>OZ024686.1:5125330-5359011 GCA_964016965.1 Diacarnus erythraeanus | reverse complement strand
CTAACCCCCCCTAACCCCTAGCCCTAGCCCCTAGCCCTAGCCCTAGCCCTAGCCCTAGCCCTAGCCCTAGCCCTAGCCCTAGCCCTAGCCCTAGCCCTAGCCCTAGCCCTAGCCCTAGCCCTAGCCCTAGCCCTAGCCCTAGCCCTAGCCCTAGCCCTAGCCCTAGCCCTAGCCCCCCTAACCCTTCCTAGCCCTAGCCCCTAGCCCTAGCCCTAGCCCTAGCCCTAGCCCTAGCCCTAGCCCTAGCCCTAGCCCTAGCCCTAGCCCTAGCCCTAGCCCTAGCCCTAGCCCTAGCCCTAGCCCTAGCCCTAGCCCTAGCCCTAGCCCTAGCCCTAGCCCTAGCCCTAGCCCTAGCCCTAGCCCTAGCCCTAGCCCTAGCCCTAGCCCTAGCCCTAGCCCTAGCCCTAGCCCTAGCCCTAGCCCTAGCCCTAGCCCTAGCCCTAGCCCTAGCCCTAGCCCTAGCCCTAGCCCTAGCCCTAGCCCTAGCCCTAGCCCTAGCCCTAGCCCTAGCCCTAGCCCTAGCCCTAGCCCTAGCCCTAGCCCTAGCCCTAGCCCTAGCCCTAGCCCTAGCCCTAGCCCTAGCCCTAGCCCTAGCCCTAGCCCTAGCCCTAGCCCTAGCCCTAGCCCTAGCCCTAGCCCTAGCCCTAGCCCTAGCCCTAGCCCTAGCCCTAGCCCTAGCCCTAGCCCTAGCCCTAGCCCTAGCCCTAGCCCTAGCCCTAGCCCTAGCCCTAGCCCTAGCCCTAGCCCTAGCCCTAGCCCTAGCCCTAGCCCTAGCCCTAGCCCTAGCCCTAGCCCTAGCCCTAGCCCTAGCCCTAGCCCTAGCCCTAGCCCTAGCCCTAGCCCTAGCCCTAGCCCTAGCCCTAGCCCTAGCCCTAGCCCTAGCCCTAGCCCTAGCCCTAGCCCTAGCCCTAGCCCTAGCCCTAGCCCTAGCCCTAGCCCTAGCCCTAGCCCTAGCCCTAGCCCTAGCCCTAACCCCCCCTAACCCCCTAGCCCTAGCCCCTAGCCCTAGCCCTAGCCCTAGCCCTAGCCCTAGCCCTTAGCCCTAGCCCTAGCCCTAGCCCTAGCCCTAGCCCTAGCCCTAGCCCTAGCCCTAGCCCTAGCCCTAGCCCTAGCCCTAGCCCTAGCCCTAACCCCCCCTAACCCCCTAGCCCTAGCCCCTAGCCCTAGCCCTAGCCCTAGCCCTAGCCCTTAGCCCTAGCCCTAGCCCTAGCCCTAGCCCTAGCCCTAGCCCTAGCCCTAGCCCTAGCCCTAGCCCTAGCCCTAGCCCTAGCCCTAGCCCTAGCCCTAGCCCTAGCCCTAGCCCTAGCCCTAGCCCTAGCCCTAGCCCTAGCCCTAGCCCTAGCCCTAGCCCTAGCCCTAGCCCTAGCCCTAGCCCTAGCCCTAGCCCTAGCCCTAGCCCTAGCCCTAGCCCTAGCCCTAAGCCCTAAGCCCTAAGCCCTAGCCCTAGCCCTAGCCCTAGCCCTAGCCCTAGCCCTAGCCCTAGCCCTAGCCCTAGCCCTAGCCCTAGCCCTAGCCCTAGCCCTAGCCCTTAGCCCTAGCCCTAGCCCTAGCCCTAGCCCAAACTTTTTACAAGACGAACCAATTCAACCTCTACTTTGGAAACGCTACATCGACGACATACTGTGCATTTGGCAAGACACCCCTGACTCACTCAACGCCCTCCTGACAAGACTGAATGACGCACACCCCACCATCAAATTCACATCCCACACCTCCACACAAGAAATCACCTTCCTAGACCTAGAACTTTACAAAGGACCGACATTCACGATGACAGGCAAACTAGACATACGACCACACTACAAAGACACCAACTCCTTCCAATACCTTCACCACAACTCTTCCCACCCACGATCAACGCACCGAGCAATAGTTAAAGGAGAACTCACAAGAGCACTTAGAGCAAGCACAGACACCCACACCTACCACGCCAGCACAACACTCCTCTCCACCCAATTCCGACATCGCAAATACCCCCGAGCACTAGTTAGAGAAGTCCTGCACGAAGTCCCCTTCCACCACCGAGTACATACACTACAAGAACCACCACCACCCTCTGCACAACAACCGCCCCCCTTCATCACTCTCTTTGCACCCACCATCTCCAAGTCTTCCCTCAAGTCGGCCCTGGACCCTCAAGACCCCACCATCCCCACACCCAGAATCACCTACACCCGCAATAAAACCACGGCACACCACCTAGTTAGAGCCCGCCTACCTGCAACACCCACCCCCCCGATATCCGAAGAACCCATCACTCTCAAGCACCTACCCTCCTTCAAGAGCCACTCTGCACCCTGCAACACCCCCCTATGCAAATGCTGTCCTCACATGTCCCGCAAACCCCGAATCTTCTCCTCCCACACCGGTCACTCCTTCCCTACCCCCCAAAACACCAATTGCAACACCCCCAATGTAATATACCTCATAGAATGTAAGAGATGCACTACCCGAAACCAGTACGTAGGACAAACCGCACGACCCCTCAAACACCGCCTCTCCGGACACAGAGCCGCCCTCACACTAGGCACCAGGCAACCCTTCCTCTATAAACATTTCAAGAAACCCCAGCACTCCTTCCACAACGACGCACTCATCACCATCCTAGCCCAACCCCCCAACAACCAACTCCTCCAAGAAGAAGCCCGTTTTATCCACCACCTCTGCACCAAATTCCCCCATGGACTCAACAGCAAGTTTGACCAAGCACAACTCCCACCAAACCTCCGCCCCCCATCCTACCCAGTCACCGGAACCACACCCAACTCAACACCGTCATCCTCATTATCCCCCCAAATTCCTCCTTCAAACACTTCAGTCACTAACCAGCCCCACCCTTCAACCACACCCTCTACCCAAACCCAAGAAGCCCGCACCCACGCATTAACTCAAAGAAGAACCCTCACTCACCATCACTCCAAGCCAACACCCTCAGCACTCCCAACACTCGCACGAAGAACCCACCACCCAGAGAAGACCACCCAACCCACCCCTCTTCACTCTCCCGCATGCCACCTACCCTAACAGAAGACCACCCAAGAACCCCCAATTCAACCACACCCTGAACACAATCACCACTTTAAAGAACATTTCACCTACCCACTGTCAGTATTGTCTCTCCATATACCCATCCTCTCACTCACCTACTTCCCTAATTTTTAATTCTCTCCCACTTACCTATCCACTCACCCTCTCACCCACTCACTCTTCATCCAAGCACAATTCCTTTGAGGATCACCAAGAAACCTATTCTCTAACTCCCCGTCTGCCCTTCCAAACCCTTAAACCCTGCCGTCTCAACTATCCCTGCCCCAACATTAAACTCGTCTGCTACCACCAATACTATTCCTGAAAATCCACCTCTACTCTCCTGACCACCCAGCAAGAACCAAACAACCTGCACTTCACCTACATCACCCAACCAAGCACCCCCCAGCAAGAATCTCCCGACCACTAAACAAGAACCCAACAAACCGCACTTCACTCACATCCAAGCAAGCACCCACCCAGCAAGAACCCAACAAACTGCACTCTATATTAAATCATCCTTCACCCATGCAAGCACTCCCAAGCAAGAACCCCCCCCGACCACCCAGCAACAAGTCATCTACCTGCACTGCATTCACATCGTTCCCAGCACTCCCAAACAAGAATCTATTCTCCACAGCACAACACAAACTGCAAGCTTAACTTAGAAATAGGATACTTTCACTAAACTCCCTTCTGCACGTGCCCAATAGACTTTCCACCATCTGATCCTCACACCATATCACACCCCAACTCTGATCCTCACACCTTTCCTTTCATCTTTTTTGCACTATTTTAATTTACTCTCAGCACTTTAGTTTATATACTCACTGCACACACAATTCATACATAACTCCCGAAGAAGCCTAGGCAATTAGGTGAAATATTGAGTTATTTAAAATAAAGCTTTAATACTAAAGTGCTACTAAGTTATAGATAGTGCAACAGTAATAATATGTCTAACTACTCTACCCTTCGATCCGGCAAGATCTTCCCGGTGGAACCCCTCCCCCAGAAAGTTCCAAGGACCAGATCCCGCCACATCCCCCTAACTTATGCCGCAGCAGCTGTGGCAGCAGCACAAGGCGTTGGCAGCACCCTTGGCAGGCCCAGCCCTGCCCCAGCCCCAGCTCTAGCCCTAGCCCTAGCCCTAGCCCTAGCCCTAGCCCTAGCCCTAGCCCTAGCCCTAGCCCTAGCCCTAGCCCTAGCCCTAGCCTGGCATATGCACTTCTGTTCTGTTCTTAGTTCTATGAGATCGTCCAGGCAACCTAGCTCTGGAATCCATTGCACTAGGCGTGGGATCCGCTTAGATAGAGCCTATTAGAACCTTAGAGCCTCGCCCCTAAAACCCTACCCCTAGCCACTAGCCCATAATGAGTGTGATCTCGAGATCGATGAGTCCGCCGACATAGAGTCTAACTGCAGATAGAGAGGGAAGCTTATCTCTGTCATAGCTATGGGGGGAGTGGCCAGCTAGTATAAGAACTGAATTCTAGCTCCAATGCCTCTGGGTTCTCGGTAGCTCAGTGGTAAGAGCGTCTGCCCGGTTTGCAGGAGACCTAGGTTCAAATCCTGGCTGAGAACTGAGTTTTTTCTTCTCTCTCTGGAGAAAGAGCTCAGTCGGTTCCATTATATACACTGTGAGCCTTGTAGAGATGATAGCAGAGTAATGGCTTTCTTCATAAGTAATGGTAGATCTCACTTTTAAACTCTTTCTGTCTAGCTCTCTCTCATGTGCATATTAGCCTTAATAGCGGCACCCCAGCCTGGCATATGCACTTCTGTTCTGTTCTTAGTTCTATGAGATCGTCCAGGCAACCTAGCTCTGGAATCCATTGCACTAGGCGTGGGATCCGCTTAGATAGAGCCTATTAGAACCTTAGAGCCTCGCCCCTAAAACCCTACCCCTAGCCACTAGCCCATAATGAGTGTGATCTCGAGATCGATGAGTCCGCCGACATAGAGTCTAACTGCAGATAGAGAGGGAAGCTTATCTCTGTCATAGCTATGGGGGGAGTGGCCAGCTAGTATAAGAACTGAATTCTAGCTCCAATGCCTCTGGGTTCTCGGTAGCTCAGTGGTAAGAGCGTCTGCCCGGTTTGCAGGAGACCTAGGTTCAAATCCTGGCTGAGAACTGAGTTTTTTCTTCTCTCTCTGGAGAAAGAGCTCAGTCGGTTCCATTATATACACTGTGAGCCTTGTAGAGATGATAGCAGAGTAATGGCTTTCTTCATAAGTAATGGTAGATCTCACTTTTAAACTCTTTCTGTCTAGCTCTCTCTCATGTGCATATTAGCCTTAATAGCGGCACCCCAGCCTGGCATATGCACTTCTGTTCTGTTCTTAGTTCTATGAGATCGTCCAGGCAACCTAGCTCTGGAATCCATTGCACTAGGCGTGGGATCCGCTTAGATAGAGCCTATTAGAACCTTAGAGCCTCGCCCCTAAAACCCTACCCCTAGCCACTAGCCCATAATGAGTGTGATCTCGAGATCGATGAGTCCGCCGACATAGAGTCTAACTGCAGATAGAGAGGGAAGCTTATCTCTGTCATAGCTATGGGGGGAGTGGCCAGCTAGTATAAGAACTGAATTCTAGCTCCAATGCCTCTGGGTTCTCGGTAGCTCAGTGGTAAGAGCGTCTGCCCGGTTTGCAGGAGACCTAGGTTCAAATCCTGGCTGAGAACTGAGTTTTTTCTTCTCTCTCTGGAGAAAGAGCTCAGTCGGTTCCATTATATACACTGTGAGCCTTGTAGAGATGATAGCAGAGTAATGGCTTTCTTCATAAGTAATGGTAGATCTCACTTTTAAACTCTTTCTGTCTAGCTCTCTCTCATGTGCATATTAGCCTTAATAGCGGCACCCCAGCCTGGCATATGCACTTCTGTTCTGTTCTTAGTTCTATGAGATCGTCCAGGCAACCTAGCTCTGGAATCCATTGCACTAGGCGTGGGATCCGCTTAGATAGAGCCTATTAGAACCTTAGAGCCTCGCCCCTAAAACCCTACCCCTAGCCACTAGCCCTAGCCCTAGCCCTAGCCCTAGCCCTAGCCCTAGCCCTAGCCCTAGCCCTCACCATCACTCCAAGCCAACACCCTCAGCACTCCCAACACTCGCACGAAGAACCCACCACCCAGAGAAGACCACCCAACCCACCCCTCTTCACTCTCCCGCATGCCACCTACCCTAACAGAAGACCACCCAAGAACCCCCAATTCAACCACACCCTGAACACAATCACCACTTTAAAGAACATTTCACCTACCCACTGTCAGTATTGTCTCTCCATATACCCATCCTCTCACTCACCTACTTCCCTAATTTTTAATTCTCTCCCACTTACCTATCCACTCACCCTCTCACCCACTCACTCTTCATCCAAGCACAATTCCTTTGAGGATCACCAAGAAACCTATTCTCTAACTCCCCGTCTGCCCTTCCAAACCCTTAAACCCTGCCGTCTCAACTATCCCTGCCCCAACATTAAACTCGTCTGCTACCACCAATACTATTCCTGAAAATCCACCTCTACTCTCCTGACCACCCAGCAAGAACCAAACAACCTGCACTTCACCTACATCACCCAACCAAGCACCCCCCAGCAAGAATCTCCCGACCACTAAACAAGAACCCAACAAACCGCACTTCACTCACATCCAAGCAAGCACCCACCCAGCAAGAACCCAACAAACTGCACTCTATATTAAATCATCCTTCACCCATGCAAGCACTCCCAAGCAAGAACCCCCCCCGACCACCCAGCAACAAGTCATCTACCTGCACTGCATTCACATCGTTCCCAGCACTCCCAAACAAGAATCTATTCTCCACAGCACAACACAAACTGCAAGCTTAACTTAGAAATAGGATACTTTCACTAAACTCCCTTCTGCACGTGCCCAATAGACTTTCCACCATCTGATCCTCACACCATATCACACCCCAACTCTGATCCTCACACCTTTCCTTTCATCTTTTTTGCACTATTTTAATTTACTCTCAGCACTTTAGTTTATATACTCACTGCACACACAATTCATACATAACTCCCGAAGAAGCCTAGGCAATTAGGTGAAATATTGAGTTATTTAAAATAAAGCTTTAATACTAAAGTGCTACTAAGTTATAGATAGTGCAACAGTAATAATATGTCTAACTACTCTACCCTTCGATCCGGCAAGATCTTCCCGGTGGAACCCCTCCCCCAGAAAGTTCCAAGGACCAGATCCCGCCACATCCCCCTAACTTATGCCGCAGCAGCTGTGGCAGCAGCACAAGGCGTTGGCAGCACCCTTGGCAGGCCCAGCCCTGCCCCAGCCCCAGCTCTAGCCGAAGAGACGGGTGTCCAAGCTGTATCCGGTTCCGGATCCGCCACCACCTCTTCCTCCAAGGTACCTAACAGTACATCTAACTTAACCCTACAACATTACCCAACATTTAACCCTTACCCAAAACCCTACAATACACACGAAATTACAAATCAAGACCACACCTACACCAACACACCCATCAGCACAGTTACACCAGACTTAAACCCACCACCACCAGCCACCACCTCCACCCCCACCTCTAACAACCCCCCACCTAGCCCACACCAAAGCCTCTCTTCCATCCCCACCAACCCAAGCTCTCCATGCAGCCCACACCACAGCACCTCCACAAACTCAAACACACCCTCACACAACGCTAGCCTCACTCCCAGCCCAACCTCTAGCCCAACTGACACTTCCAGCTCAACCTACACCCCTAGCCTAACCCCCAGCCAAACCTCTAGCCCAACTGACACTTCCAGCTCAACCTACACCCCCAGCCTAACCCACACATCTAGCCCAATGCACACACCCAGCCCAAACCACACATCCAGCTCAAACAATACACCCAGCCCAACTCACTGCACAGGAGCAACCCACACCCCCAGCCAAACCCACACATCCAGTCCAAATCACACACCCAGCCCAACCCACGAATCTAGCCCAACCCACACATCCAGCACACCTAGCCCAAACCACAGCGTAGTAGCAACCCACACCCACAACTCAACCCACACCTCCAGCCCAACCCACACACTCAGCCCAACCCATACTCCAAGCTCCACTCACACCCCGCTCATGCCTAATAGCACCGAGAACCCCATCTCCAACCCACCTCCAGCATCTGCAAGCACCAACACAACCCCCACCAACACAAGCCAAACACACAGAAACCCCACCATCACCAGCCCAATATCCATCAACTGCAACTCAACCCTACCTAACTCCCTCCTCGCACTCAGACAACTCTATAAAAGAACCACCTCTGCACTAAATAGAGCCACAGCACACCTACAATTCATAAGCACATGCATAACTAAAAACTACACCCCCAAAGGCCTCAGAATTAAAACATCATGCCAAGCTTTCAGACAAGAACACACAAACATTCACATCAACTTTACAGACATAATTAAAAAAACAGAAAAACAACTCCTACAACAATTGCAACAACACTACACCACGCTCAGCACAGATCTTGCACAACAACAAAAGCTAATACAGACGCACATGGACCACACCCTCAATCACCCTGACACAGACCCACACCTCAAAGCACAACACATAACAAACATGCATAAAATGGCACTTAATGTAGACAAGAAAAACAACACACATCTGGAAAAGATAAACAAAAAACTCACAACGCTTAGCACCAACCCTACAAACAACAACACCCAACACAAAACCACACCCTACACACAAGGATTACCTGCAACCTTCCCCCACAGACCCCCCTTAGGACACAGTATCCACATACCCCACCACTTCACTCCTACCTACCCTCATCAGCCACACTCAACCCTACACCCACCCAGAAGGAGGGCACTACTTCCCACTCCCTCTCATAGAACTCACACACCCACCTCAAATAGCCAGCGACCCCACTACCCCACCCACTCCAACCCACAACACTCAACCCTACACCCAACCAGAAGGAGGGGACTACTTCCCACTCTCTCCCATAGAACTCACACACCCACCTCAAATAGTCAGCGACCCTACCCCACCCACCCCAACCCACCACACTCAACCCTACACCTAGCTCGTAGGAAGACACTGCTTCCTACTCCCCCCCAGATGACCCACAACCCCACCACAAGACACACATTCAACACACACCCCAGAAGTCAAGCACCCCACCACCCTCGTCCAACAACCTCAACCCACCCAAACTTCACCAGGCCAGCACCACACCCCCATAAAACCCACCTCCCAGAGCACCATGCACCTCTCCCACACCGAAGAAACACCCTCACCCACAAAAACCAAACACCTCACCCGCACAACAAAAACTCCCAACAGCCCACCGCAAAACATCTAAACCACACCCACCAAAGAAACCCACCACCACCTCTTACCAACAACCAACAACCACAGCCTCAACACAGCACACCACACTACCCCCAACAGACACATAGCCTCACCACCCACCATAACTTTGCACACATCCCCCCACAGTACCCCCAACTTGGCTCCACCCACCAAAGTCACAACTTTCCACGCCCACTCTTTCCTACAACACAACTCTCACCCCACCCCACCACCCCAAATGTCCCACCACCACCCCTCTTCCAATCACAACACCCACAACCCAGCAACACCCAACCACAAAATCCCCTGTGCCTCCCCCTCTCAACAACACAATCCACATCACACTTCACTACCCCAAACAACCCTCCGCACCCTCCATTCCCACAACACACACAAGTCACACATGCCCCTCAATACACCCCACCACACCTCTCTCAACACCTACAGATGCAGCACACACCCTACTTTCAAGGGTACTCCCTCCCCCAATACACAAACCTACTCCCTGCCACGACACACCCTTTACACTATTAGGGCAGGCACACATCGGAGCAGCCCACCAAAACCCCACACAACCACACAGACACCCTCCCACACACACCAACAATCACCACCCCTCCCATGCACAACCCCGCAGACACCCTCCCCACAGTCACTGGTCCACACACAGACGCCCCCACAAACACCCATACAGACACCGATACAGACACTCTCACAGACACACTCACAACAGACATCCGCACAATGCCCAGAACAGACACTTCCACCGCCACTTCCACCGATCCAGACACCTAAGATTACACCAACAACACTTACAAAATAAAAACTACATCGTCAATCTCTCTAGCAAAACCCTCACTCCTTCCCAGAACATGCTACTGCAGAAAGGCCTGAACTATGCACACTCCCACCCCCACACACCTAATTACAACAAAACCCTACAAAGACTCACTCGACACTACAGACTCAGACACTACTTTAGAGACGAACCGGACAACACAGATCGCACCATCCCCCCTTTTAAACCATCCAGCACATGGAACCCTCCTCCTGCATCCACAGAAACCGAGCAATACCTCAAATCACTTCCCGTCAGACTAGCAAACATCCCCCAACAACCCTACCGCCCCAACCTGAGAAGATCAGAACTAGCTGCCCTACGTGAACTTGCATCCGACACATCCCTCGTAATTAAGAAAGCAGATAAAGGCTCGTGCATAGTAATAGAAGACAGACGGACTTACATACAAGACGGACTAGACCACCTCTCCGACACCACAATATACAAACAGATCCCCTCTGACCCCACGCACCAACTAGCACTAGCAATCAACAAGTACATCAGCACCATACACAATAAAGGATACATATCTCACCACATGCACCAATACCTCACACTCCCCAACCCCACTAGAGTTAGAACCCAACAGCTATACTTCCTAAAAAAACTACACAAGAACGCACACGCAGTAAGACCCATAGTTAGCGGATCCTCAGGCCCCACTGAAAAGCTCTCCAGTTTTATAGATTTTTTCATCCAACCTCTCATTCCCCTAACCAATAGCTACATCAAAGATTCTAAATCTCTCATCACTCTCTTAGATAGTACGACCTTCCCCCCAAACATCACCCTAACAACGATAGACGTAACGGCACTGTACCTCAACATCCCACACGACGAAGGCATACAAGCGACTCTCACACACCTACATGAACTGAACCCTAATGCAGACGACATCCCCTTTCCACCCACAGTGACAAGAGAACTCCTACAAATCATACTACAACATAACTACTTTGAATTTGACTCCAACATCTACAAACAAGTACAAGGAACTGCCATGGGAACGAAAATGGCCCCCTCCTACGCCAACCTTTTCATGGACCGACTCGAGACAAACTTTTTACAAGACGAACCAATTCAACCTCTACTTTGGAAACGCTACATCGACGACATACTGTGCATTTGGCAAGACACCCCTGACTCACTCAACGCCCTCCTGACAAGACTGAATGACGCACACCCCACCATCAAATTCACATCCCACACCTCCACACAAGAAATCACCTTCCTAGACCTAGAACTTTACAAAGGACCGACATTCACGATGACAGGCAAACTAGACATACGACCACACTACAAAGACACCAACTCCTTCCAATACCTTCACCACAACTCTTCCCACCCACGATCAACGCACCGAGCAATAGTTAAAGGAGAACTCACAAGAGCACTTAGAGCAAGCACAGACACCCACACCTACCACGCCAGCACAACACTCCTCTCCACCCAATTCCGACATCGCAAATACCCCCGAGCACTAGTTAGAGAAGTCCTGCACGAAGTCCCCTTCCACCACCGAGTACATACACTACAAGAACCACCACCACCCTCTGCACAACAACCGCCCCCCTTCATCACTCTCTTTGCACCCACCATCTCCAAGTCTTCCCTCAAGTCGGCCCTGGACCCTCAAGACCCCACCATCCCCACACCCAGAATCACCTACACCCGCAATAAAACCACGGCACACCACCTAGTTAGAGCCCGCCTACCTGCAACACCCACCCCCCCGATATCCGAAGAACCCATCACTCTCAAGCACCTACCCTCCTTCAAGAGCCACTCTGCACCCTGCAACACCCCCCTATGCAAATGCTGTCCTCACATGTCCCGCAAACCCCGAATCTTCTCCTCCCACACCGGTCACTCCTTCCCTACCCCCCAAAACACCAATTGCAACACCCCCAATGTAATATACCTCATAGAATGTAAGAGATGCACTACCCGAAACCAGTACGTAGGACAAACCGCACGACCCCTCAAACACCGCCTCTCCGGACACAGAGCCGCCCTCACACTAGGCACCAGGCAACCCTTCCTCTATAAACATTTCAAGAAACCCCAGCACTCCTTCCACAACGACGCACTCATCACCATCCTAGCCCAACCCCCCAACAACCAACTCCTCCAAGAAGAAGCCCGTTTTATCCACCACCTCTGCACCAAATTCCCCCATGGACTCAACAGCAAGTTTGACCAAGCACAACTCCCACCAAACCTCCGCCCCCCATCCTACCCAGTCACCGGAACCACACCCAACTCAACACCGTCATCCTCATTATCCCCCCAAATTCCTCCTTCAAACACTTCAGTCACTAACCAGCCCCACCCTTCAACCACACCCTCTACCCAAACCCAAGAAGCCCGCACCCACGCATTAACTCAAAGAAGAACCCTCACTCACCATCACTCCAAGCCAACACCCTCAGCACTCCCAACACTCGCACGAAGAACCCACCACCCAGAGAAGACCACCCAACCCACCCCTCTTCACTCTCCCGCATGCCACCTACCCTAACAGAAGACCACCCAAGAACCCCCAATTCAACCACACCCTGAACACAATCACCACTTTAAAGAACATTTCACCTACCCACTGTCAGTATTGTCTCTCCATATACCCATCCTCTCACTCACCTACTTCCCTAATTTTTAATTCTCTCCCACTTACCTATCCACTCACCCTCTCACCCACTCACTCTTCATCCAAGCACAATTCCTTTGAGGATCACCAAGAAACCTATTCTCTAACTCCCCGTCTGCCCTTCCAAACCCTTAAACCCTGCCGTCTCAACTATCCCTGCCCCAACATTAAACTCGTCTGCTACCACCAATACTATTCCTGAAAATCCACCTCTACTCTCCTGACCACCCAGCAAGAACCAAACAACCTGCACTTCACCTACATCACCCAACCAAGCACCCCCCAGCAAGAATCTCCCGACCACTAAACAAGAACCCAACAAACCGCACTTCACTCACATCCAAGCAAGCACCCACCCAGCAAGAACCCAACAAACTGCACTCTATATTAAATCATCCTTCACCCATGCAAGCACTCCCAAGCAAGAACCCCCCCCGACCACCCAGCAACAAGTCATCTACCTGCACTGCATTCACATCGTTCCCAGCACTCCCAAACAAGAATCTATTCTCCACAGCACAACACAAACTGCAAGCTTAACTTAGAAATAGGATACTTTCACTAAACTCCCTTCTGCACGTGCCCAATAGACTTTCCACCATCTGATCCTCACACCATATCACACCCCAACTCTGATCCTCACACCTTTCCTTTCATCTTTTTTGCACTATTTTAATTTACTCTCAGCACTTTAGTTTATATACTCACTGCACACACAATTCATACATAACTCCCGAAGAAGCCTAGGCAATTAGGTGAAATATTGAGTTATTTAAAATAAAGCTTTAATACTAAAGTGCTACTAAGTTATAGATAGTGCAACAGTAATAATATGTCTAACTACTCTACCCTTCGATCCGGCAAGATCTTCCCGGTGGAACCCCTCCCCCAGAAAGTTCCAAGGACCAGATCCCGCCACATCCCCCTAACTTATGCCGCAGCAGCTGTGGCAGCAGCACAAGGCGTTGGCAGCACCCTTGGCAGGCCCAGCCCTGCCCCAGCCCCAGCTCTAGCCCTAAGTAATGGTAGATCTCACTTTTAAACTCTTTCTGTCTAGCTCTCTCTCATGTGCATATTAGCCTTAATAGCGGCACCCCAGCCTGGCATATGCACTTCTGTTCTGTTCTTAGTTCTATGAGATCGTCCAGGCAACCTAGCTCTGGAATCCATTGCACTAGGCGTGGGATCCGCTTAGATAGAGCCTATTAGAACCTTAGAGCCTCGCCCCTAAAACCCTACCCCTAGCCACTAGCCCATAATGAGTGTGATCTCGAGATCGATGAGTCCGCCGACATAGAGTCTAACTGCAGATAGAGAGGGAAGCTTATCTCTGTCATAGCTATGGGGGGAGTGGCCAGCTAGTATAAGAACTGAATTCTAGCTCCAATGCCTCTGGGTTCTCGGTAGCTCAGTGGTAAGAGCGTCTGCCCGGTTTGCAGGAGACCTAGGTTCAAATCCTGGCTGAGAACTGAGTTTTTTCTTCTCTCTCTGGAGAAAGAGCTCAGTCGGTTCCATTATATACACTGTGAGCCTTGTAGAGATGATAGCAGAGTAATGGCTTTCTTCATAAGTAATGGTAGATCTCACTTTTAAACTCTTTCTGTCTAGCTCTCTCTCATGTGCATATTAGCCTTAATAGCGGCACCCCAGCCTGGCATATGCACTTCTGTTCTGTTCTTAGTTCTATGAGATCGTCCAGGCAACCTAGCTCTGGAATCCATTGCACTAGGCGTGGGATCCGCTTAGATAGAGCCTATTAGAACCTTAGAGCCTCGCCCCTAAAACCCTACCCCTAGCCACTAGCCCATAATGAGTGTGATCTCGAGATCGATGAGTCCGCCGACATAGAGTCTAACTGCAGATAGAGAGGGAAGCTTATCTCTGTCATAGCTATGGGGGGAGTGGCCAGCTAGTATAAGAACTGAATTCTAGCTCCAATGCCTCTGGGTTCTCGGTAGCTCAGTGGTAAGAGCGTCTGCCCGGTTTGCAGGAGACCTAGGTTCAAATCCTGGCTGAGAACTGAGTTTTTTCTTCTCTCTCTGGAGAAAGAGCTCAGTCGGTTCCATTATATACACTGTGAGCCTTGTAGAGATGATAGCAGAGTAATGGCTTTCTTCATAAGTAATGGTAGATCTCACTTTTAAACTCTTTCTGTCTAGCTCTCTCTCATGTGCATATTAGCCTTAATAGCGGCACCCCAGCCTGGCATATGCACTTCTGTTCTGTTCTTAGTTCTATGAGATCGTCCAGGCAACCTAGCTCTGGAATCCATTGCACTAGGCGTGGGATCCGCTTAGATAGAGCCTATTAGAACCTTAGAGCCTCGCCCCTAAAACCCTACCCCTAGCCACTAGCCCATAATGAGTGTGATCTCGAGATCGATGAGTCCGCCGACATAGAGTCTAACTGCAGATAGAGAGGGAAGCTTATCTCTGTCATAGCTATGGGGGGAGTGGCCAGCTAGTATAAGAACTGAATTCTAGCTCCAATGCCTCTGGGTTCTCGGTAGCTCAGTGGTAAGAGCGTCTGCCCGGTTTGCAGGAGACCTAGGTTCAAATCCTGGCTGAGAACTGAGTTTTTTCTTCTCTCTCTGGAGAAAGAGCTCAGTCGGTTCCATTATATACACTGTGAGCCTTGTAGAGATGATAGCAGAGTAATGGCTTTCTTCATAAGTAATGGTAGATCTCACTTTTAAACTCTTTCTGTCTAGCTCTCTCTCATGTGCATATTAGCCTTAATAGCGGCACCCCAGCCTGGCATATGCACTTCTGTTCTGTTCTTAGTTCTATGAGATCGTCCAGGCAACCTAGCTCTGGAATCCATTGCACTAGGCGTGGGATCCGCTTAGATAGAGCCTATTAGAACCTTAGAGCCTCGCCCCTAAAACCCTACCCCTAGCCACTAGCCCATAATGAGTGTGATCTCGAGATCGATGAGTCCGCCGACATAGAGTCTAACTGCAGATAGAGAGGGAAGCTTATCTCTGTCATAGCTATGGGGGGAGTGGCCAGCTAGTATAAGAACTGAATTCTAGCTCCAATGCCTCTGGGTTCTCGGTAGCTCAGTGGTAAGAGCGTCTGCCCGGTTTGCAGGAGACCTAGGTTCAAATCCTGGCTGAGAACTGAGTTTTTTCTTCTCTCTCTGGAGAAAGAGCTCAGTCGGTTCCATTATATACACTGTGAGCCTTGTAGAGATGATAGCAGAGTAATGGCTTTCTTCATAAGTAATGGTAGATCTCACTTTTAAACTCTTTCTGTCTAGCTCTCTCTCATGTGCATATTAGCCTTAATAGCGGCACCCCAGCCTGGCATATGCACTTCTGTTCTGTTCTTAGTTCTATGAGATCGTCCAGGCAACCTAGCTCTGGAATCCATTGCACTAGGCGTGGGATCCGCTTAGATAGAGCCTATTAGAACCTTAGAGCCTCGCCCCTAAAACCCTACCCCTAGCCACTAGCCCATAATGAGTGTGATCTCGAGATCGATGAGTCCGCCGACATAGAGTCTAACTGCAGATAGAGAGGGAAGCTTATCTCTGTCATAGCTATGGGGGGAGTGGCCAGCTAGTATAAGAACTGAATTCTAGCTCCAATGCCTCTGGGTTCTCGGTAGCTCAGTGGTAAGAGCGTCTGCCCGGTTTGCAGGAGACCTAGGTTCAAATCCTGGCTGAGAACTGAGTTTTTTCTTCTCTCTCTGGAGAAAGAGCTCAGTCGGTTCCATTATATACACTGTGAGCCTTGTAGAGATGATAGCAGAGTAATGGCTTTCTTCATAAGTAATGGTAGATCTCACTTTTAAACTCTTTCTGTCTAGCTCTCTCTCATGTGCATATTAGCCTTAATAGCGGCACCCCAGCCTGGCATATGCACTTCTGTTCTGTTCTTAGTTCTATGAGATCGTCCAGGCAACCTAGCTCTGGAATCCATTGCACTAGGCGTGGGATCCGCTTAGATAGAGCCTATTAGAACCTTAGAGCCTCGCCCCTAAAACCCTACCCCTAGCCACTAGCCCATAATGAGTGTGATCTCGAGATCGATGAGTCCGCCGACATAGAGTCTAACTGCAGATAGAGAGGGAAGCTTATCTCTGTCATAGCTATGGGGGGAGTGGCCAGCTAGTATAAGAACTGAATTCTAGCTCCAATGCCTCTGGGTTCTCGGTAGCTCAGTGGTAAGAGCGTCTGCCCGGTTTGCAGGAGACCTAGGTTCAAATCCTGGCTGAGAACTGAGTTTTTTCTTCTCTCTCTGGAGAAAGAGCTCAGTCGGTTCCATTATATACACTGTGAGCCTTGTAGAGATGATAGCAGAGTAATGGCTTTCTTCATAAGTAATGGTAGATCTCACTTTTAAACTCTTTCTGTCTAGCTCTCTCTCATGTGCATATTAGCCTTAATAGCGGCACCCCAGCCTGGCATATGCACTTCTGTTCTGTTCTTAGTTCTATGAGATCGTCCAGGCAACCTAGCTCTGGAATCCATTGCACTAGGCGTGGGATCCGCTTAGATAGAGCCTATTAGAACCTTAGAGCCTCGCCCCTAAAACCCTACCCCTAGCCACTAGCCCATAATGAGTGTGATCTCGAGATCGATGAGTCCGCCGACATAGAGTCTAACTGCAGATAGAGAGGGAAGCTTATCTCTGTCATAGCTATGGGGGGAGTGGCCAGCTAGTATAAGAACTGAATTCTAGCTCCAATGCCTCTGGGTTCTCGGTAGCTCAGTGGTAAGAGCGTCTGCCCGGTTTGCAGGAGACCTAGGTTCAAATCCTGGCTGAGAACTGAGTTTTTTCTTCTCTCTCTGGAGAAAGAGCTCAGTCGGTTCCATTATATACACTGTGAGCCTTGTAGAGATGATAGCAGAGTAATGGCTTTCTTCATAAGTAATGGTAGATCTCACTTTTAAACTCTTTCTGTCTAGCTCTCTCTCATGTGCATATTAGCCTTAATAGCGGCACCCCAGCCTGGCATATGCACTTCTGTTCTGTTCTTAGTTCTATGAGATCGTCCAGGCAACCTAGCTCTGGAATCCATTGCACTAGGCGTGGGATCCGCTTAGATAGAGCCTATTAGAACCTTAGAGCCTCGCCCCTAAAACCCTACCCCTAGCCACTAGCCCTAGCCCTTAGCCCTAGCCCTAGCCCTAGCCCTAGCCCTAGCCCTAGCCCTAGCCCTAGCCCTAGCCCTATTCCCACAACACACACAACCCACACATGTCCCACAACACATCCCATCTCAACACCCACATGCACAGCACACTCCCCACTTCCAAGGATACCCCCCATCCAAAGCATGAGCCTACCCCCATTCACAACATACCCTTTCTACTAATAGGGCAGGCACATAATCAAGCAGCCCACCAAAGCCACACACCCACCACCACACACACTCGTAGACACCCACACAAACACCCCCATGGACATTCTCACAGACACCCTCAAGCTAACCCCCAAAGACACACCAATAAGAATTCTCCCACACACCAATACAGACATCCACACACACCTACATAGACACCCTTACAGCTATCGTTACAGACACTCTCACACACATCCGCACAATGCTCGAAACAGACACTTCCACCGCCACTCCCACC
This sequence comes from Diacarnus erythraeanus, assembly GCA_964016965.1. NCBI lineage: Eukaryota > Metazoa > Porifera > Demospongiae > Poecilosclerida > Podospongiidae > Diacarnus > Diacarnus erythraeanus. The sequence continues at coordinate 5,340,564 of OZ024686.1, read as the reverse complement.
TATCCAGACACCTAAGATTATATCAAAAACACCTACAGAATAAAAATTACATCGTCAATCTCTCTAGCAAAACCCTCACCCCCGCCCAGAACATGCTACTGCAGAAAGGTCTGAACTATGCACACTCCCACCCTCACACACCTAACTACAACAAAACCCTACAAAGACTCACCCGACACTACAGACTCAGACACTACTTTAGAGACGAACCGGACAACACAGATCGCACCATCCCCCCCTTTAAACCACCCAGCACATGGAACCCCCCCGCCTGCATCCACATTAATAGAGACCTACCTAAAATCACTCCCCAATAGATTAGCCAGCATTCCCCAACAACCCCACCGCCCCAACCTTAGGAAATCTGAAAGAGCAGCCCTGCATGAATTAAAATCCGATCACTCCCTAGTAATTAAGAAAGCCGATAAAGGCTCATGCATAGTAGTAGAAGACAGACGGACCTACATACAAGACGGACTACGACACCTCTCTGACGCCACCATTTACGAACAGATTCCCTCCGACCCCACGCACCAATTAACAATCGCAATAAATAGATACATCAACACCATCCACAACAAAGGCTACATCTCTCACCACATGCACCAATACCTCACACACCCTGACCCCACTAAAGTTAGAACACAACAACTATACTTCCTTAAAAAGATATATAAAGACATGCATGCAGTTAGACCAATAGTTAGTGGCTCCTCTGGCCCCACAGAAAAGCTTTCTAGTTTTGTAGATTACTTCCTCCAACCTCTCATCCCCCTAACCAATAGTTACATTAAAGATTCCAAGTCCCTAATCACCCTCCTAGACAGTATCACATTCCCCCCAAACATCACCCTCGTAGCAATAGACGTAACCGCACTTTACCTTAACATCCCCCACGACGAAGGAATACAAGCCACACTCACACACCTACACGAACAAAATCCCGACGCAGACGATATCCCCTTCCCACCCACAGTAACCAAAGAACTTTTACACATCATACTACGACACAACTACTTTGAATTTAACTCTAACGTCTACCGACAGATACAAGGCACAGCCATGGGCACCAAAATGGCCCCCTCTTACGCAAACCTTTTTATGGACATACTAGAAACCAACTTCCTACGTGACGAACCTATCCAACCCCTACTATGGAAACGATACATTGACGACATTCTATGCATATGGCACGACACCCCTGACACACTCGACGCCCTACTCACACGACTAAACAACGCACACCCCACTATAAAATTCACATCGCACACCTCCACTCAACAAACCACTTTCCTCGACTTAGAACTCTACAAAGGACCGACATTCACAATGACAGGCAAACTAGACATACGACCACACTACAAAGACACCAACGCGTTCCAGTACCTGCACCACAACTCTTCCCACCCACGATCCACGCACCGAGCAATAGTTAAAGGAGAATTCACAAGAGCACTCAGAGCAAGCACAGACCACCACACCTACCATGCCAGCACAACACTCCTCGCCACCAAACTCCAACACCGCAAATACCCCCGAGCACTAATCAAAGAAGTCCTGCAAGAAGTTCCCTACCACCACCGAGCACACACGTTACAAGAATCAACACCCCCCTCTGCACCACAACCGCCCCCTTTCATCATCCCCTTCGCACCCACCATCCCCAAGTCTTCCCTCAAGTCGGCCCTGGACCCTCAAGACCCCACCATCCCCACACCCAGAATTACCTACACCCGAAACAGAACCACAGCACACCACCTAGTTAGAGCCCGCCTACCTGCAACTCCCACCCCCCGACATCCGAAGAACCCATCATCCTCAAGCACCTACCCTCCTTCAAGAGCCACTCTGCACCCTGCAACACCCCCCTATGCAAATGCTGTCCCCACATGTCCCGAAAACCCAGAATCTTCTCCTCCCACACCGGACGCTCCTTCCCCACACCACAAAACACCACCTGCAACACCCCCAACGTAGTATACCTGATAGAATGTAAGCGATGCACCACACGAAACCAGTACGTAGGACAGACTGCACGACCCCTCAAGCACCGAATCTCAGGACACCGAGCTGCACACACCCTAGGCACCAGACAACCCTTCCTCTACAAACACTTCAAGAAACCCCTGCACTCCTTCCACAAAGACGCCCTTATCACAATTTTAGCCCAACCCCCCAGCACTCAACTCCTCCAAGAAGAAGCCCATTGGATCCACTCCCTCTGCACCAAATTCCCCCACGGACTCAACAGCAAGTTCGACCAAACGCAACTCCCACCAAACCTCCATCCCCCATCTAACCCAGCCACCGGAACCACTCCCAATACAACACCACTATCCTCACTACCTCCCCAGATTCCTCCCTCGAACACCTCAGTCACCAACCACCCCCACCCCTCAACTACACCCCCTACCCAAACCCAAGAAGCCCGCACCCACGCATTAACCCCAAGAAGAACCCTCCCTCACCAACACTCCAAGCCAACATCCTCAGCACTCCCAACACTTGCACGAAGAACCCACCACCCAGAGAAGACCACCCAACCCACCACCGGCCCACCCTCCCGTATGCAACCTACCCAAACAGAAGACCACCCAAGAGCACCTAACCCAATCACACCCTGAACTTAATTACCACTTCAAAGAACATTTCACCTACCTGCACACCCACCCACTGCTAGTATTTTCTCTCCATATACCCATCCTCTTATTCACCTTCTTTCCTAATTTTTAATTCCCTCCCACTTACCTATCCTCTCATCTACTCACCCTTTCACCCACCCACCCCTTCACTCACTCCTCATTCAAGCACAATCCCTGAGGATCACCAAGAAACCTATTCTCTAACTCTCCGTCTGCCCATTCTTAATTCTTCAACCCTGCCGTCCCAATCACCCCTGTCACAACATTAAACTCGTCCGCTACCACCAATATTCCTGAAAATCCAGCAAGAACCAAACCACCTGCACTCTACCTACATCACCCAACCAAGCACTCCCCAGCAAGAATCTCCCGACCACTAAATAAGAACCCAACAAACCGCACTTTACCCACATCCTAGCAAGCACCCCCCAGCAAGAATCTCCTAACCACTAAGCAAGAACCCAACAAACTGCACTCTATATTACATCATCCTCCACCCATGCAAGTACCCCCGAGCAAGAACCCTCCCGACCACCAAGCAATAAGTCATCTACCTGCACTGCATCCGCATCGTCCCCAGCACTCCCAAACAAGAATATATTCTCCACAGCACAACATAAACTGCAAGCTTAACTTAGAAATAGGATACTTTCACTAAACTCCCTTCTGCACATGCCCATTAGACTTTCCACTATCTGATCCTCACACCATATCACACCCCAACTCTGATCCTCACACCTTTCCTTTCATCTTTTTTGCACTATTTTAATTTACTCTCAGCACTTTAGTTTATATACTCACTGCACACACAATCCACACATAACTCCTGAAGAAGCCTAGTCTATTAGGTGAAATATCGAGTCTATTTTATAATAAGTTTTAAACTAAAGTGCTTGTAAGCCTTAGCTAGTACAGCATGTCTAGTTATTCTACCCTCCGGTTGGGCAAGATCTTTCCTGTGGAGCCCCTTCCTCAAAAAGTCCTAAGGACAAGATCCCGCCACATCCCTCTTACCTATGCCGCAGCAGCCGTGGCATCAACTACACAAGGCGTTGGCAGCACCCTTGGCAGGCCCAGCCCTGCCCTAGCCCCAGCTCTAGCCCATAATCTCTAAGTTGGCTGCCATTATAGGCTGAGGCCCAGCCCCAGCCCTAATATTAATAATTGGATGTAAATTATGATGTCCTCAATAGACCCAAATATGACTGGCCCAAGTTGCATCCAAGACATCACGGCTGTGATACCTTTATGAATCACGAAAGTAGATAAATTATAGTTCTGAAATCATACCTGCTATTTATGCACTAATCAGAATGTTCTAGAATCTATAGAACAAACAACCAATGTGTAAGAATTTATAAGTAAGGACAAACAACATAAGTGTATGATAAAATACAAGTTACAAAGAGTCTGTATACCACACCCGCCAATTTCCCGGCAAAAAATCATAATGATCAATGTTTGGGGTCAGAGGTCACTCGCAAATTTCACTTTCTGCTGCTGACTCATTAATTTTCTTGTCCCTCGCAAATTATTAATTTTCGCGCAAGGTGCCGTTAAAGTCAGTTGATCCCCGAACTGCTTTCTCCAGTTCCTCCCTGAACTTTAGGAGATACATCTGTAGCTGACACATCATCTGTAAAGTCATGCTGTGTTAATTCCATAGTTACCAACCTTTCAGAATCATTTATAGTGAGATAATATGCATGTGTGACTAAGCATAGTGTAGCTCTGAGTGTTTGCTGTATGTTTTGTATGAAGCAGCACCCTTCATGTCTATTAAGTTAAAAGATGACTTAGCTACTTTTCTTCATGACAGGAGGAAGTTGTCTTCTGATAGTGACTGACTACTGTACTCTATTATCTCCATGTGACTAAATGTGACATAATAAGCATAGTTCAACTGACCCTTTACCCTGCTTACTATTTACAGTCTGAAAAATAAATTTGCTTGTGAGCTATGAGAAAAGGGCTAAAACAGTGAGAGTTGGTAAGTATGTAATTCAACAGTAGCTATTGTGTTTGTATCATGGGAATATAGATATCAGGGAATTGCTAGTGCATGTGCAGACAGTAGTCACCAGGCTCTCACTTTCACCCTGGTGTACTCCCTGACAGCTACTCAGACAAGATAGCCTTATCATGATCTCTTGCCTGGCTAGCTGGCATCCCTTATGCTAGGAGGGATGAAGCGGACACTGCTCGCAATGATTTTTATTCGCGTATTTAGTGATACGCAATGTTCGCGAAGAATGCGAGCTATTCTTGTACAATTTGAGTAATCATGTACTTCTGAAGGCTCTCTTTTGGGCTACAGACTTCTGAGATGCTTGCAGAATTTTGTTCAGAGAATTGGAAGATAAAGTGTCAGCTACTCTTTGAGTAAGATAGCTGCATGCAATAGTATCGATTATAGGATAAAATAATTGGTAATAGTAGTTGATGATAGGTCACTGTTGCAGGCTTGAATCACAATGAGGAACAACAAATACACCAACTGGTATCTGAGTTTTGAAGCATGTGGTGTTTTGTCCCCAATTTTATGTGCTTTAAACCATCCAAGACGCAGTTAGCTAATTTATTTGATAATGGCTCTGCTTGTGACGAATTTATCTTATGTGGCTTACATTTGAGGTTCTCCAGTCATACACCTAGATAACAAACTCACAACCTCTTAGATGATGACATACTACTCAAGACTTATCAACTATCACGGGGAAGCTAATGGTTTGTTCAGTAGCTGATCAAGAAAATTCTTAAAAGGGGTGACTTTTAATTTTCTCGAGAAATAAAAGGTTGCCACAGCCTCCCTGACTTCCATGGTGTGGTTTCCAGTACTCAATAGACATTGAAGAAGTTTGTAACAACTTCACCCTAGAAATAAAATTAATTATAACTAATAATAGTTAATGCTAATTATTTTTCCCATATGAAAATTATTAAGAGAGGGGAGTGACATGTGACCCTATTCACCCTCCTGGATCAGCCCCTGGTTTCATTGACCCTGTTATTTCAATCATACTGTTTGGCTCTTTATGGTTGTGAGTTGTGGAAGCTGTCTTCTCACAGTTAGAGTGTTTTTGTAGGTTGCTTTCAACAAATGCCTTTGATGTATTTGGTCTCTTCCTTCACAGACTCATATTGGCATCCTCCATTGCTGCGCTGGTTTGCAGAGCCTTTTTGATGTTGTCCTTGCTAGATCTTATAAGTTAATCTATAGTGCTTGCAAGAGCCCAAATTTCATAGTTTGTACACTCTTTTTGGAGTCCTCATCCCTTGTATACTCAGCTTCAGGGTTGAACATGCTGGGGGTACAAGATTTCAGAGGGTATATACCACGGATGACAAGATTTGTGCTAGGGTGCTCCATGATTTCCTTTCATAGCATTTCTATAATGTGAGGCATGGTCATTCTGACATTAAACAGATGCTAAGAACCATTGCCACAGCCTGAACTTTCTATTATTCATCCTCTTACTGCCCCCTACCCCACCCTTTACCTTGAAATTTCACTCTTTATCTGCTCCTTAAGTGGTGTGTAGAATAATAATAATTTTTTATTATAATAAAATTAATAATAATAATTATTATTATTATTTATTATTATTATTATACTGTACATTGCGTATTGCTAAATACGCGAATAAAAATCATTGTGAGCAGTGTCCGTTTATTATACTTGATCCTCTAGGAGTACTTTGGCTTTTGTCCAGCTCTTCCATGAATCATTAGTCAATTCCATTCAATCATATTGACAGGTCTACTACTCTTGAGGCTTAATTGAACACATGATCCCATGTTCAATTAAATCATGTTACTTTCAAAAACATACAGGTTTCAACTTTTCTCTCTTTATTATCAACTTTTGATTAAATGCACTGAAACCACACACACACACACACACACACACACACACATTCCTGCAGTGGGTAGTCAAACACTCAGATGGCTAAACCAATCCAAGAACTATTCGACCTAGGTAAGAGTAACTATTGATTTTATCTCTAGTCAGTATATTTTTGTATTTATAGATAGCAACCATTTTGGAATTATACCATCAAACCCAAACCCCTATTTCTGGGTATCACTGATAACTGATGCATTGGTTGCTGAGACTTTAGGAAAGGTAGCAATATACAACTTTTCCTGTCATAATTAGCCCAAAAGGTATGCATAATGCAATGCATACATTTCTAACTTCATTTCTCCTTCACAACACTCTGAAGATGGTTTTACAGACTTGGAAGCATTAACAAGACCAAGAAAGACCACCTCAGAAGCTAATAGTTCTAAGACTACATGTGACTCTGGCCCACCATCAGTCAGCAGCAGGGAACTGACAAAAAGATTCAAGGTTGAAGAGGAGATACATGATATCCCCTTTTCTTGCTTTTTTAAGCCATTTCTACATGTGATTTGTGATCCTGCCCATGGAGAACATGACAGACTGGTAAAATGTCTCCAGGCTTATGTGAATGTTGTATGTGCTATTGCTGAAGCTCACTACAATAGTAGAAAGGTCATGGCAGGAATTAAACACTATGTAAGTAACTAGTAACTATCATTGCTCTTATTTGAGTAACTTATACAGGAGCTTGTCAATGAACAAGAACTTTTTACCAGTATATTGCAAGCTCTGACAGAATCACCATGGATTATTTATGCCCAGTGCTCACCCATGCAAGAGCCAGTCTCTGAGGCTACACGGCTGCCAATTTGACCTACTAGTGAACAATGGAATAACCCAGAAACATCAGAATTAGCAAGTGAAAGTAAATGGTGATTCTGAAGAAGAGGCTGACCTTGGTGATTCTGAAGAAGAGGCTGACCCGATGATCACAAACAAAACAGGTTCCACAGTAACTCTTCACAAATTGAGTAAGTTTACATATAATTGTCACACAAACTTCAATTTTGGTCTTATAGATGTGTCAGCTGTACTGGAAACTTATAAATTAATGGTCTAGATTTCAAAAGTTATTGTTGGTATGTACTATACAATAATGCCCTTGCTTTGATTTACACTTGCATCACTGTAGCAAGTCAGAGTTATGTAAGGGGACTCATGAGAATCAAGACCCATGATTTGCTCTATGCAGTTAAATCTGTTGCAGAATGGTGTTCAGTTTCTGAAGGGAAGATAACATTCATCTCTAGATGTATTTTACTCGTACTATTAAGGCGTATACCCAGAATTTGAATGCACAGAAATAGTGGACCTTCTGGACAATATTAACATCCAATCTGGATATGGACTGCATCTTACTCAAAATTAGGAGTAAAATATTCAAAAACACTTAGAGTAAGCCAGACAAGAAAGGAAAAAATGATAAACTAATTGGCCTAACATGTTCTGCTGACAAAATTGCAACTTTAAAAAGAAACGTCAACATCAATCTGACCACCAGGAACCCTAGTGAATGAAAGAACTACAAAAGGAACTTTACTTGAAACTGCACCTCTGTAGTAAACACCGAAAGACATCTAATTGAAGTCATAGTTTACTAAATACTATAATGTAACAGTTCAAATAGTGCATTGTGTCTTGATTCATCACTATCTAACAACTAGTGAATCGTAGACTCCATTGGGTGAGTATGATTTGGCCTCTGATTCTGATGGACCTAAAGGACACATGCCTTCAGGAGACAACTTGACCAGTTTCTGAGTGGGATAGCCATTAGTCCAGTCTCAAAATAACTGATAAGAGAGAGTGTTAAGTGAATCTTGCATAGCAAGACTCCATCAGGTTAGCATGTTTTGGCCTTAATTCTGAGAAACCTACAGGACACCAAGGCTTCCAATTTGAATTTCCTAGAGGAGACAACATGACCAGTTTCCTAAAGAATGAGAAAGGGGATGAGGTGGAAATTACAACACAAATATAGACATACTTTATTTTGTGTGGAGGAGTCATCAGTCAGGAGAGGGCTGTAAGAGTGGGAGGTGTGGATGGTAAGCATGTAGTTGCATGACAGACAAGGATAACACTAATAGTTACTTGTATATAGCTTTGCTACTATTTTCTATAGTGATGTAAGAAAGAAGTGGCAAATAAATGAAGTGACCAGACAAAAGCTGACATCTTCCTGCAATCCCTATACAAGGGAGCACAGTGACTTTTTTCTTGACGTGCCAGTGCCAGTACCAGTCTCATTCCACAAGTCTCTACTCCTGATTCTGCAGTATCTACAGACTGGAGCTCTATCACTCACCAACATATTAACAACTTCAGGCATTGGATTGTATTTCACTGCCAACACTTTCAGATGATTTTCTTTCTTTTACTGAGCCTTCATATGAGTTACATCGACCTGCTATTGCTATTTTTCTACAATCATTTTTCTTCAGTCTTACCACTCTCCCAGTCTTTAGGTCATGGAAAAAACGTAAATTGCCTGGGTAGAATGACGTCAGGCAAGTTTTTGTTACCATGTTTGGTCTGAGGCTGGCTCTCCTGTCTCTGGGGTTTTATCTACAATTAAGAGAAAAGCCAATTCAAAGTACAAGTATGAAGTCAGGAAATTGAGTAGGTAGGAAAAATTCATTCGTTGTAAAAAGCTCGCAGTTGCTTTTGCCTCTAGAAACAAGTCCAATTTTTGGAAAGAAGTTAAGAAAGTAAGAGGGGGCAAGCACTTATCATGATATAGCTGGTTCTGTGGATGCCAGTAACATTTCTAAGAACAAGTTGGCCTCGACTTTAAATAAGCACAATGACTGTGTTTTTGACCTGTTGTTTAACCTTTCTGCTGAAGAGATTGGTGCCAGCCAGATATCTTCTGATGTTGTTTTGCAGGCTTTTGATCGTCTCAGGGCTGGAAAAAAAGATCACTCCTTTCTCATTTTCATCTTGCCCCTGTGGTTGCTGACTCTCTTTCAGTATTATTTACGGTGTTACTGCACCATGGGTATCTCCCTGGCCAATTGATTGATTGTCTCCAACTCTTAGTAATGTGTCTCCTCATCCAATATGTTCATTTCACTAGTTCTGATCTGCAGTTTGGTTTTAAACGAAACATGTCCTCTTCTCACTGTACTAGAATCTTGAAGAATATTGTTGCTTGGTATAATCAAAGAGATTCCCTTGTTTTTGCTTGCTTTCTTGATGCTTCTAAAGCATTTGATCTGGTAAGACACGACATTCTATTTGAACTGGTTTTGTCTTGTGGTTTGCCTTCTGTTGTTAAGATTATTGCACTATTGTTATGTTGAGCAGAAACTTAGAGTCAAATGGAGAGGTGTGTTTTCTGATCAGTTTACTGTTTCTAACGGGATTAGACAGGGTGGCGTCTTATCACCAATACTCTTCTCCATCTACCTGGATTCACTACTCAATGACTTGCAGGGTAGGGGGATAGGCTATTTCTGGGACCATCATTTTGTTGGAGCACTTGCCTATGGTGATGATGTGGTTTTACTGGCTCCCTATCCTTCTGCCTTGAGAATGATGCTCCAAACCTGTGAAGAATTTGCTGTTAATCAAATGCTGTCAGATGACTAGAGCTGCTAATGGTTTTTTTTTTGCTACCTTGACTGTCTCTGATTCTCACCTTTCTTTAATAATTGTTTATCACTCCATGGTTTATGTCTTTGGAAGCTTTCCTGTGAGGCCCTGCACTCTTTGGAAGTTGCTTTTAACAAGTGTTTAAGAAAAATTTTTTTAATACTCACACTGACATTCTACAACTGGTGTTCAGAGTTTGTTCACTGTGGTAAGTAGATGTTCTAATTCTTCATTGAAGGCCTCTTGTTGCTTATTTTCTGTGAGGCTAGGCATTTGTTGGTCGCAATTGGAAATATGAGGAGTTTATCAAGCAGTATACAGAACAAGACTGGATTTGTGCATGATATAATAATAATAATAATAATAATAAATAATAATAATAATAATAATAATATAATTATAATGCTTCACAAGTGCCAAAGCACAAAAAGAGTGTAGCTATGTTTTGTGGTAGCTATATCGTTATCATCACTGCTTAGAATCAATTGGTAAAATTATTTGTGTCATGATTTTGTGCAGGCATGTCACTCTCAACGTTTTAGTAAAACTCCTCTCATATTGAATCATCATTTAGGAATCTGGAGAAGTGTGCAATGTGCCCACTTAATTGTACAGCAGGCTTGGTTGAGACATGTACACACATCACTGCAGTGCTATTCTACTTGGAAGCATTGAAAGGCAAGAAAACTAGCACACAAGTGTAAGTGAATTATTCCTCTTACCTGAAGAATGTAGAATACCTGACTGTCAAGAACATTGATTTTACCTCTGCTAGAAAGAGGAAAAGAAATATTTTGATTAGCAATGGATACAGTGATGAAGTACAAACCAGCAGCTCTATGGTGTGTCAACAAACCATGTATCCAAATCATAATGCTGGAACAAGACCAGCAATCCTTTCCCTCAATTCTGAGTCATTGTTCACTTATAGATTGCTTCGGTTCCTACTTTTCCAACCCAGAATAGTCAATTGTTATTATTGTTACAGCAAAATTGATATTACACATGACTTTATACATCTTTTATTATTCAAAGTTAATACGTAATTCTTGTAGAACTACTTGTCACCATCACGGACACGGTAGCTAGGAATCCGTTCTGAGTGGCAAGTGCGCATGCGTATAGTCCCCACATGGTTCAAAGATGCCCAAGATAGTGTGTTCTAAGACTTATCAAACCCCTAGAAGGCCATTTGAAAAGGCAAGATTAGACCAAGAATTGAAGCTGATAGGTATGATTAGTCTGTAGGGCCAAAATCAGTTTTTAGTGGTACGTAATCATAGGTGTAAGAATCGGGGGCTCTGGTGGCTGGAGCTCCCCTAGTTTTTTAGTTTATCTCAAGTACTTTTCCATGCCACATGACAATGATGACAGTACACTCATTTTTATACTGACATTATCACCAAATTGTACTAGAATTTGTCCCAGAGCATGCAAATTCTCAAAATTTTCCAGGGACCCCTAGAAAGCACTCTACTTTGCACAGTGCCAGAGTCCCCTAATTTAAAACAACTTCCTACATGTATGGTAATGTATAGGTCAATTTGGTCTGAGAAACAAGCGAGAAGTATGGCGTGTACGTCTGACACTGGCTAAAATCAGAACAGCTGCTCGGGAACTGCTCACTCTCGAGGAGAAGAACCCCAAGAGGTTATTTGAAGGCAATGCTTTGCTACGAAGGTTGGTTCGGATAGGTGTGCTGGATGAATCAAGAATGAAGCTGGATTATGTATTGGGCCTCAAAGTTGAGGACTTTATGGAAAGACGCCTTCAAACCCAGGTCTTCAAGCTCGGCTTGGCCAAAAGCATTCATCATGCCAGAGTACTCATCCGGCACAGGCACATAAGGTTTAGTTTAAAATTCTAGGCTATTTTTGATCATTTACAGCTACCCAATTCCATTACAGGGTTCGAAAGCAAATTGTGAATGTCCCTTCTTTTATTGTTCGGCTGGACTCTCAGAAACACATTGATCTTGCACTCACCTCACCACTTGGAGGTGGAAGACCGGGTCGAGTGAAGAGGAAGAACTTGCGTAAAACACAAGGTGGAACTGGAGGTAGTGGCGGCGAGGAAGAAGAAGACTAATAGTTTTCACAAAGGACAGACACTTGAATATTAAATGATAGTTATATTAAAAAAAAGAAAAAAAAGGAGTTATTTTACTCCAACATTTGCAGCAATCTGTGCCTGAGAACCAATCAATCCCATCTGCATTGCTCGAAATGATTTGGGGCACTAAATAATTGCATGCCAAGTGAAATTAATCCTAGAACAACAACTCAACATACCATATTGGCATAGTGTCCCTTTTCTCCACACTAGAAAAATGTAAAGGAGTATTTAAGAGAATAGTCCTTCCTAGAAGTACCTTAAAACAAGTGACTTGTTCCAATGGCCGTCTGGGCTGTGTATTCTTGAGCACTGCCGGTTGATACACTGTTTGAGGGTTTGGATTTCCCACAGACAACTGGTTTGATAGAGGCAACTCAAACCTAGCACTGAACAAAAACATTTTTCAAATTAACACTGCTAGGAAGTAGTTGTTGGGACCAGATTTAGATCGATGGTCCTAACCCTGCTCAACAAGTTGCACCTCCTTTCTCCACTTTATTGTATGCTTGTCTATTATATGCATTACTTACTGAACAAAATCACACTTCACACCACGAGGGCAAAATCCACAGAGATAGTTTTGACAAAGAACTCTTCTGGTATGTCTGTTACGACAATGAGGACCTATAACAATAATTGTTGCGTTAAGAATATAGCTGAACAATACAGGCTCACCATGCTTGCAGAAGCCACGGTCGTACCATGCACAGACTCTGATTTTCATAGATTCAGCATCGACATGCATGTATTGACAATCTTTATTATTGCATTCACCAAATTTTTGGAAGAAATAACATATAGGCATTTTAGACATGTCATATTCATGCAAGAATTCACAGTCATCTCCCTTTTTACACAAGTGTCGCAACCAATGCTTACAAACAATAGTTCGCTCCCCACGAACATGACGGAAAGGACAGTGAGCACCACGAACACATGCTCCACTCAAGAATAATTCACAAAGAGCCGACTTGTTTTCTGGGTGGAAAATAGCTTGCTAGCTACCACATTAGAATGCATGGCGAAGTAACGGCTACACTCACTGTCCATTCCAGGAAAAGGCAATGGCCTTGCACCAAGTTGTTTATCAAGGGCATCTTCAATTTCAAATCTAGATCCTTCAACCCCACCAACCAAGTCTTGCAACATTATCGAAACACTCGTGAGGTGAGCTATATTTAGAGTGGTAGATAACGTTGCTGAAGATGCCTAAAGGTATTTTCCTATCAATTTCTAGAAGCTAGCTCAGCATTAACGTGTTGTTTTGTATGGTAGGTCGCAGTAAAGTACAACACAAGGGGAGAGGGAAAAGGTACCTCACTGAAGAAGAGATAAGGGTCTCAGAAGAGAAAAAGATGAAAGAGAAAGAATGGAAGGTACAATAGCCGCTGGTATCGTTTAGTCCCCTTCATTCTATGATTTAGAGGAAGAAGGGTATAGAAGTAGAATCAGAAGAGGAAGAAGATGAAGAGCCTGGTGCAGTTTCAAGAGGGTTACCTGGAGAGCTCCCACCGTCAGGTTCAAGTGAAGAAGAAAGTGAAGAGGATGTTGATGAAGTGAGTAATCTTGTGTGATTACAGTGAGTGGGATACTTGGTCACACAGTTTAAGCAACCAAAGCAGAAAGGTGTTGATGGATTAATAGAGGTGGAGAATCCCAATAGAACGACAAAAAAATCGGTCAAGGCTAGAGATATAGACATTAATGTCAAAGTTGAACTATCTCGCCGAGAGAGGTAATTCTTAACATGACTTGTAGAATGTATAATAAGACTTCTTTACAGAGAAGAATTGAAGAAGCAACGTGCTGCACAGACTTATCAGAAACTTCACATGGCTGGCAAAACAGAAGAGGCACAACGAGATTTAGCTAGACTGGCTATCATAAGACAACAACGAGAAGAAGCTGCAAGAAAAAGAGAAGGTATTTATAGCAAGGATTGAATTACAATCACCATTTTTATCTATTTCTAGCAGCTGAAAAATGTAATGACTGATTCAAATGTTTTGGCACATCCATCACCAAATTTTAATTTATTATCTAAACAGTATATTAAGATCTGTGTGGTGTGGGTGAAAATAGTGACGAGACCTATAATGAAAGAATAAAAAAAAATTGACCACAATCCAGGTGGTGAGACTCACCGTCTCATTCTTTCTGGTTCTCTACTTCTTCGATGATTTTCAAGGTTATACATCAGCTCTAGAAAAGGCAAGCCATCAGTTGCCATGACTGCCCAAGATAACTGCCAATGGTTGGAGAAAAACTGGCCAATGACATTTTGCTGGGTGTTCAGTTTGCTCCTGGGGAAATTGATGCACACTGACAAAACAAGAGAAAACATTAACCTCACTGTGACGTAGTGACAGTGTCACTGAATGTGGGGTGTACACCAGAGAGTTCACACAATGTCCTCAGAACATCTTGACTGAAGCAGGAGTTGGGCAAACTGCAGTCTGGAAATTCATCTAGAAGGCTAGGCTTTAGTGAAGCTACCCATGGCCGATAAATTAGATCCTTTTGCCAACTTGCCCCCTTAATGCAATCAACTTCTCCAGTGAAATCATTTAGCATAGACATTAATTCCAACTCAGAATGGTGCTGGATATAGATGTGTGAAGATTGGTTTGAAGCCCTCCAAGGATGACGACGACACTTGGGAAATGAAATGTTTGTTAGATTCACCAATCCAACAGAGTCTGATAAATTTATAGACATTGGGTTGACTGGTTTCCAGCTAAGCATAAACTGCATGTACAACATGGCTTTACGTATGTCTGAAAGGAAGTATTGGCTGAGTTGAGAGGAGAGGTGAAGAGGTAGTGGCCATCCATTAGCCAAGCTCAATAGACTGAGATGAACTGCTAGCTCAAGCTGGTATGCCATTAAGTGAAGAAAGCAATGACTCTATCTAAACTTACCTGTGGTGGAGGAGAAAAATGAAGTTTGAGAAACTTGACTTGAAACTCTAAGGGGTCTGAAAAATAACCCCCACCCCCCACCCCAATAATGAGTACTACTGTTAATGATAATAGATGTATATACCTGAGCAAGTGAGAATAACTGGTCGCTTTGTGGAAGATATAATCTCCTCTACTGCCTGGAAAAATCCACGATCTTCACAGAACACCACATCAACCTGAATAAACCATGTCCAACAATTCAATATTGCAATGCATACTCTTACCTCTTCTAAGAGGATAACTACGTTAGAAGACGTTGAGGGTCTCTTCATCCCCACTTGAACAAAAGGTTGAACTTGATGTGAAAGAGTTGCTTCTCTTAATTTCTGGAGCAACTTGGGTTTGCTACGTATACAACCTGCATTAACTTCGCACACCTAAATTTCACACAGGTCACTATATCACATATATGACAATAATTTCTTTTTTGCCTTAAAACCAAGCTCTTTTGAGCAAGCATACACTGCAGCAGTTTTCCCTGTTCCATGTGGGCCATGAAGCAGAGCAGCAGGCAGATCTTCCTCTTCACTCAGGTGAAAATGCTGTGAAGTGGCTGTATGGCTAGTTATCTTGCCACAAAAGAAATCGGGATCAGACCAGTCTTCATTTTCTGACTTACTTTTTCTTCCTGACAGGAGCTTTGAAGTTTGTTTGCTGGAGCTCCTTCCATCGTGGCACATCTTCCATTGTTGCAGCCAGTGAAGGAGTGCTAAACAAGATGAAGAGTTACCTATCACTTGATCGGCTCTGGTAGGGGAGTAGATGTGTGTCCATGGAAGGTCATACTGTCTTCCAGAAATGGCCGAGTTGTCAACTAAAAACTTGTTCTGCTCTCTGAGCACAGGAATACTACACACCAGTCCAACTGGGCCAGGATAGTCTTTTCCACTTGTCAAAATCCAATATCGATCATATAAGTCACATATTTGCATGTGGCTGTATGTACAACATTCTCTCTGAAGATGTTCTAAAATTGCATGCACATCAATCTGCTATACATAAAAAGTCTATGGATATAACATTAAATTTACTTCTTTCTTTACACCATCTTCTTCCGTATCTTCATCAACATCAGCAATCGCTCTCTCGTTTTGTATTTTGGAGATCCACTTCCAGTCACCAACATCAGCGGGTGAGGCATTACATTCATCTGGATGAAACCATTTTAGAACAAATGAAGGGCAGAGATTCCACATCTCTTCGTTCACTGCTTTCTGCTGCACATGCACCAATGGCACACACATTTCAACGATTACCAGACAAAGGGGGTGTGGCGCATAATACTTAGAAGGATGAATGCCGAAGTAGAAGTAATTGTAAGAACCGACAAAAGTCAGTATGTAGAAGGAGATACTGTATACGGGTAGGTGACCTGTTTCTAGAGTTGTGTGTGCAATGTAATTTCTGTGTAGGTCTCTGTATGTGCACATTCCAAGTGCCTGTAAAGCAACTTGTATAAAGTTGGTTATAAGGGGGATGGAGTTGTGTGAATATGACTACCAGTATGTGTTACAAAGGGATGCTGATTCCTTCCAGACAAAATTAGGCCAGCGTAAAGCTCGAAAAGATTTACTCAGGATTGAACTAAAGCTAGTGGAGTACCAAAGTTAGAACTGGTATCACATTGATGACAGTTTATTACTATGATTCAATCATCAGATGGTTTCCCTGAAGGATATTTTGCATATCCATTTCAATACCAGCTACCCCATGGTCTTCCAGGTTGTAATGTATATGCATTTGATAATTCTGATTATTGAACAGTTGTGGTTATGTGTAGGAGTGTTTCATGCAAAATATGAAGACACAGGTAGTGGAAGAATATGGCAAGGTGTGACCAAGTATGTGATTGGAGCTCTGCTGGAATTTCCTGAAACTCCTCCAGAACATAAAGTATTAGTAAGCCAGCATTCTTCAATTTGTCACTATGTGGTTATTAGGGAGAGACACCTTTAGTCATCTTGGACTCCTCGGAATGTTCTCAATCTGAGTTGAATGTTGTCTCGGCTATGGGTAGTGTGAAGACTTTTTTCTGTATCCACAGAGGCGATATAAAGGTTTCTTCGAGGTATGGCACGTAGGGATTACCTATAACACCTAGAGGGGACTAGGCCTATGCACATTATGCTTTAAATTATGCTATGCTCTGATTCTTTGCCACTTGCCCTATTATGCCCTAAAATTTTGCCCATTGTGCTTTGAAAATATCATTGAAAATAGACATTATGACACAGCTGTAAATAGTATTGTGCTGTCCAGTGCCAGTGTGGTGATATTATACTGTGGTACAGTACTGAGTGTAAACAGATAGAGCAAGCAGAGTAACACAGAACAAGCCATATAGGGCAGGTCAACAAGGCTGCTATTAAAAGGTCAAAGTTCACCTAAAAACTCCCTATTATGCCCTTTTTTATTCCCAATGCTTTTAGCAACCTATTATGCTCAATTTTATGCGAGCATAATGTGCATAGGCCTAGAGGGGACCCTTGTAATGTCCTTTCCAAAACTTTAAAACACCAAAAGTACAGGAGTAGGTCTGTGTACTGTCACCTTCAACCTTCGAAGATAAATTCACCAACTTCACTATAACAGGATCCCCAAATCTCCCTCCTTTAATATTAGTACCTTCATCTCTCTAAAAGGACATTCTATGACATTTTGTACATGTCTATTTTGTCCATAGATTGGACAAATCAGCATACTATTGTGATGAGAAGGTTACCTTACATCTTCATTTAGAGAATAATTCTGCTGTTGATATATTAGACTCCACTATAAAGGTTATTACCTTGTATGGTGACGTTCACATTGCATAATATTTCCATGTATATATTTAGGTGATTAGGATTATTAAGCTGTATGGTACAGACAAAGTAAGGGAAGAGGAAGAATATTCAGCTCACACAGTGTACGATACTATTGTTGAACTGGCACACACAGGATGTTCCAAAAACCATAGCAAAAAAAGGTAACTGATAACTTGTATTATAAAACATCACACCCTCTCCCCACCCAGTTCTATAGAATTAGAATTGGAGAAATTTTGCCTTTCAGAAATTGGGCTTCCTTCTTCTACAAGTGGTTCCATCATTAAAGTTGGTTGCTTGTGTGAATTTATAATCTTCACTCTGAAAATAATTTCAGTGCAGCTATGTTATTGACGTTGATGTTCACGTACCTTGGGCACCAGACATTGAAGTGAGGCAGCCATTACTCATCAAACCACCTCCAAATAAAAGTGTGAGTATAAATGAATGTGCATTATTTCATTATATAGTTTGCATCTCTTGTAGTGGGAGGAATGGAAACCTCCAGAATGGGTAGGCAAGTGCACACAGGAACAAGTTAGTGGAACTTGTGCAGTACCGCAAAATGTTTTAGGTGAGCAAAACTTAAAAAAAATTGCATCACTTATAATGGAGAAAATAAATTTACAGCATCACAGTCCTTTTCTGGAATGCCTCTATTTCAACCAATATTGTAAACATCAAACATCATCAAACAAAAATACATAGAAGAGACCCAAAGTGACCCTCATTTTTTTCGTTCTGTAGAGTAAATAGCAATAAGTCCATCTGTACCACCTGCTGCCAACCAAACCTATAAAAAAGTGCTTATAGCACCTACTACACATATCAAACAAAAACCAGACCTTGTATGGGTGAAATGCTAGACACTTGGTTGGGCCTATTTTTTGTCCCATGAAACCATCATGATAACGAATGTGATTGAGCATGTCCTCAGATTCAAGGTTATAGACACGTATAGCATGCTGGGGAGAAGCACATGCAAGCATTGGAGAACGAGGATGTACCTCGCAGACATTGACAGATGATGGTAAACCAGATATAGATTTAATGGGTTTAGTAAATCTCGGATCCCATATCTTGACATCTCCTCCAGCACTATATAATTGAAATGAAAGGAGTAAAAAACAAACAAACAAACAAACAAACAAAAAAAAAACTCACCTGCAAGTAACTATATTTCTGTCTGAGTTGTGTATCTGCATGTAAACATTTATTATCCAACTCTTGTGTTCCCTCAAGGTCTGAACTAAACTAAATCCACAAGAATAATAAAATAGTCCAGTACGTACACCTGCAGGCTTTACCTGTTAGCAGGGGACATTCTGCGATCATACAAACGAACTGTACCATCTCCACAACCAGCAATGAGTAGAGAGCGATCGGCTGAGTCTGATGTGAGGCAACTGACGCAACTGTCTGCACCAGTAGGAATGTCCTGTATATTGAGTTCCTTATCTGCATCCCAAACACGGATGTGGCGGACATCTCCAGCGGCATAGAGTAACCTAGTAGTTTGCTCCCACTCTAATACCATACCAGCACCTTGCAGGTATACATATGTGAGAGTACAACGCATGTACATCAGTGAAATGCTTACTCTTGGAGGCTGGAAGCATATCAGTCAGAGCTCTCCATGCAGTTACCATCGAGGGTTTCTCTGTATCATAATCTCTCCAAACATGGACGGCACCATCATCTGCAATGCAAACATGTTTACTAAATCATACCTTGTCAAGACATGCCTGATCCAGTGAGGAGGAAGGATATGTCCTGAGGGTTAAGAAACTCTGCCGCAGTTATCCGTGCTGGTGAATTGTAATGAGAAATTAGCTTAGTTCCTTCTTCGATATCCCAAACGCTTTATTAAAAAATCAGTAAGGTCTGTAAAACATAACTTCAAACTAACCTCCATTCACTTTTATGCATGACTGCTAAATGTGATGTGTAAGGGTGGAATTTCAGAAGATGGGGAGTCCTTTCAACTTTATTTACAAATACTTGGTCTGATAGTTTGCATTTTGCTTGAAGAGGGCACATTTTCTTAGCTTCTTCTCTCGTCAGGTGGTTCCTGATGAACCGATACTCACGAGCCTGGTAACCACAACTAGCAGGGTCAGAGTCCTCAGGATGCTACAGTGATAGGATGTAAGATGTAAAATACAACCAGTGAGTTACCTTAGTAAGAGGGTTCGCAAAGTATTTGCAACACCGATCACAGAAATCTGTGGATAAAGACTGCAGGTCATGATGTGAACTATCAGCATCTTCGTCATCTTCTATTTCTTCATGCCTAGTAGGCCTCTTCCTACCAATTGGAAGGGACAGACCCACCTCACGACCATGAACAATAGAAATGAGGGACTGCCCTCTGAACTCTTGTGAAGAAAAGGACGGTGAGAGAGATGGACGAGTGAATGGACGAGCAGTCGCTGGCCCAAGAGTAGCATACTTAGTAGAGATAGGATCGTTGGAAGGGGATGAATGACTAGATAGAGAAGAAGTAGCATGTGTCACTCCAATGCTACGAGCATGAGACTTCTGACGTAACTAAAAGTACACACACAATGAATGCTAGATTATTCAGACTGTGCATGGGCAAACCTTATCGTGAACACTGTGAACTATGTGCTGGGCCATTGAAGCAACTTCGGGATTGGGGTCAGAGGCTAAGAAAATCATGCTCTTCCACACATGCGTGTAGAATGTCTTACCAGAAACTGTGCTAAGGGAAGATGGAGAACAAGCGCCAATAAAATTGGTAGTGAGATTTTTTTGTGGTAATGAGTCAATTAAATGATCCTCGCTGCTTCCTGAAAATGCAACTGGTGGTGATTCATCTGAATGCAGTGGATTGTGAGGAGAATTGTGTGTTTGATGAATAGAAGATTTTGCTTCAGTTTCAAATGAAGTTTCAACTTCAGCAGGCTCAATAGATACATGAATCCAGCCAGTTGGAGTGAGGGAAGTACTCAAATTTCTAACACCAGTACGTTCTCCTTCAGTATTTCTCAAAGCGGCAATTTGAAACTGCTTTTCATAGAGGAGAATGAGTCCATGTAAAGCACTCACTAATTCCTGGAAGAAAAAAGGGGGGGAGTAAAAGTTTGGAATGAAGAAGAAAACAGGGCAATAACCTGTCTGACAATGGGGCTTCCATCTGTGAGGAGACCAAGAAGCCGAATGGCTATGCCATGGTCTATAGTGGTGGCAAGTTCAGAATGACTACCATCCTCAGAAATATTCAAAATGTATGTCCCTAGGGCAAAAACAGCAGCAGCACGAACCTACAAACAAGGAAATGTCACAGGCAGGCAATACATAATTATAGTGGCCACTCTTTACATCGGGAATGTCATGCCATAATAAACTTTCCAACTTCACATGGGCCGAATCTCTCACACCACACCATCTGGCTGAATCATACTTGCGCCAAAGCTTTCCTAAGCATATTGCCAGCCACTGTTTGAGAAGGGGATTAGGCTCCCCCAGCTGAGATAGACACAGAGAAATAACATTGCTCTGAAGACAGACCTCCTGTAACAAATCCTACGTCAAACTGAAACTTTAAAAGTAGCATGCGTAAGGCATACCTGGCCTTTTGGGTGATCATCAACTACTACTGACAAAACAAAAGTGGCCATAGTCCGATATTCATACTGCATAGATTGATCTGACAATATCTGAATGAAATATTTGTAACCACCATCCTTCACAAGATCACTCTGGCATGACTGCATACAAAAAACATAGCAATTAAAGATAAGAGGATAGCGGGTCAAAATCCTGCATGATAACTCACTGGGTCTACAGCAAGAATTTTGGCCCAAATAAACACCAAGATGGGTTGAAGTTCCTTCAGCTTGCTTCCAAGTAACTTCAGAACATAGGGGAAAATACCCACTGACAGAGCCAAATGAACTGCCCACGGGCCAAGATCAAGAAATCTTCCAAGAAGCTCCAGAGCCTGGAGGCGATGAGCTTGGCTGAGAAGAAACTGATGCAAAGGAGAAAGAAAAAAACAACATGTAATAATGAATAGAATTTCAACTAGTCAAACCTGTAAAACAATAGGCAATTGCTCGGGTGGCTTCCTTGCATTCGAACAGTTGATGAGCCAAACTTGAAAGGCTGCCAACTGTTGGGCAAAAAACTGGCTTGGCTGTAAGGAGTAGAAGATACAGTTATTAGAAAAAAAAAAAAACAATCCCACTGACAAACCAGAAAACAACCACCAACCTCATATGCCACCTTTGCCTTTCCATCTAATAAAACTGGAAGCTGGCCTATAATATGATCCAAAGCAAGGTCCCATGCTTGCCACATTGGATGCTGATAACATGTTGGTAGAGAGGGGTAAGATACTGGAGTACAATTGTAGGAGCGCATGATTCTCTCGGCTAAAAGGAAATTTCTAAATAGACTGGCTACTAGGAGATCCTGACGAAATAGCTTCTGAAAAAGTCCTACCGACAACCAGTGTAGTGTAAAAAACCAAACATAATGAGAGAACAGTACCTCTGGGCATAGTGTTCCAAGCTATAGTATCAGTAATAGCAGTGAAAATCCAGTTAAGTTCCCCTAATGGAGTACGCCTATCATTCAATTGACCAGGAACTCTATACAAAAGTGCAAGATAAATAAGGTATCAACAACATCTACAAGCACCTACTTATCTATCATATCAGGTGTGACTCCAGAAACAAGACTTAAATGGCCTATCTTGTGGTAGCAAAACCACAAGAGTGCTGTTTTGATGGGCGTGGTCAAACAAGAGGTAAAAAGATCAGCTGGAAGCATTGGATTCATTGGTAGCAGTTCCTTAGGACCGCAAGATGCAAGCTGGATGCTCTTTTCCAGGAGACCTACATTTGTAGTTACTGGAGAAGAACTCTATGGTGTCATGAAATCATGGATGTAAAAAACAAAAACAAAAATCAACAAAAAAAACATACCTCAAGAAAAAATTCACTGTCTCTCTGTCGGGCAAAGGATTTGAAAGATTCTACAATAAGACCTAACAAATAATTATAATCAATTGAATATCTCAACCTCCTCAAAAAATACTACTTACCAGCATGAGAGCAATCATATATGTAAATAGATGGGCTTCCCATCCATGCTTGAAGATCATATATTGAGAGGGGAATATACTGAGTGTAATTCTAGATACATAAATACATTATAAAATATCATAATACTAATAAAGAAAGAATTCACTTTATTGAACATCCAAATCTCTCCATTTTGTGTTGGCTTTGGGACTCCATGACCATTGTAGTGAAACAAGACACGCTCATACTACGTGAAGTACCATTAGAAGCATTAAACATTATTTTATGACAATTTCCCACCTTTGCATTTTTACGAAGGGCTAAGCAGAGTTTTCGTACTTCGTCAGTAGTAGGATCCAAAAGCTGCTTGTAACGTGCACGAGGTTGCCATCTGAAGTATTGCTTTTGCAAATTATTTCCCACAAGTTCTAAGCCTTTCTGGGGACTCATAGACAGAGGGTCTTATTAAAAAAATAATAGACATTAACACCAAGCAATGTGCAGTGATAATGTTACCTATCCAGCATTCTTTTCGAGCACAAGGACTAGTTTTGACTACATCTGGTGGATCAACCCCAATATTCAAACAAAGTACTAGTGCAACACTCCAAGTCTTCATCTTACAAAGAAAATCACCAATGCAATGACTATAATTATTTTGCAAAACTACATACCCGATCTTTCATCCTCCACGAATCATTATTAGTCTTGTCTTTGCAATCTCCAACAGAACTATGTCTTCCCTTCATGAAACTGAGAGGGATCTGCCAATCTATCAGTTCAGAAGGGTCTTCTACGGCAAATGGATCCACATGCTGTAGACCCAACAGCTGTGTCATGGTAGCTAGCTATGTAAGCAGTCATACAGTACGATTCACTGTTCTAATTGTTCGCACAAGAAATAATTTCATATTCACTAATGCTCCTCACGAAGCATCGAGTAGATCGAATGGCAGCATTATTCGATGTCGCTCTGGATCTAAGTTATGCAAGCCCATCATCTAGCTCTTGTCTACAGGGGACAATTGAAACTAGTATAGCTAAGAAACAAGGAAGCTTTTCGACCCTTGACCTTCCATCAAGGCAACACTAGATTGAGTTGCCTAGGAAGGGAAAACTTCAGAGACCACTCCTTTGTGTTGAAATCAAAATGTGAAGAGAGAAAAAGTACAATACTTCATTACCTTGTCATCAGATCATAGTTGTATATTATTTCAGTCATGCTCAAGTGATGAAGAAACGAGAAGTGAAATCTTTGCCTGAAAAAAATCTCGAGGAAATGGTGTGTATGAGCCACATCAAAAAGCAAAAAAGCATTTGGTTGTAGTGTACAGTATTGAAGTACATAATGAACTTGTGGAAGTTGAACTTGTTCAAACAACTGTAACTAAACAGTGGCAAGAACCTTGTGACAAGTGTGCTGCACTGAAAAGAACTCAAATGTTGGTTTTTAGATGTGAATTTTTTGTAATTTTTTCATTGTTGCTATTACATGCATTTTTTATTGCAAATCGGCATTACAATGTGAATGCACAATAAAGTCAGTCATTATGCTGAATAGTATCTATACGTCTGACTTTTCTTATGACGCAACCTTCTGTGAAGATTTAAACTCCACTTGTACTCTCTTCTCTTGAATATACCTGAAAAAAATTATTTTTCGTGCTGCATGATGAATGTTAAGGGTCACATTCTCGCTTGCTTCTAAAATAACCTTTGAACCTTTTGATCAAGTTGAAAAATGCCTAAAGTCCGAAGAACCAAAAAAAGACCACCAGAAGGATGGGAGTTGATAGAACCGACGTTAGACGAGCTAGATCAAAAGATGCGAGAAGGTAATGATAGCGGATTACTAGTAGCGATTTTATTGTTCCAATTAATGCGCTTCATCTGTACAAAATTGTAGCTGAAACAGAAACTCATGAAGGAAAAAGAAGAGTTGAGTCTCTGTGGCCTATTTTCAAGTAAGTTTAATATAAATTAATAGAGCTATGATTCATTTCCAATTGTGTAGGATACATCATCAGAAGTCCAGATATATATTTGACTTGTTCTACAGGAGAAAGGCCATCAGTAGAGGTAAGAACCCCTTTATTTCAACCCCATTTTAAAAGACACTTGAATTGTCTCAAATGCCTGTGTTTCTCAAACATGACCTTTGATTTGCTCAGCAAAGTAGAGTTTCAACTCATTTCTAGCATTAAGTATGCAACTTTCTCAGAGCTCTACGAGTATTGCCTTAATGAGGGGTATGCCGATAAGAACCTCATTGCTAAGTGGAAGAAGGTACACTTATGTACTTATCTATACTTAAAATTCATTAGACTATTATTTTAATGTTAAGTCCGGGTATGAAAACCTATGCTGCCTTCGTTGCATTCAGCCTAGGGATACAAATTTTGGTACTAACTGTGTGTGTAGAGTGCCAAAGAGCAAGCTAGAAACTGTGAGTCAAGAATTATTAATGATTTGTTTTACATAGCTGGTCTATAGGGTAAGATTGTAGAATGTGTTCACTGTGGGTGCCAAGGTTGTTCTGGTTGAGACATTGCTTCTGAACTTTTTATTATCAGTCACATAATTAGTTCAGTGGTCAGACAGTAGTTACCTCAAGTATTGAATACAACAGCTGTATGCTTGTTAATTTGATTTACTTGAATTGTAGCTTCCTCACAAACTCCACCAATTTTAATATTTATAATATTGATTGAGCATAGAACAGAAACCTGTATCTATTGTTTGTTCATAATCCTATGTACAAGTTTCATTTCTCTTTGGGATAGATTCATCCTTGGTAATCACATCACCAGTCTCACAGTTCACTTCTGTTCTATCTTCTGTATGGATCCATGTTGCTTGACAGCCACAACTGCTTGTAAAACATAAGACTTCACTTCGGTTAAATGCAGGACAGTCTACATTCATACAGGGATCTTGAACACATGAATCTGAACAATAAAGAGAGTCCAAATATTCTTTTGTATGACAATCACGAGCAATCTTTCCATCATGAATATAGAGTGCTATTTCCTCTCCACATTTCTTGAAAATTACACATTCTGCAGCTGGGCACTCAATTCCACAAGCAGTGGTATTTGGAATAGGCAAGCAGTAAATTCCCTGTAGTTCATACCCTTTACAGCACCTATTACCAGTTATTGTCTTGTTTTCTTTGCCATCTTCAACCGGTACACCGTTAATTCTCTTAATTCTGCATGCATAACCATCGCCTAAAAATAAGCTACAATTAATTCGTTAGCTACTTACTTCGTTACTGATATAGTTTGATTGAATAACTCAACGCATTCCCTTACATTCTCCGGTCTAGGCAGGAACTCGTTTGACGGTGTAGGAAGTGCAGCAGCACTAACTACGAGTAACAAACCAAGGAACACTGTAATGATATACTCAGACATTGTACAACACTTCTCGCAGCGAATAATTGTACTGCGTATTAACAGTTAATAGATTATTATTAATAGTGGCAGAGGATCGAGCAGTACCCACGCAAGTCTCCGCAGCTACCACAACAAAACAAGTTTCTAAGGTACAAAGTTCTGATGAAAATTGATGACCCTTTGTCTCCTAGCAGTGAATAGTTTAAAGGGTGTGATCAACAGAAGAGTATACACTGTGTTCCATAGCACCAGGTAGAATAATCCATCGCACAAGAAGTAAGGTGTAAATGGCCAAAAAATTAATCCTATGCTCACTGTTAGTAGAAATTGGAATGCGTTCTTAGAAAATGACCTGAAACAAATGTGTACATAAAGTGAATAAAGATAATACATCATTTTGCATGCATAAACACCTTATCATTAGAAAAATTTTGAGTCTCCAGTTGATTTGAGTAACAGCCGCAACAGAAGAGAATATTGTCTTCACTTCCCTTTGTGTAGCCCACACACAATGTACCATAATTGCTGAACAAATCCATGGATGAACACTAAACCAGTGCCAAGCAAACAGGCCCACAACATAATGAGGTACCAGCAGTGTTTCTAACACAAACACAAGAATCTGATTATGGGTAGGAGAATATTCCTGTGAAACAAAATCACACAAATCTGATCCAACAAAATGCCCTCTACCCCACTAACCATTTCTTGATCCTGTAAGTGGTGATTACCTACACTACGACGACAGAGAGGAATAAAAATGTCATAATACTCGAACAAATAGACATAAAAGAAAGTGAATCTCGGCCACAGCTTATACATGACACCAATCAGGACTGTATGCTTACGATGAACAGTCTACAGCAAGAGAAAAATCTTTGATTATAAATTATTGTATACGTACACACACCATGAATTCATGAAAATTCCTGGGAGAACTGTACTCTTCTTGCTTCAGTTGATTAACTGCCAAGAGTAATGACTGAACTTGAAAATCTGCGTGTATGCCAAGACTCTTTAAAGTTTGCCTGTCTAAAAACAATAGCTGAGCACCAGTAAGTTTCTGGGTAAAATATGGCAATGAAATTAAAAATCAAATGGCATAAATGATACTTACCTCCTTTGAAAAGGTGTGTGATATATTATGTGATGCCCAGTCCCCCAACCCTTCTACCCATGACATCACATCTGCATTGCTCCATCTTGACACTGGTTTATGCATGAAATCTCTACTGACCCCAGAGAATGCCACCATAAAGCACGTTACGGCCTGTTTTAGATGGTTACCTTAATGAGTCAATTCACAAGGGGAAAAATACACTCACACTATTACTGTAATTAGTCCACAGAACAGTAAGGCCAATAAAATCAGAAACCACCTCGCATGAGGCCTTGTTTGCTGCCGTTCTTTCCTCCACTCTCCCTCTTTAGCCTCCTTAAATTGAAATAGGATTGCTTCATCTGCTTCACTCAATTCTTTTCTACGACTTTGAACTAATGAGGTATGATATTTTTCAATGATATTCCTGTATCAAAAATTAAGCTTCATACAAGACTACTGTAAAATGTTCCATAGAAAACCTGAGCTGGATATTGACTCCAGGAAAGTTTCCCCATGGCTGTCTGCATACAGGACAGCAGAGATCAAAAGGAGATTTAACTGAACTGTTCTTCCACATGGCAGCAAGGCAGAGTTGACAAAAACTGTGTCCACAGTGTAAAGTACAAGGGTCAACAAGGACCTCTGAACATACTGTACATAAGATATCTGCAAGTGTTTCATCTACACCTTTTAAATTAAATTGATCCTTGCTATCATAGTACTTTGATCCAAAATAAGTAGTACTGCGTAATAGATCATCGCTATCAGTACCTACTTCTTCATCACTTTCAGCATGAGCTGGATAACTAGACTCATCGTACCCATTTAACTCTTTCACGCCAGTAGTATCACCAGCTTCATTAGCAATGTTTTTGGCTTCTCCTTCATATAAAAAGCCAACCTTGTTGGTACGATCAGCCATGTTTATTCGAGCTAGATATATAGATCCGCCCACCATCACGTGATGACTCACGTGAGTGCCGTGAGTTAACTTTAATTAAGTAATAAAGTGCACTACGGCGATTATTAGGAAGTAAAGGCTAAGTAAGCTGTTTCTGGTGCGTTATCTATGGCGGACACTGGGGGAGAGGAGGAGATGACCATTTCCTTCAGCTCTCTTGAACAGGAGGTCGAGTATTGGAAAGAAAAGGCCATGGAGTATAGAGCAAAGTGAGTGATTTCTAACTAGTTACAAAGTAAATGATATAAAGTGGTAGTTGTGGCCTATAGTCCTGTACAGTTTATATTGTAAGTTAGCTCTCTGTGGTCACAAAACTTCGCGTTAGAAGTTAGCTATGGTACTTTTTATGCTAAGCTTAGAGGAGGTTCGTGGAGAATATGATGATTTTCAAGAGAGCAGCCGAGAACTTGAAGCTGAGCTAGAGGCTCAATTGGAACAAGCAGAGGCAAGTAATAAGGATCTACTGTCCCGTGTACAAAGTTTAGAAGAAGAAAATGAGTCCATCAAGGTGTTGGTTACACATTAGTTTTGTAGCTAGTGATTAATTTGTGGTTTGTTTTAGAGCAAGTTAGAGGTCCAAAAGAATGAGATGTATGTGAATGTGACAACTCTAGAAGAGGAAAGGGCAGAATTAATGGCATTAAAGGATACATTACAAAAGTATGTGCGACAACTAGAGCAGTCAAATGATGATCTTGAAAGAGGCAAGCGGTGAGTATGTTGTGGTAGTTTACATTTTGCATATAATGCTAAAGGAACTGTGTTTAGGGTAATCATGTCCTCACTGGAAGATTTTGCAACAAAATTAAACCTGGTAAGTGTGCTTGCTATCGTATAATTGGAAGTGAACAAAGTAAGTCCTACATTAGGTAGTTGAGAGATTTCTATCTTGTTTCTTTTAAGGATTTTAGTCTGTGGTGACCCTTTCCATACACACTCACTCCCACAATGTTTCTCATTCTAATACTTAGTATTTGTATATGTGCACATGAGGAACTGCTAATGTCACGAATCTTCATAACAGGCTATTGAGAGGAATGCACTGTTGGAGAATGAACTTGATGAGAAACAAAGGATGGGAGAGATGTGTCAACGACTGAAGGATGAAGTGAGAGGTATGATGCTTGTTGAACAGTACGAAATGGAATTCATTTTTTTTAATGTGTAATAAAACAAGATCTCCATTCTGAGTTGAGTAGACAGAACCGTAAGCTGAACACTTCAAGCAATGATATGTCCACAGAGAAACAAATAAGCGAAGGAGGATCACATATACAAAATGGCCTCAACTCTTCCTCTGGCAATTCATCTTCTCAGCCACCCAATGTAGTCAGTCCACTGGATTCATCCCTTATCAAGGCCAAGCCATCGCCACAAGGAACTCCCCTACACACCACATTTTCTGGTACACAAAACTTTACTCCATCTACACGCATCTCAGCACTTAACATGGTGGGTGACTTGCTGAGAAAGGTTGGGGTAAGTCACAAACATACATCTCCTGCCACATTTTACTGCTGTCTTTTCTAAAAGGCTCTTGAATCCAGATTAGCTTCGTGTAGAACACATACATCCGGAAAGGAATTGTCAGTCCGGTATTCCCGGACAACTAGTCCAGGAATGGACACTCCAAAGTAAGTTAGAATCAAAATTTTTATGGCCGAGTTATTATACCATGCACGTACAGGGCTAAAAGAATACAAAGAACACACAATAACCTTGAGACTCAGAGCCATAATCTCACCAAAATTACTGTATAGAGCTACAACATTATGACACCATCATCCTATGTAATCAATTTTTATTAACACATCAGGTTTATATATTATAGTACATTAAAATTCTTTACATAAATAGTTGCCATTATGGTGTTGCAAGATTGATTGTCCTTATACACAAGATTCTGTACCAGGTGGATTAGTGTTCTGACCACCAGAGAGTGACCTACTGGCAGCATTTCTTGTTCTGTGAGGCTGTGGTGACATAAAATGTACTGCATAATCTCGAGGAATAAGTACCCTTGCTGAAGTGGGTGGAGACATATGTGGAGCAGATATATTGGGAATGGATCGGCTGGGTAAAGGATAAGGATGGTCATGTGTTGGGGGGAAATCAGCTGTTATGTTGGGAATAGAACGGCTAGGCATGTACAAACTTTGACCTGATGAAGGGTAAGCTGGATGTGGAGGCATTTCCAGAACTCTTTCTGGATTTGTTAGACTTCGCTGCACTGCATCGTGATAATGCGAACCATGGAAACTTGTACCTCGCTTCAGAAATTGCTCATCTGCAGCCAGTGCTAAACTCTCAGAATGTAATTGTCTTCTGCCAATTCTAAGACTAGCATGCCTACCGCCAAGAGCTTGGTGTGAATTACTTTGAGTAGAGTAAGGAGATTGGTTATATGTGGGATGTGATGGGGACATCTGATGGTGGTGCAGTGATGTGTGCAACCTGGGGGGTTGAAGACCAACCACAGAACTACCATCAGCAGTACTCCGACTATGTAGGAACACGTCACTGCCATTATCATGGGAAGTACTCTGTGGAGAGATTCCTCGACTACCAGTATTAGCAGCTGGAGCAGAAATGGCTGAAGTGATACTGCTGGGCTGTGAGAATGAAGTCTTGTTGGTATCATTGACATTGGGACTGTGTACACCTTCAGAAGAGCACGTGCTTTCATTTAACTCAAGTTTAAAACGAGGGATTCGCATAGCCCAGTGACTAGAGCTGCCACTAGAGGAGGAGGAAGAGGAGCCTGAACTGAGTGGTGGAAATTGGTTCAGGAGTGACTGACGAACATAGAATAAGAGGTAAGCTCCTGGTGTTACTAACTGCTCTTCCGCTAGAGGCTGCACCTGGCTGTCATCAAACACATACCAATGTCCATCAGCAGGGTTTCGGCAGAAAGCAGTATAGTGGCCTTGCATCAGGGTCCCATGGTGATTACACACTGCATAGAGGTCATACACATTATCTGCACTGATTGGATCTAAACTGGCTGGACTCCTTGACCTCATATCATTACCATCCAAACTGTGGACTGGAGAATGGAGCCTTCTCCCTCGAGAGACACCATGACCTAGAGCACTTGGAGCACTACGTATGCTTGATGGACTGTCACAGAGGCCCGGAGTGAACGCCATCTCACCAAGCCTCGCATTTCGTCGGTCCTCCTTCTTCTTCTTCTTCCATGGAAAATGGAACTTGTTTTCTTTTGTGCCTATGCTTCGATTAACATTCTTCCCTGCAGATGGATCTTCTTCAAATCTTACTGACTTAGAGCTAGAAGGAAATGTTTTATTTCGTGTGTCAGAAACTAGAATTCTCCGCTGCAGGGTAGCAGAGGTGGGACGTTGAGAGGAACGTGGAGCCAGAAATGGAGTCATGTCCAGCCCTTGAATTGGAAAACTAACCAAAGTATTCAACTTTGTCCGACAATATCCAATCTAAAATGATAATACCACTTGGAACAGTTCAAATGTTCAATCAGTTGTTCTGACCTGACGAAATCTCTTTAAATGAATGACCAGCACATCTGGTAGGGTCCAAAGTGTTATCTTCTTGGTAGCATCTTGCTGTTGATGTCTACAATGGGGGCAAAACCAAGAATCTTCTCGATTAAGCTGAGGAAGTGTACATTGGCTGGTTCATGTAACAAATACACATGATTTAACCATCATTACCGTCTCTTCTTTGGTATAGATCTTGAGACAGTCATTAAGAGTAGCATTGAGGGGCTGTTGATAGATCTGCCGTAGATCATGGACACTTTGGTGTGGTTCGGGAATTTGGTCTGGCACCACACCAAACACTCTGGCCTTTATCTCTGGTTCCCATTCCGCCACTAGTTTTACATGGGCAGGACCACCGTAAAGCATGCTGACATGCAGTGCCCTAGAGGACAACACATAAATAAATACATGGAAATAAAAGGCCAAAAAGAAAGAACTAGTCTCACTTGTCAATGGATGGGGAATAGAATGGATGGTCAGCATCAGTTGGCAAAACACAACGTCCAGGTAACCCATCCATGACTCTACATCTAAAGATTATCCCACTTCGGCACACATCAGCCAACCGAACACCCTCCCTCATGTAGTCGACCATAGCCTTTAATACTACCGATTGGAACTGTGAGTGAGTCAGATCTCTCCAGATCCTTAGTATTAGTGGAGGGCCAAATCTGGATTATTAAAATCAGGGTGTATTACTCCATACACCAACCAAATCATTACACTAGATGCATAACACCTAAACCTAAAGTCAGATACATAGACTACACAGGGCATGCCTCATTAAGTTATACATTCCATAAAGGATGGATCTATGTCGTAGTAACTGATACAATACCATTTTAAATATCATTCACATTCACTTAATTCCTAGGTAACTGTTATTCATCACATTCACAAAATCCCTAGCACATGCCACTCACCTCTTTCCAAACTGGGTCTGTCCCAGTTTATTAATGACTAAGATGAGCATGAGTTCTTTGGAGCCAGAAGGATTGGCTCGAGTAATGGCTTCTGGGTTGTCTCCTCTGTAAGGAGGACATTCAAAGCTAAACACCATGTCACCACTATTGATTACAGAGAGGTGCTGATCATCATAGAATGTTCTGTTAAATCCATTGGGGTGAAGATCTGTTAGCACTAAGTGGTACCTATGGAGTGTTAAGAGTGCTCAATGATCATTACCTAATTAAGGACTCACCTATTAACCCCACAGAGCTCAGCCAAGCTGTTTCGAAGATCTCTAATAGTGGAATCAATACACATATTGACACCAAACACACAGTTCCTTCTAGTAGAGCTTCGGTACACTGTAGTAACATAAATTGGGCGCTTTTCTCTCTGAGGCAGTGGTAGAGACACACACACATAGGGGTCAAAGGTGGCAGAACGAGTGCCACAAGATGGGCAGGTGACACCAGAACGAAATTGTCCTTGAAAAAGATTTTGAATGAAGGAATTGTTTCTTTTCATGTGACTCTGTAAGGTCTCGGCAGCAACTTCTTCATCAGGACGGCCAGCACTATCCTACAAGGGAACAAAGTAGCCACTACATACATGATTACAGAAAATCTTATTAAGACATGCCAGACAGTTATAGTCAATCAACCGTAACTCCACCTACCCACCAACCTTGATGGGACGATACTTTTTCTTTCCAGCTTGATTTAGGTCTTCATGGACACTATCCAGTAACCACAAGAAAAATTCTTGAGCATCATGCTGGGATGCACCTTGATATTGCAATGCATGCTTGCCAATTACCTCCTTAAATTTACCAGTTACACGGGAGTCATACTGCCCATTCCACAGGCACTTGAGCAAGATAGCAAACTGTTCTGTCACATCCCCTTGACCACTAGAGTTGTGAGATGAAAGTCGTTGTCTGTTAAAATCATTTTTGTACTGATCAGTGACAAAGTACTCAGCCAACTGGTCTGTATTGCTTAGGCACTGAAGAATTGCATTCATGAAGCATGTATTTCCATGATTATGAAGTCCACACAATCCAGGGATGTCTACTGATGAAGTATAGCAATCAGAAGGGTAGTGGCATTTAAGTGGTGGATCAAGCTGGACTAATTTCTGCTGATAATGGATCCCAGAATTTTCTCCCTGCAATTTCTGTTCTAGTGACTGGTGCCGTTGAAGCCCACCCAGAAAGACTTGCATAAAACTCCTAAACTTTTTTAGCTTCCTCTTTTTTGCTTTCTTGTCTTCTATTGCCAGGTTATCCGCATTGTCGTCGCTCTTTCTTCCACTACGTTCTGAATCATCTCTTGCAGTTTCTTCAACGTCCAACGCAGTGTGATCGGGATGACGATTATGTCGACTGTATGTCTCTACCTGTTCTCCTGGCATATAGTTAGACGATTTTGTAACTCCATGGAAACTATTATGCCTTGAGTATGAGCTTACTACTCCTCTATCCATAGTAGTAGTACTAATAGTAGTACTGCACCCACTGCTCACACTTAAAAATAAACATTTTAGGAGGTGTGTCTACTGCCAAAAGCGGGAATTAGGGGGGGAGTAGACCTCGTGAAAATGGAGGAAACGTCTGGATTACGAAAGAGAAGTGAGGGGGGTGAATCGTCTTTTCGCCAACCTTGCAAGCGTACTAAGATATCTAAAAGTGCCCGACAGCAGGCTTTATTGATAAAGGCTCAAAGCCGTGTGATTGAAGCAGAATCTGAAGTCAGCCGTTTGAAACAAGAAGTATCAATAAGTAGAGTAAAAGAAGGTGTAGGCCATGTGACCAAGAACAGTGGTGTTGAATATGATGTGGAAAGGCTACATAAGGTTCATACTCTAGTAAAACTTATTATGTGATGATAACTCCTGTTTTGTTCGCAGTTAGAATTGGAGCGCTGTGAACTAGCTGATGAACTGTCTTCTGTCAAGGTTAAGTTGGCTGTTGCAGAGAAGGAATTATTAGAATCACAAGAAAAAAATGCCCAACTAAGTAAAAGTTATGATGAAGACACCCAAATGCTTAAAGATCAAGTGGAAAATGTAATGAAGCATGTGCTGTATTCACAACTACCAGTATCACTAGCTCTAGAATGTGCATCTACCCCTACAAGTGGTTCTATAATTACAGGGAAAACTTGGCCAGTTCATAATTATTGATGCAGGGCTTTTAGTTGTACTTCAGTTTCATACTGCAACATAAGATGGTATCCTATTCCCTCCACAAAACACAGAACAGTGTAGAGCCATGTGTCACACTGTGAACCTAACCATAATCAACAGCATTTTGTAGCTGATGTTTCAAATCAATGAACTGGATGTCCTTAATGATGAAATGCAAGCTGAGTTGAATGACATTCATCTGCTCCAACCTGAACAGCAGTTACAACAAGTAGAAGAACTGAAAGAAGATTACATGAGGTTAAGGTGACATGATTAGCCGGCCAGGTATATATAGCTATGCATTTTACAGGTCAGTTGAAACCATGAAGTCAAGGGTGGCCCAATTGGAAGATGTGGAGAGCAAATTGCTGAATAGCCAGATGGAAGTAAAGCACTTGCAGTATCAACTTCAAACTTGTCGTCAGGATAATCATTTTGTTGAAACCATGAGAGATAGAATTTTACAATGTGAAGAACTGAAACACCAGGTACACTTGTTAAAGGAAGAAAACCATTCACTGCGTCTCGACAGAGCGAACACCGACTTACTTCGATACAAAGTACAAAGTTTGCAGAAAAGGTGTGAAGAACTGGGGGGAGTAGAGGAGGAAAGAGCTCGTCTGCATGTTGAGAACAATCAGCTGACAGCAATGGAAGGTAGCAGGGCATCCATGTCATCACCTACCTTACAGGTATGCCTGGCAGAGCTGCAACAAAAGGAAATTGTTGCTCTCAGCGAGTATGGAAAACTTGTCACTGAGTAGGTTGGTGGGTATCAATGGAAGAAACATGAGTATTTTAATTGTGCAGGTTAAAGGTGCATCAGGAAGAACTGAAGCAGTGCTATAGTTCTTTGAAGCAGACACAAGCATTACTGAAGCAGGAGAAGGCATCTTCATCTGTATTGGAAGAAAGAGTTCACAAATTAGAACGAAGGCTTATTTTTGTGACCAAGGCAAGATTTTGGGTGTAAAAGTTATCAATAGAAAACTAAATTATTGTATTAGGAAAGAGATGGCTGTGTAAATGTTCTCAATTCATACAAGTTGGATTCTGGAGTAGATGCTCTAATGAAAGAAAGAATGACTGAGGTACATCACTACACAAGTATTAATAATGTGTGTACATGTGTATGTAAATTGTTTAGATGGAGCACCAGTTGGAAAGAAGCAAGCAAAGAATTGCTGAATTAGAGGTAGTGATTACTGTTACTTGATAGCTCATTATTTAAAGAATTATTTAGAGGGAAGCAAGTCTTGAAGCAGCAACCTGATGCAAGTATTTATAATTATGTAAATTATTATTAACTCAAAAAAATTAAATAAAAAATGATGCTTATAATCCACTATAGGAGGGCACCTGAGTAGTTGGGGGGGGATCAATGTTGAAGTCTTCTCTGCAAAATAAAACAGTAAATAGTCAGCTTATATATTATACTTGGTAGTGCATACTTGAAAAATGGGAACATGGTGACCAGAATTTCCTTTGTGATGGATGAGGAGATGATGGGTTCTGACTTCTGCTTATCACTTCTACCACGTTTCACACAATGTGAGGAACAAGCTTTGAAGACAAGCCTAAGATACTGTTGGAGCCGTAACCTTCTGTCTTCAACCACATGGGAACTCTATACAATGTGAATATAAACACTCGTACAAATACACAAGTTGTCTATACTTTGTTGTGTAAGGCTTTCTTTGGAGGAAAGTTGAAATCAGCAACCATTGGAAGGTATTTCTGGAGTTGGCGATGGAACTCTCGAAATTCTGCATATCTTCGATAAATGTTCCATTCCACTGACTTGACACAGACAAACACCTATTAGAGGAGTGGGGGGAATGACATTAACTCTTTCAACCTGAACTATATACTAATTTTCTGTCCACATATTCAAGAACATTAATTTTGGTCATTGCTTTGCTGGCAGCATATTGTGCACACAATACCAACCTTACACATCTCAAAACCAAAGCAATTTAGCACATACACTCAAGTTCCACTTATCTGCTGTGTATGAGCAGCCAGCCTCCAGACTTTTTATGTTGCTTGACAGAGCAACAAGATAGATTCATGTCAAA
This sequence comes from Diacarnus erythraeanus, assembly GCA_964016965.1. Taxonomy (NCBI): domain Eukaryota; kingdom Metazoa; phylum Porifera; class Demospongiae; order Poecilosclerida; family Podospongiidae; genus Diacarnus; species Diacarnus erythraeanus. Next base: position 5,303,287 of record OZ024686.1, on the reverse strand, counting down.
CCATTTGACCTGCAATCTTGCCTATCAAGTAAGCTAAGAAGCCAGCTAGCCAGAATTTAAGTCTTAGCAAGCTAGTTTACCATGAAAGAAGAAATCTCAGACAAGAGAAATGAAACTAGTCTAGCATCTCAGTTACTACAGTCATCCTTAGAACACGGTGTTCAGGACAATCCAGTTATACAAGGTAGGATGAGGAGATGGGTGTTTACTGTGGTGGATCAGCAAACTAGAGTCCTGGAATATGGTGGAAGCATTGTACCAGAGATACCACAGCTACTAACTAAGTATTTCAACAGTGAAATCTTGGGTGCTTCCTGGTTAGGTATTGAATGTGGACCACTGTAGCTATGTGAACTACGCATGGCTGTGTGTGCATTCTGTGAATGTAGTATATTGGTTGCACATATACTGACCTGATAGACATGGAAGCCATCAGGCCCTCTTCCTTTCTTGATAGCTGATGGAATCCAAACATCTACTAATCTATAGTTCCAGGAATATAACAGCCCTCAGGTGGCAATTTATCACTTACCCTCTTGTTTCCGCCGTGGCATTTGGAGGCAATTGCTGCATTGGTACAGGGACCTGGATTGGATAATAAATATAAACTAACTTGCAACTTTGTAATCTACCTCGATATTAGCCTCTCTTAGTGAGCACACCAGGGTACAAATAGTCAAGTCCTTGTCTGCCAAGTTCCGATGGAGACGCTCATTGAGTTCCATTAATTCTCCATACATTTCAGCCATCTAATATAACAGTTACTCTCAACACTGTAAACACTGGCAAAAGTTAGATATGATATGACCTCCTGCAATTTCTGATCTGCCATGGAGTCTTGTGAAGGAATCTGGTCTATGGTTTTTCCGCCTTCAGGCTTAAACCTAACTTCATCCAAGGGCTGGGAGACACTTTCTGTACCATCACCTTCTGTAATCAGTAATGATATGTACCAGTACATGAATGGAAAATTGCAACACCTGAAATATTAGAGCTTTGGGACTCAGAAGTCTGTACAGGAGTTTCTCTTCGTTGAGCCTGCACTATCCCAATGTATTTCTTAAGCTGCTCACGAAGCAGGTCATTTTCTCGTTCCAGAGCAACTCTCTGGCCACTGTGTGCTTCTCGCATGCCACACAGTTCTTGCTTACATTCCTTCAGTTCTTCGTTAAGCTCTTGACAATGAGTCTCCAAGTTTGACACAGTCTCAGTTAGTTCTCTGAAAATATATTACGTATTTTATAATAGGACTGTAATAGAAATGTACTTCATACTTGTTTCTATACTCAAGATCATCCTTCATTTTTGAGAGAGAAAGCATTGCAGTTCTTATATCATTATCTTCTTGTTTTGTTGATGGTAACAACTGTTGAGTGGTGATATCTGGGAACTGCTCGCCATCAGCAACTGAGGTGACTTCATTACTCCCCACAGAGAATTGCTCCTCCAAAGGGACAGAGGTAGCTGATAACACCAGTGCTGTGGCGTTTGCTGCTGCCATGGCCTCAGAACTAGCAACATCATTAGATGTTGTCAAAGCTACACATATGGGAGCTTGTCTTTCCTCATTGGTGGAATCCAAACTAAGCCGACTAGAGGAGGAGGAAGTACTCTCTTTAAGAGGAACCAATGGCCTCTCCTCAGTAGAGTGCACAGGAGACAACATGTTATTCTCCACAACGGGATGTGTTATCTCAGATCCAGGAACCACTGATCCACCAACAGACGTTTTAGACTTTTTGTGTTTCTTCTTTTTTACCTTTGCACTAACAGCTACTACATCATCATCTATTATATAACCATTATGTTTAACAGGAGCTAAGCAAAGCTAATGCTAATTAATTAACCTTCATTAGATGGGAAAGGGTTAGTTCCATCATTACGTGTGTGAGTAGAGATAGTACTATTTGGAGTACGTTCAGTTTTCAAGGACTCTTGTTGGGAAAATAATTCAGGGGTGCTTGTAGTAGGAAGTAAAAAGGCCTGGTAGGAGTGAAAATGAGGCTGAACTGGTTCTACTGAGTGGGAATTTATCACAGGTGGTTGTGAAACAGTTTGTGATGGTAGTGCAGGGACTTCAACAGAACGAGCAGGATTATTCAGGTAAACTGCATCTGTTGGAATAGAAAAAATTATTGAAGTGAGTCCTGCAGCCATTATAGGAAGCATGCTGCTTCTTTCCTGGTCAACCAAGAATGCGTGAGGTTCATAGAGTCTCCTATAACGCAGCAGAAGACTGGGAGTAAGATCTGACATATATTATAAACCAACCTATACCTCAGCTGTTCCTCATGGGCTAGAGCAGTGTGCATGTATATTTCTAAGGTACGTTCATTAATTGAAGCACGAAGCCATGCTCTCCCTCTTCCTAGTTCAGTGGTCACATGATTCAGCCGAGAAAAACGTTGAAGATCCTCAATGCTAACACAGAGCTTAGCTAGGGGCCAGAGGGAAACTCCCTCACTTCTACCAGTCAATCTGAGGGCATTCTTTGGCTTTGGCTTTTTAGCCCCATGAGTGAGGACCATCTCCCACTCCGTGCAAAGTGCCGATACTCTATTGTGATCAGTGAAGTGGGTGGGGCTAGCTAGCTTAATATATACCAATACATACCTTGCATCGCTCTCGGTAGCAATTTCCTGCCTTGCTCCAAAGTGTACCTGCACCTGTCAAATCACAGGCAGAAATTATGAAAACTAGCTCTCAGATCTACTAGCTAGATACCCTACCCGCTAATGAACTATCTATGAGCTAGCCATAAAAGCTACCGGTAAGTTATAGAGTAGGATATACCTGCTTAACACTGTTAAGTAGCCGGTCCAGCAGGTTCTGACGAACCATCGAATCTGGACTCGAACTCTCCATCAAACTGTACTAACTAGCTATCTCTAGCTCTCTCTACATTAATGTCACATGACGATCATGAAGAGGGGGCGTGTCACATGCGCACATGTGCGTGCCCACTGTGGAGTTATGGCCACTAGTTCTTCAGAAGAGCAGATTAGCTTCAAATCTTTGGCAAGGGCTAGGACATATTCTGTTGACTTGATTATTCTAATACTGGTTTGTTATAGGGTATTGTAGATATACTGTGTGATGCCTGTGCAAATCTGAAATGGTCTACTCCAACACCTATTCAAAGGGAAGCCATCCCATTGGCTCTGCAAGGTATTCTATACCTAACTCGGGCATGTTCACTTTATGTGGTAGTGTACTAATTGTGTTTAGGGAAGGACATTATTGGATTGGCAGAGACTGGTTCTGGTAAGACTGGAGCCTTCTGTCTGCCGATCTTACAATCACTACTAGAGACTCCTACACGTCTCTTTGCTCTAATCTTGACCCCCACCAGGTAGTACCGTGGATCCACTGACTATAACTTAATAAGGTATAATACACAGGGAACTAGCATTTCAAATTACTGAACAAGTGGAGGTGTTAGGGAGTGAAATTGGAGTTCGTTGTGCGGTGGTAGTTGGTGGGGTGGACATGATGACTCAAGCTCTAATGTTAGCCAAGAAACCTCATGTGGTTATTGGTGAGTAAGTTCTAAGAAGTAGCTTGGTTGTTGACTGTGGACTGCTTGTAGCTACTCCTGGTAGACTAGTAGATCACTTGGAAAATACAAAGGGATTTAATCTGGGGAGCTTGAAATACCTAGTTATGGACGAAGCAGACAGGATTCTCAATATGGACTTTGAAGCTGAGGTTAGTTTTGTTTTATACCTGCTTAGACCTTATGAGTGTGGATGTAGGTTGATAAAATATTGAAAGTGATTCCACGTGAGAGAAAAACGTATCTTTTTTCTGCTACCATGACTAAGAAAGTGGCCAAACTTCAACGAGCATCCCTCCATAGTCCAGTTAAAGTCGAAGTTTCAACTAAGTACCAAACAGTAGAGAAACTGGAGCAAAGTTACCTCTTCATCCCTGAGAAATATAAGGTATCAATACTGTGTACAGTATAGAAATAAATGAACTAACAACATTACAGTATTAAAGGTGTGTTGTTTTTTTACTTGTGTCCTGTATCGCCCACAGGATTGCTATCTGGTGAGCATTTTGAATGAACTTGCTGGAAATTCATTTATGGTTTTCTGCGGGACATGTAACAATGCACAAAGGTTTGTGACCAGGGACGGGTTTGGTTTTTTTGTGTGCAATAATTCTATATTTGAGCCTTATAGAACCGCTCTGATGCTTCGTCACATAGGCCTCAATGCTATTCCACTGCATGGCAAGCTGAGCCAAGCTAAGCGACTAGGGGCCCTCAACAAGTTTCGAAGTAAGAGTCGATCTATTCTGGTTGCTACAGATGTAGCTAGTCGAGGCCTGGACATCCCTCATGTGGATATAATTGTAAACTTTGATATCCCCACCCATTCCAAAGACTACATTCATCGTGTTGGTCGAACTGCTCGTGCTGGTCGTGCAGGCCGTGCCATCACTTTTGTTACTCAGTAAATAAACACCTTGTCCTCATCATAATATTTATGTTAGTATATAGATATGGTGTTGAACTCTATCAGCGAATAGAGAAACTGATAGGAAAAAAACTTCCTCTATATAAAACAGAAGAAGAAGTAGTGATGGCACTTTTGGAGAGAGTGTCTGAAGCTCAGAGATTTGCAAAGATGGTAAATAAGTCACACAATGAAGTTGACCATGACTAATCTGATCACATAGGAAGTGCAGGAGAAAGTGCAGGAGAGAAAGAGAACTAGACCTTCAATGGAAGTGGAAGAAAACATGCACACACAAAAAAGAACTAAAACCAGTTAACTATGTAATATATTCTTTTTCTTTGACTGCCATTTCTCAAAGTGTTCATATGCTCTTGCAATACATTGATTCATATGCTGCAAAACTCCAAGACTGTCTGTATTGTCCAATAACTCTTCCAGCTCTCTCAATTGTTTTTCACTGTACTCAACTAAACACTGATGCATCTTGTGTGCCTGTGGGTAAACAAACAACACTCACATCACAGCTTCATTTTAGTCAACCTTTCACCTTGATTTCTAGTTGCTGTGTTTTAGCTGGAAAGCAACTCCAAAAGTGTCTGAGCAGCTCAGCAATGGCTGCCTGGTGTCTGAAAACACCCTGTTGCTGGTTTTCTGTTAGTAACACAGACCCTTTTTGACAACCACTCGACATTAGTAGCCCCCCAGGGGTAAGGTAAGTAATTGCTGAGTGTGCCATGGCAGAGTCCGTATCCTAATGTCATCAATAAACATTTCAAAGTGTCCAGAATCAACATGTAATGTACCTGTTGCAAGTACCAAGAAGTGAGGGAGTGTACCATGGGTAGGAATGAATCAGGTTGTTCTGTGGTCGATTGCATATGTTTAGATGATAGGATTTGGAGGAAAGGGTCATTAGGCGAGGAGAGTGCTGATGTAAATTGAGAAGAACTTGAAGATGTAGAGTCCTCCTGCAATGCCTGCAGAACTCTGCTGCTATGATGATTGCAGCGTTGAATGAGTGAGAGGGAAGTAGCCTTTGATGCCTTGAACTCTGGAACTATACTATAGCCCTGCATGCACAGCCAACAATTCACAATATCATACAGTGATAACAATGACAAGAAAACTCACTTCTTCTTCTAATACAGATTCAGCAGTGCTTAGTTTCATCTCTACACCAGCAGGAGACACTGCTTTTAGTTACTACTAATATATTTCATATTACACTACAAGAGATCAACTCACTGTCAAATTTCTCATCCTTTGAGAGGAAATCAAATCTCTTGCTATTTTCATGATGAAAAAATTGAGACTGAAAAAACTGAGTCCAAAACTCTTCTTCCTTTAGCACCTGAGGAACCATTTCAGCATGTTTCTCTTTCACTAGAGATAAATAATCAGTAGTAACAGTCAGGGTTCTATCCACTGGGGGAGGTAGGAAGCCCTCCCCCCCCCCCCCCACAAATAGATAGTACAGAAAGTAGTAATAAATGATAAGGACTAAGCCCATTTCCATGGGCCATGTCAGGCCAGTAGGTGCCAGAAAAATTTGCAATACTCTTAATGATATTTTAGAAGAGAATTGATCATTAGAATCTCTTTGTGATTCTGACAGTGAGTGATCAATCACTTTGCACATTAATACACTCCTCAAGCAGCATTCCTTTCCTTCACTGTAATGTTATACCCATGCAGTCTGCACGGCAGCAATTGGAAAACTCCACCCCATTCTCAAATAACCCTGTACTTAGATCTGCCCACCAAACCTACTTCCTCACCCAGAGGATAGGTCTTGAATATAGCCTGCATGGCATCAGTACTGAGATTGTAACGTACTGCATTGCAGCCATCATAGACGGCCTGAACATCTGCCTGTACAGATAAAACATTATTACTAATAAACTACAACATTATCCCACTAACCAAAAAAGCTGATGGTACACCACCTTCTTGTAAATGGTGTGAGTCAGAAGTATTATCCTTAATAATGGTTTGGTTGGCCCAAAACTCATTTGCAGTAATCAGTCCCGTTGTGACCAGATCCTTGTAGAGTTGGTAAATGGTAGGATTATTCTTCAATAGAGCATTCTTTGCTTCAAGTTCAGGATTGATGGGTACCGAACGGTGTTTAGTTAAAGTACGTGCCAAGTGATCTTTAACCTGAGTAAATATTCATCTAAGACAATAAAAGGTATATATATCTTAACTACCTTTTGACGCTGCTCAAGAGCATTAACTGCTGTGAAATGAAAGTTAACCTGTGTTCCTGAATGAAGTACCAATTGAAGCTGAATTTTTGAACTTTTCTCTGAACTAATTTTCTGAGCTATACATGGAATGAAACTCAATTCAGACTTGAAGGCATGTTGATTCCATTACCTTTAATCTGCTGATACGGACAATCTACTTTAAAGGTTTGCAAAATCTCACCGGGAGCCCATGCAACTCTAAGGGAGGTAAGGAGGAGAACCCCATCCTGTTTCTTATGCCTCACTTCATGGAACTCACTAACCACTTCTTCACCGTCAGCCATGATGCACGTGGGTGGCTGTGGTTCAAAGTTCGCTGGTTTCTTACGCGCGAGACGTGTGGACACGTCGCTTGGCTGGCTGATTGAGAGAATAATCTGGTGTGATCTGGTGGTGTCATTGGCTTTAGTCAGTTAATATAGGACTGTAGTAGTTGGGTTAGGAGTATATTTGGACCAGACTGCCATGGGAAGAAGGCCTGCTAGGTGGTAAGTACATTAATAAATGTTGAAAAATGTGATTAGAGCTTTTTCCCTATTAGCTACAGGTATTGTAAGAACAAGCCTTATCCCAAGTCGAGGTTTTGTCGTGGTGTTCCAGGTAATGTGTTAGTTGTCTAGTTGGTACTGGTGGTGGTAACTTAGTACTGTTATTCTCTAGACGCAAAGATAAGGATCTATGATTTGGGTTCAAAGAAGATTCCGGTTGATAATTTCCCTTTGACAATTCATCTGGTATCTGACGAGTATGAGCAGTTGTCCAGCGAGGCATTAGAGGCAGGACGCATCTGTGCCAACAAATACATGGTCAAGCATTGTGGAAAAGATCAGTTTCATATGCGCATAAGAGTGCATCCATTTCATGTCCTCCGTATCAATAAAATGTTGTCCTGTGCTGGTGCCGACAGGTAAGGCTTGAGACTAAAAATTCAATAACTAAATATTTTTATCTGCAGATTGCAGACAGGAATGCGTGGAGCCTTCGGAAAACCCCAAGGAACAGTAGCCCGTGTAAATATTGGCCAGATTATCTTGTCGGTCCGGACCAAAGACACTCACAAAGCCTCTGCTATTGAGGCCTTTAGAAGAGCAAAGTTCAAGTTCCCTGGTCGTCAAAAGGTAACTTCATTTCTTTCCCTTCAATCTTTGATTGACATTGTGTGTGTAGATCTTTGTATCTAACAAGTGGGGATTCACCAAGTGGAACAGAGATGTGTACAAGGAGATGAGGCAGGATGGTCGTCTCACTAGCGATGGAGTCAGTGTGCAGTATCGTCCTGAGAAAGGACCATTAAAAGCTTGGATGAACAGAATGAAAAACCTTTAACTTGTATTAAGAACATAAAATACTGATCTATATAATAAGTTCAGAAGTTACTTTCATGAAGCACCACCATCAAAAAAAGTTAGTAGGAACTGGCGGAGTGAATCTGGTGTATACTTGATATATTTCTCAGGGTTCTTGGTAAATGGCAATGATCCAAACCTAGATGGATTTTCTTGACTCACTGTAAAGAAGGTATATAGTACTCACGTGTTGTAAAATGCAGTATAGAGTGGCACTATTAATTCTACATTGTCGATCCTGACCCTTCTCTTCAGGACGGAGTCAGGTATAGACCAGTCCTTTTGTATCCGATGTTGTTCTTCCAGCTCAGTATTGAACCCTTTGAACTTGTCCTTCAAAATCTGACGTTTCTGGTTACTTAGCTGATGCAACAACAGTAAATTTAATTGAAAAACAAAACAAAAAAAAATAATATGCACCTTATCTCCACTTGACAGAGCAATTTCTTGTCCTAAGTTATTAATCAACTTTTGAAATCTGTGGAAGATCATACATGTTTGAGGATATCACAAGCTTGTACTGACTGACCCACCCTTTTTGGTATGCTCGACCCTGCTGTTCAACTAAACTCATATAGTGATTCTCTATATCTGCAAAAGCATTTTCCAACAGATCCAGCAACTGGCTGTTCCTGCATAATTCACTTGTGTTACCATAAGTTAACCAATTTGCCCTCCTCACTGAGTGAAAGTTTTAAGCACAAATCGGATGTTGTTTAGTAAAAATAGTGCTGCCAGATACGGTGATTCAAAGTTTCGGGCTTTGTGTTCCATGTTCAAGTTGAGAGTATCTACAACTTTTACTGTCAAGATAACAGCAATTACCACAATCTAATAACACAATATAATCACAAACCTAGATATTGCCCAACAGCTTTCTTCATCTCTGATTCTGATGTTCTATTTCCCAAAGAAAAGCTCTTTTGTTCCTGTAAGATGTTTCCTAGGAGGTCTGTATACTCCAGTAATGATTCTATAAAGCTCATTGTCTTGTGGACCAATGCATAACATGAAGGTTAGCGTAATAAATTACAGACTTACTCTGCTAGTCAGAGAGTGAACTGTTCCATCTTTAGGTAAGTTAGATAGTTTCTCAGAATCCACCTAAAGTTTATTTAAAACACAATCATGATGCTTACATACGCTACAGTATACTGTACCTACAGTAATATATTGAATATAGCCCTCTTGTAAGGTCTTGGAACACTTTAAAACATGTATCATGTGTATAATGATCATGTACAATCTCATGTAGTCAATCACTCACCAGCTTGTTAAAATGTTCAAGGAGATATATAAACCTGTCACTAGGCTTGGACTCCAGACCCTGCATAATGACCAAAGCAATTTAGTCTATAAGAGTAGTTGCTCCTAACCTGTAGCACCAATCTGTAATCTGGCAACAATGTCTTCACATGACGCAGGAGACTTAGGCAAGACAGTACAACTGAATAATCATGATGAGCCACATTTTTACGTGCCTGCTGGTACAAGTTCTCTCCTTGACTCATAAAGAAATCCATGGGTTGTTTGATGAGGTTATCCAAGACATGTGCATGGTGAGTTTGGGGGATGACGTCCCTCATCAAGTTAACTTCACTCTGGATCAGTCGCAAGAAAACAGTAGCAGAAAGCATGAATGAAGAACAGCCTTCTAGTGTTTCATCAAACAAATTGAATGAACTAGCATCAGAAGGCAATCCAGGAAGCCCTGCCCCTTGCCCTCCTCCTTTGCGAACAGTCACCTTCCGATTGGGGTTGCTATGTCCAGTTTTAAGAACTACATTAGATAGAGAGAACTGCATTAGGATCGATTAATTACTAAGTTACTTACAAGACGAAGCAAATGAGCTCTTTTTCGGTATCTGATCTCACAGACATAAGTACATAGAGTATAATAATAATAAATTCTAAAATTTATATTGTTACATACACTTGGGGGCAGCATAGATGGCCCTTGGTTGGCTTGAATGAGTGAGTTCATTGCTCTTCCCAATTGGTTACAGCGTATTTGTGCATACACACTCATTATATCTAAGAGAAAGAAATGTATGAGTCTAAAACCAATAAAAATGCTTTCAAACCTGTTTGATTCTCCCCAGGAGCTTTCACCAAGTAATCAGCTATTATACGAAGATCAGCTACCACTCTAGCAGGTAGTAGTGTCATTCCAGGCAAATCTGTTATGTGAATGATACCTTCTAGTGACACACATTACATCAACGTCAACACCCCCACCCCCAAATGAGTACACCATGGTTTACTCCTGACCTTCCACATCTTCACAAGATGCAATGTCATGAAGGGTGGCTACATGCACTGGTTTGGAATGCTTCTTGAGTAGCTGGAGAAATTCTCTAATGAGGGCTTCCCTCCCAATATAGAAGAGCTCAGAGAGGTGCTCTAACTCCAAACTGTCAGGATTAAACTGGTAAAAGTGATCCATTGCCTCCCTCAACTGATTAAGCAAGGTAAGGAAGCCCTCTACATCTCCACTAGGGCCCTCTCGGATCTTAACATCAACACTATCACCAACATGGTAAAAACCTATCACTCGTTCCATCCATGACAAGCTCTTGTGCACATCTGAAAGAATTGTGGGATATGTATTACCTGAACCAGCTATGTTTGCAACCAGGTACACTTACTTTCCTGGAGTCTTGTCAGATGCAAGGTCTCATTATAAACTGGAAGAATTGTATCATCCAATTTTTTCAGTCGAGATGTAAAAGAGTCCAAAATAGTCACCTGAACATCAAAAAATTTAATATGGATGAATGTAACTATTAGAGTATAGCTGTGTTGAATAGAGCACTCATTGGTCAAAAAAAAGGTCTAAATCACCTAGAGCCCTCTACTTAAGAGTTCATCTTCCGGGGTCATATTCTCTCGGGGCTCTTTTTTTACTTTAATTATTTGCTTTTGTTGTTGTTGTTGCTGTTGTTATTTATGACTATTATTGTTTTGACTGAACTGTCTACCTTAAAATGGAATGATAATAAATGTTTAAAGAACGTGCACGAAAGTTTAATATTCCATAATAATAACATCCCTTAGGGGTGCCATGACTTCTTAAAGATTCTATTTCTTCATTGCTCTTCACTGATACAAAAAGTCGACCAAAACTGCAGCTGAGCGACTAGTAGAAGTAAGGGAGTATGTGGGCTAAGGCTGAGCATGAAAGTAGCATTAGTAGAGCTGCTTTTTCTCTTGCTATAAATTGATCTAATTCTAGCAGTTCCTAATACAGTTCACTAACTTTGAAGTGCTGTTCAGTAATCCATTTGCTATTTCACTGTCATAAATAGCACAAGATTAGTTGCTTAGACAGTTAGTGGGACATGCATAGGAGGTAGCTATACTCTAGACCTAGGGATCTGCGATATTTAGAGACCCTCCAGGCCCTTAGTAGAGAGCTTGCTACTCAGTATTTACAGCCCAAGGCTTTCAGGTCTCTAAATATGGTATATCCCTAGGTCTTAGTATCTAACTATTATTTATACTCCTCTGAATCTACTTAGTTTTCACGCTTTCAATACAAAAAAACAAAAACAAAAAAAACTCTAACCTAGCTATGGGTATACAGTCCCACTTAGCCACACTTAGCCACACTTAGCCACACTCTACAAGGATGGGGGTGGAAAATGTTAAGTGACAAGCTTAAGCTTACCTTAGTACTCAATTTTATACTTACCATATCTCCAGTTAGTTGCTCACTCTTAACAAGGTTACCTCGAAGTTCCCTCAACCTCATTTCATCCTGTGCTTAGAAAACTGAATATATAGATAGCTACCTCGGTATAACCTGACCTGAACAAGTTTATCCTCGATCTTAGCCTCCTCCATCTCATTTTACTCCAGACTCCGTGACCCCGTGAACCCGTGACCCTAAAGGGCGAGTGAATAAGATGGGGCGACGTTCTACTAAAACGACTAAGGCTGGGAAGTTTATGAATCCTACTGATCAATTTAGTAAAGAGCTATAATAATACTTCACCCATCAATTTCTTGTTTTCTTACCCTAGCCGGCTTAACTATACTTTATCTCTCTCTGTAACTGCAGTTATCCACTGCATCTAGCTAGCTATTAGCTAGTTTTTATAGGTTTTTAAAACATTTTATAACGTATAGGAAAAGAACAGAGAAGAAAAGAGTTGAAAAAGGTTCGTCTATATTCTAATTAGTTCCCACTCTAATGTGATTTTGGTGTGTGGGGGCAAACTGGCACACTCGCTAGAACAAGAAGCAGCGCCAGCTGGTGCGTGAGGCTGTGTTAAGGATGAAAGATGTGGGGCAGATGCTGAAAGAGATAGAGGAAATAGAGCAGCAAGAACTAGAGAACATGGGTCATACGCAACATAATGAGAAAGGTCTGGAGGAAAAGAAAAGCAAACTCCATGCCTCCATTCACAGAGTCTCCCGTTATTATGTAAGTGATTGGTTCTGATTCTATATAAGAGATGGTTTGTTCTGCTAGTATAGCAACAAGAGGATCCCAAGAAAGCACAGGAACTGAAACTGTGAGTTAACATAATATTTATTTTCAGTTGAATTGAGTCTTTTGTTTTTTAGAATGATAATGGAAAGTGAGCAAAGAAGGAGGGAAATGTCCAAAGTCTACAACTCTTACACTGCAGCAAGATCTCAATATTCTATTGAAGATATTCCTATGCCTGATTCCATGGAAGGTATTTGATTTAATGTTATTACTTCATTTTTACTGGAATGATAAGCTCTATTTCATCTTTTATGTGTGGCCTAACTCTAGACTGTTTAGTTGAACTGTTTGTTTATGTCACTATGACTACATAAATTATGTATGTGCATAACACAAGAAATCTGTGTGGTAACTTAACCTCTTGAATTTTGAGAAATTATTCTGCTGGGATGCATCTAACCAAGCATGTCTGTGTGATGGCCACATTACTTATTATATATGTGTAGGTGGACTGAGTGACATTCCAATGCCTGCTGCATCAGGGTATGTGATAATTTAGGATGTCTCTTTGAGGCTAACCTGTTATATCCTCTAGACCGTCTGAAGAACACAAGAAGGTCTTATGCAGTATTGTAGTTCCTCCTCCCCCTCCAGGCCCACCCCCTCCTGATCTGATGGAGTATGAGGTGATTGAGGGTTCTGCTAAGTCAGTAAGATTTGCTGATCAGACTAAACCAAGTATTGATGATGCCGTCAGTGATAAAGAAAAGCTAGAAGATGAGGCAGATGATGGGAAGGAGGAGCAGGGAGGTGGTGAGGAAGATGAAGAAGAAGTAAGGGAGGAGGATAAAATAGAGAAAAAAGAGGAGGGAGAGGAAGCTATACTGAAAAATGTAGAACAAGGAGATGAAAATGATAAGAACACTGAAGATCCCCCTGGCCCACACCCCACTTCACTCCAACGGTTACCACCTCCAGCTCCCCCTGGACCACCGCCTCTATTCAGACAGACTTTCCCGACTAGATTTGGGATACCTCCTGGACCACCACCAGGTGCTCCACCCTCTGGACTTCCACTGAGATTTGGTGCCCCACCCAGACCACTCATGCCTCCAATCCATTCAGGAGCTGTACTCAGTGCCCCACCCACACGTATTCATTCTGCAACTAAATCTGTGAGTGCTGTCATATCTGCTCAGCCACAACTCAGAAACATGACTGCTGAAGTGACCAAGTTTATGCCCACTAGTTTGAGGGTACGTCGTGATCAACCTAAAGCCACCAAGCCAAAACTGAAACTGAACCAAGAGGTGACTCAACAGCAAAGTACTGGACAAATAGTAGGGACCGGAGGAGGCAGGGTTCATGTTCAGGGTGATGCTTATGACACTTTTATGCATGAAATGCAAGGCTTATTGTGAAACTGTAAAAGTAATGATTTTGTAAAATCACAGGGATTATACTAAAAGTTGCTGACATGATTTTGAAATGAAAATAGGGGCTGAAAGTTATTGTGTAACTATACTAGCTATAACAAGCACAATGTTAGTAGATGCTAGTTCCTCTCAGAAGAGGGGTTCTGCATAGGATACTAGCTGAAGAGGACCAGTTGTGGTCAGGAGACCACAGACTATTCCCATTCCCCAAAGATTTGTTCACTTTGAATAGATTCCGTACTTCATGCATAGTGCTCTCCTTAGACTCTGCCCATGGATGGGATTGAGCTGAGATGTTGGGAGACTGAGAATTCCCTTCTGCCCAGGGTAGTAAAACTTGGGGAGAGGGTGAATCTTGCTTGAGAACAACCTCTTCCAGCAGAGCCCCGTGATTTTCCATTACAGGGGGTGTGGCTGGAAGCTCCACAGGAACTGCAGCAATTGTAGTTGGAAGAACCAGAGGTGAGCAAAGTACAGGCTCTCCAACTTGTGGCAAATCAGGTGAACCTTTGTAGAGAGTACTACTGGTTCTTTGGCTTCCTAGCAAGGATATCCAGTCTAGGTCTCCAGGCATACCACAGACATCAGATGGGCTGGTTTTTATTTCTCCTTCAGTACTTCTTCTTTGTAATCCTTTAACTCTCCGGTTCTGTGCACTGTTTCTTCCACTCTGGCTGTGAGATCTCTTGCGTCCATAGCTAGCTTTAAGTTTGCTTGTTCGAAGATTGGAATAACCATTTACATCATGGTCAAAGAAGAGAAATTCTTTGCTCTCCTTCAAAAGTTCATGATAGTCTGGATTGATCCTCCAATAATTCCCCTTTCCGTGTCCTCGAGGAACTTTACTGAACAACTCATTTAGTGAAAGGTTATGCCGAATTGAATTCTATAATAACAGAACATATTAACACCAATACCACCCACCCCCCCAAACATTAACTGACCTGCCAACCTCCTTCAACACCACGATAAAATTTAAAATTCTCCTTTATCCAACGATAAATCTCATTAAGAGTCACCTTCCCTATTTTACTTTGTTGTATGGCTAAGTAGATGAGAGTAGAATACGAAAATGGTGGCTTCATTGAATTGCTTCGATATTTCTTAGGCTGTCTTTTAAAATCAGCAGACTGCAAAAGACACTTTTTGATTGGGGAGAGAGAAATACCAATGCTATTTCGACTCCATCTACCACTTTCTCCTCTGAGAGGTGATGAGTGTAAGCCTGAACTGCAATGACTAGAAATTTGATTATCAGGAGATGGAGAAACACTGATGTATGCATCTGGAGGAGAAATGAGATCATGAACTCTCAAGTTTTGTAGCCAACTCAAGCTGGTTAAACTGCTGTCCAGCAATGACATGTCTTCATTCTTTTCTTGCACATTTTTGGATTTTACCTGCAAGTCAAAGAGAATATGCAAGCTAGCTGGCTGACTAAATATAATAACTAGGTAGCTATCTAGCTACAATCTAATCAAATCTTACCTCAGCCGCGAGAGTCATAACTGGAGTGATTCAGCCCAGCCGTCTAATAAACCCCTGCAGTTAGCATGGACAGTCAACCTCCTTTCGAAGATAGTACAGTTACATACACAACTTTATCCCAGAACGTTTTTATTAACAGAAAAAACTACAGCAGCAGCATAATGCAGCGAGCAGCCGCTTGTTTTTATCAGCTGCAATGGTAACGCCCACACGTATACTTGTAATAAGAATAAAAGTAGTCTGCTATTGAGATTGCACTATATCACCTAGACTTCAGCTTTTTATATTTGAATCTTCTGCTTGGGAAACACATCAGCTGAAATCTCATTATTTATAACCCTCTGCTGTTTCCCCCTAATGTTACCATGGCAATGATGAATAAAATTAAGGTGTAATCTTCATAGAAAATAATTATTACATAATATTATATAATAATATAAAAAAACCCACCCATAAAACAGGTGGTAAAGCAATAACAATGGTACAGGTGCATTGATAAAGGGACAATTTCATGAGTATGGATTGAGACAAGATAATGCAGTGAACATACAGTGCCTAAAGCCACACAACCCCACTGCCACCAGCATATACATGTATATATACTTAATGAGAGAGAGGTTTGTGCATGAATCACTCCTAAACATAACAGTTCCTGACAGCAGCCAAGCAACCCTTCACTTGTTGGTTAACTATATCAATCAACTCTTTGATGCCTGAGTCTGGCAATGGACAATGGTAGGTTCCTGAAGCAGGCTTGTGGAAGTACTCTCTGCTGGACTAGACGTCTGTAACTGTGCAAATGCTGCCAATGTGTCAGGAAATTGAGGGGGAGTTGCTGGTGTATTGGTAGGGACACATGCCTGCTGTAAACATTAATAAAAACAAGAATGTTTTAGCTCTTATTAAACTCACATAGGACATTCTCGAGCCCAGTGAGCTACCAGCAGAACTGCTAGAATTAGTATTAGGAGTGCTAGTTGAATGATGCTGGGTGGTTTGAGAGGAGGCCGAGGTAGTCACAGAAGCTACGGAATGCCCCTGGAAAAACAAACTCAAGGCAACCTACAAAAAAAAAAAAAAAAAAAGGTAAATAGAACATGACTAATTAACTCCCAACACGTCCAGCTGCATATTAGACCCCAAGTGTGAGGTCATTACCAACTAGGCAGCTCTCTACACAGCTACTATTTTTTAGCTCTAAAGTAAGCTCTTGTACCTCGATTTGCCATCTGGCTGATGTTAGTATCTGTGTTGCTTCCTCCGGCGAGCAGCCGACGGCATTAACAAACTGGCTAACCATGATCTGTTTTCTCAGTATCTCTGTACTAACTACGTCCATGATATTAATAACCTATTTAAATATTATAGCCTTCGACAGGAGGTATAAGAAATCCAGCCACGCTGCTGGCTAACGTATAGTGGCGAGATACAACAAACTTGATCCTTCTCTTGAAGATCGGAGGGTGAATTGAAGAGACCTTGTGAGCTTGTAAACAAAGTGTGCTCTCTCGCGTGACCTGTTTAATGACGTCATGCATCAGCTAAAAGCTAGCTAGCTAGCTAGCGCGGTAGGTATGGGACATAGGTAGGCGGTGGTGGTCCGTCCGGGGGGGGGGGGTGTTTGCGTGAATCACCAAAGGTGCATTGGATTGTTACCCTATGGTAGAATAGATGTTAGAATAATGAAGTACATTCAGTGAAATTTGCCTGTATCTTTCTATCCATTGATTGTGGACACTACATAATACTAATTCCTGACCAGTACCTCTAAGTGGATGTGACTTCAGTATTCAACTTGAACATTTTCATCACCTCTATAAATTATTTAACTGAGATGGTACCAAGCACCTACTGCCTACTGAGCCCTGTTGTTATTTGAACAACTGCATGGATAACTGTTCCAAAAACACTGTCAGAATAACAAAAAACTAACTGTTAGGTCTCTGTCCTTTAAACCATGGCATTATTATTATTATTATTATTATTATTATTATTATTATTATTATTATTATTATTATTATTATTATTATTATTATTATTATTATTGATAGAAAGTTCAGGCTGTGGCAATGGTCTTAGCATTTGTTCAATGTCAGAATGACCGTGTCTCACATTATAGAAATGCTATGAAAGGAAGTCATGGAGCACCCTAGAGCAAATCTTGTCATCCCTGGTATATTTTTTCTGAAATCTTGTACCACACAGCATGTTCAACCCTGAAGCTGAGTATACAAGGGGTGAGGACTCCAAAAAGAGTGTACAAACTATGGGATTTGGGCTCTTCAAATAAATTTGTAAGATTTAGTAAGGACAAGCCAGTGCAGCATTGAAGGATGCCAGTGTGCATCTTGTGTAGAAGAGACCAAATACATTGCAGGCAGTTGTTGAAAGCAACCTCCAAAACATTCAAACTGTGAGAAAACAGCTTCCACAGCTCACACCCATAAAGAGCCAAGCAGCATGACTGACATAAATAAGAGAAACAAACCAAAAGCTGCAAACAAACCATTAGCTGCCCATGAAAGTTGACAGTCTTGAGCAGTATTTCATCATCATTCAAGAGGTTGTAAGTGAATTTTGTTACCTAGGTGTATGACTGACCTCAAAGGTAAGCCACAGAAGATAAACTCGTTACAAGCAGGCCATTATCGAACAAGCACATCTTTTGATCCACAGATAGGTCTCTAATTAATTATAGGTGTAATTAAAAGCGTGGGCGTTGCGCCGCTATATATAGAAATATCTACAGTATATCTATCAGTCAGCCAGCGGTAGCCGGATTGATTTAAAGTAATGGCACTAAAGAGAATAGTGTCAATAGGGCAACTGAGGTGTCTTCTAACCAGTCAGAGATGGGCATCGAGATCCTCTCGATTGGATTGTGATGGCAAATTTACTGGACCTGTAATCAAAACTGCTGTTCCTGGACCCAGGTCGCAGGTACTAACTAATAATAACAGCTGTTTAAGGCCAGGTACTTGTTTCTCATCACCTGGGGAGGAAGTGGTTATCATTACACATTTACACATTTAAATGGTGTAATTTCGTGGTTTCATGCAGGGGGGGGGAAATATATTGCAAAAAATTAAAGTTCAATTCAATTTTTTTTTTCTCTTAAAAGCATCTAAGAGCCATTTTAGGGACAAGGGTTGACACAAATTGACAATGACAACCCTCACTTTTTACTTATGGTCAGATTCAGATTTAGCTCTCCAAGAATTATTTGAAAATCCAATTGAAATGGGTGTGGTCAATTAAAAGTGGGTGTGGCAAGCAAAATTTTCTGGCAAACTGTGCACCATCCATCCCCCCTCCTCCCCCCAAACAAAACATCCTGTATGAAACCCTGAGTGGGTCTTACAAATGGGTTTATTCCAGGCACTGCCCTTTTTTTACCATATCCAAGTGTCACAAGTGTTATTCAATAATGTTCGAAGTGTGATGCAACAAGCATATCTGGGCAGGTATCTCTAAAATTTATAGAGGGCTACAACAATAATGAAATATGAGGTGATACTCTAGAAGCTGGTGGTAGCAGTGATGGGAAACAATATACTTTGGTTGGCCTAACATAGTTAGCTTTACACTTCAAGTGTATCTTTTTCCTTAGGAGCTTCAAAGAAACTTGGATCAGACCAAGGTTCATCATGATATCAGGTGCATAGCTAATTAACATGATATCAATGCAGCATTGTGGAGAGATTCAGTTTTTTGTCGACTACCATCTTTCTTGTGGGAACTATGTGGTGGATGCAGATGGAAATGTGTTGATGGATTTATTTCAGCAGATCTCCTCTCTTCCACTTGGTAGATCTACATAAATTACAACTTTAACTCAGTGTGTAAGTTTCACTGCCTCTTTCTTTAGGCTACAACCACCCGGCCATAAAGGCTGCTCTAACCCATCCAGATGCATTGATCTCTTTGATCAACAGACCTTCTCTTGGAGTCCACCCACCTCTTGATTACATAGATAGGATAAAGAATTCTCTTCTCAGTGTGGCCCCTTCTGGTCTGAAAAAAGTATCTACTCATATGTGTGGGACCTGCTCCAATGAAAATGCATTCAAAGCAGCCTTTATCAAGTACATGGTAGGTCAGTGGCCTGCTAACTATAGTGCTATTGTAATATTTCCTCATAGAAAAGTCATCGAAGTGAAGCAGTAGATCTTACCTCACCAGAATGGTTACAGACTATATTAAACAAGGTTGGTGACACTGGACTGCATCTCATTCCAAAGTATGTGCATATCTTTGGTGTAAACTCTAGGGACCAGGTTGTCCTAACCTCAGTATTTTGTCCTTTGAAGGAGCTTTTCATGGGAGAGCACTTGCCACTTTATCTTGCACCCATACAAAAGTTATTCACAAGTTAGACATTCCTACTTTCAATTGGCCTATTGCACCATTTCCTCGGCTTCAATACCCGTTAGAAAGCTACACTGTGGAGAACAGAAACGAGGAAGAACGGTGCCTGCAAAGAGTATATTTCTTCTCCGTGTGTATTGCTGTAGTATATTGTAGCATTTATATAGGTTGATGAGGAATTTGTTCTGGCTAAGGAAAAAGATTGCCCCATTGCTGCTGTGATTGTGGAACCAATCCAGGGTGAAGGAGGTATGTTATTTATTCAACTGATGAATTTTACTTGATATATTATTATCGTAGGAGACAGTCATGCTTCACCAGATTTCTTTAGGAAAGTCCAGGCAATCTGTAAAAAGGTTAGTGAAACTTGTCATCCATGGCTGTTTACTTATGAGATATTTAGCATGAGGCCAGTTTGATAGTGGATGAAGTACAGACAGGAGGTGGTGCTACAGGACACATGTGGTAAAGAATTGAGCAGTTACTTACTTTTCGAGAGTAATGTTTACATGACTGTTCATGTAGGGCTCATGAGAGCTGGAATTTACCAGAGCCAGCAGACTTTGTCACATTTGCCAAAAAGATGCTAACCGGAGGATTTTACTACAAAGAATCAGACAACTATGAGGTTGACCAAAATTGTGTTCAGAAACAACTGTTCATTTTCTACTCTGCAGGCTTATCGCATATTTAATACATGGTTAGGAGACCATGCTAGATTGATCACTTTAGAGGCAGTAATCAAAAAAATAAAAGAGCAGGATCTATTGTCTCTGGTTCGTCAGAGTGGAAAAGTGCTTCTTGAGGGACTCAAGACTCTGGAGGTGAGTTATTTCTCAAACATATACTAATGGACGACATGGTTGGCACACAGAAAACCCATCCTCAACTAATTCAAAATGCTCGTGGTGAAGGTACATTTTGTGCTATGGATAGCCCTAATGCCAAGATAAGGGATGAATTAATAGTTAGTTTGAGGAACAGAGGTGAGGACTTGATACATTTGAATATTATTATTATTATTATTATTATTATATATATTTTGCAGGTTTTCATATTGGAGGGTGTGGGGACTATAGCTTCAGGTTCAGGCCAGCACTTATTTTTGAACCATCTCACGCTGAACTGTTCTTGGACTGCTTTGAGAAGGTGTTGAATGATAGGGGACAGTAATGATATTATATTAGGGGACAGTAATGATATTAGTTATTAATATAATTTTTTTGAACAAAGGCATCAATTTTTTGTTAGTGTGAGGAGTACATCTGTTGATTTCACAGAAACTTCAGAACTGATGCTAGAGCCACAGGCTGATGCCTGAAGATCATTAAGGTCTGGGTCTGGAAAAGATAACCTTTCAGTATCATGATGATGTAGCAACAAAGGGATGTTGTCCGCCTCAGGGGTCCCAGGAAGAGCAATAATCTGGGGGTTAGATGTATGTTCCATCTTTTCATCTGGTGATTCTGTGGTGACTGTTCTCGGGATAGTTCTCACTGGCTTCTTGATTGGTTCAGAGCTGACTTGATCCAGGCCATCTTCTATGGGTACAACACAGAAATCAGTTGTTTCAGATGTGTCGGGGGAAGTAGCACTGTGGAGGAAAAGTGGAATCTCTATCAGTGGCTAGATGTAGAGTAATATGCTTACTGCACAGGGCTCTGAGTATGTTGTTGACTTTCCTCCTCTTCCTCTTCCTTCTCTAAGTTGTAGCCATTGAGGGCTTGGAGTAAGGGCACATACTGGAAACCAGGAATGGAATACTGCAAGAAGAATGCAAAGCAATGTGGGGACAAGCATTAAAAAACCATAACATTTATTATGTATGGAATGCACATATTATATATATCACTTCTTATCTGCACAACTCTTAGTGTGGGACTTACTCAACTTGCCCACAATGTTATTATTATTATACCTTTGGGTCGCCAGTAACTTGGTCATCATCTAAGCTAATATTAGGGGGGAGTGGCTCCAGAGCTTTGATCTGCAATAGTGCCCTGAATGCTACAGAAAAACTATTATACATGTCCAACAATTGAAACAGGAATAATCTCACGTGCTCTGCATATGGGACAATTACTGGATTGGTAGCGTAGATTTCCAGCTAAAACATAACATTATTATGCCAATTACAAGGTAAGTTGATTAACTCACCACAGGAGCTACAGAGACAAAGATGGCGACATGGTAGGAGTAGAGTGTCTCTTACATCTGTGATACAGATGACACATTCAGCTCCCAAGTCTTCCTTTTCATCATCCTCACTATCTGAATATTCTTCCCTTTCCTCCACTACACCCTCTTTGTCTGGTTTGAGCTTATTCTCTAGCCCATACAGCTCCTGGAGAAGCAACTCCATCCCATCAGCCTTAATAGAGAGTATACATGATCAAAATAACTCAAGAACTTCCCACTGCTCACCAATAGTTTCTGCTTTATGATTTTAATGGAAAAACTGTCTTCTCCAAAGCTGTCAATGGTGCATAGAGAGAGAAGAGCTTGTTTCTGAGATAGAGGAGCTATACAAATCAGAAAGAACTTTGACCCTATCTGTTTGGTATGACATGACTCACCATCATGGTTGTCGGTTTCCATCAGAATAGCCAGAGGCACTGTGTTCTGACTATTTCCAGGGTCATAGCCCTCACCAATCAACTGTCTTGGATAAATTACATGATCTTCCTCAAACATTTGTTCAGACCCAGCACTGTACTTATAAGAAGATAAATTTGGTGTTCCATTTTCACTTTCTCTATATACAATATATAAAATGTGAACTTGTCATGGAACTAAATATTTGTTACACAAACTTTATTTTCCTGAGTGTATCCACTCCCACTGTGTCAAGAATAGATGTAAAAAGGGTAAACTGGCATGGCAGGTCACTATCAAATTCAAACCGAAGGAGATATTCATCTGTCGAACCTTCTCGTCTATGGATAACCATACATAAATTCAATATTTTCACCACTCAAATAAGCACTACTTACATCACCAGTTTAATGGAGTCCCTCTGGACGTTGATTAAGCTACATAGAGTCCTTAATGGCTGTGATTTATGAGGCTGCTTATATGGAAACTGGTGTGGTGTGGTGTGGTGTGGTGTGGTGTGGAATATTATCATAGCTACAGCGTAGACATCATTTATTGGATAAAGTTAGAGCTAGCTACCTTAATTGGCTCAGAAGGAAGATAGTTGAGATCTTGTAGGTCACCAAATAGGAACACTTCAGGTTCTCCTGTCTCGAATCTCCGATGTCCCAGGAAGTAATGATTCGAGAAGAATGTCCCTTAAAATACATCATTAAAATTTGTAGCCAAGTAACACGATCCTACTCATACCATTAGATGGAGGATATTTGTACAACCCCTGAGGTCTAGGTGGCGTCACACCGTTCCTAGTGTTACCCTCTCTCCTACTAGATAAAACACTTCCCATCTTTGTTTGTAAATATGTTGTGATCACATGATCAGATGTAGCTTTCGATGTATGGGGCGTGGTTTCTCAAACTTCATACACCTCTATACTTTATACACAGTAAATTAGATGAGAGTCTGATGGCTGTGGATGTTATGCACCAGCTCTCTCCAACACGGGCTTATGCCAAGATGGCATTTGGACAAAAAAGCAAGAGTATCGAAGAGCTTAACAAAGAGACAGCATATCCTAAAATGCTTGACAGCGAGAATCAACTTACTCCAGACTACAGCGTTTCTACCTCGATGAGTGAAAGTATAAACCATCGTAATAGCAGTGGCTCTGACAAGACATCCAGTAGCAGCTCCCTACTCATGGATTTTTCTCTATTAGAGCGTTCAGAACTGGCAGTGGAGCAATTGAAAACCAGCAGAAAGCAGCTTGAAGATGAGATTGGGGTATGTTCTGAAAAAACTATTGTGGTAGGCTCTGCCAGCTAGCTAATGTTTGTGATTAACTACAGTATTTGGTAGAAGAACTGAATAAGTTTGGAGAGGAGATGAATTGCAGGGATGAGTGCTCCCAGGTGCTTCAAGACAGGTGACTAAAATACAGTTAGCTATCTAGCAATGCATTTTTAAGGCAGATAATACTTCCCTGGTTATATATGTGAATGAATAGCTTGCTGGCAAGCTAACTAGGGTTGTTTTGTCTGCATATCTCACCCTACCTCATGTCAGTCATTCTGGGCATGTGCCAGTAGATGGTGCATGTATCATAACTCCACTTTCAAGTAGAAGTCAGTAGTGGGAGAAAATTGGGACAGAGGCTTCCAGCTGCCATATCTCTACTATGTATGTGTGTTTTAACCTTGTATCTAGCCCCACTCACTAGCCCACGCTGTGTATTTATAACATGTGGTCTAGTTCCTGGAGTAATATTATGTCATGTAGGTCTAAGGGTGATATTGCAACAGACGGTATTATGTGTTATATGTTGATAATGTTCTTGTGTAGTGAGGAAGCAAGTACCAAGAAACTATTGAGGAGAGGGAGAAAGCTCTTCAATAATAAACCTTCAGAGGTCAGTTTTTCAAAGAAGACTTGTACTGTACCCAAAGGCTTAATTATTTTACAATGCCATGTCCTATGGCTGGCCGGCCAACCACTTATATATGATAGTGATGTCATTCTAACCACATCTATCATACCTACACCAAAAATTATATAATTTATGTGCTTGTAAGTTGTCACTATTGAAGCCATCTCTTGGTAAATTCCATACTGTATATTTGCCTTTCTGGTTGGTGGACGTGACCTCAGATGGTTTGTGTGTTTATTATGGCAACTGGAGTGATTTTAGCCCTATTTCCATCTGTTATTTAGGGAATTCGATTTTTAGTTGAAAAGGGTTTACTTAACTCCACACCAGAAGATATTGCACTCTTCCTGTTTGTTAGTCAGCTGGACAAAGGGGCCATTGGGGAATATTTAGGAGGAGGGTGAGTTAAGGTAGTATCCATTGCATTAGTATTCAGATGATGTTCTCTCATAGGAAGCAGTTTAATATTGATGTACTGCACCAGTTTGTATATCATCATAAATTCCATGGTCTAGACCTAGTGGCTGCTCTAAGGTCAGATATAGCCTAAGCAAGGGTTCATTGGCTCCTAGTGATATGGTTCTGGCCATTACAGAGCTTTCCTGGCTAGTTTCCAGCTGCCAGGTGAAGCACAAAAGATTGATCGCATGATGGAGTCTTTCGCTCATCGTTATTGCGAGTGTAATCCTGGGACGTTTAGTAACTCAGGTTAGAGGTTATTCTCACTCTAATAATAATGTTGATTGTATGAGGTATATAGATGCTTGCTACATTGTCAGCTTCGCCATCATCATGCTCAATACTAGTCTTCATAATCCAAATGTCAAGAATAAGGTTGGCTCTAATTGGAATTTTCACACTATTGATGCATGTCACTTAAACAGCCAACGGTAGAGCAGTTTATATCCATGAATCGAGACATTAATGATGGCAAGGACCTTCCTCCAGAGCTGCTACGGGTATGCTAAATCATGTTCTATTTTTTCATGCTACATAATCATTCTTATACGTAACAACAGGGTTACTTCGATGCCATTAGACAGAGCCCTTTCCAGTATCATCACAATGCAGATGAATTGGCAGAGGTCTTCTTTAACCCTGACCATCAAGGATATCTCACTAAAGAAGGTGATCACACACTCACCCTGGCCCTTCCTTATTTGAATAGTGTTTACATGTAACAGGAGGAAAGCACAAGAACTGGAGGAGACGCTGGTTTATTCTCACTGACAATTGTCTCTACTATTTCAAGTCTCCTAGTGATAAAGAACCTCGTGGAATTATTCCTCTGGTTAATCTGGAGGTCCGTGACTGTCCAGACTCCAAGAAAAATGTAATTATAGCCCCAGGAAAGTTTAGAAGCAGCCAAAATGTATAATATCCTCATTAAAGAAAAGTGTGATCCCAACTTCCTCCCTGGCACTCACAGGCACTGGAATGTCATTTATTAACTGTTGATTTATCTTTTTTTGTAGTACTGCTTTGAGATAAGCTTGAGTGAAAAAATCCGTGGCACTACAATCAGAGCCTGCAAAACTGTTTCAGATGGTCGTGTGGTAGTTGGTCACCATGCCAACTATCGGATCCAAGCAGACACTCAGCAAGACAAGGAAGAATGGATGAAGAGGATTCGTGCTTCTATTTCTCGAAACCCATTTTTAGAGAGATTGCAGGAACGTCGTCAAAGGATATCACATAAAGATGGACCTGTTGGACTCTGAGTCACACACACACACCAAACTTGTTCTTGTTTCTGTCCAGATCAGAGGTCACATGTTCAGTTTGCCCTTCACCAGTTAGCTTTAGTGATGAACACTTTTTTATTTCACTACCAAACCTGAAACTTCCGAGTCTTGTGTAACTACATACTGAAATGTGATTATCCTCAATGAGATTTAGTAATAATATTATATATTATATATATTAAAAAAAAAAAAAAAAAAAAACTCTTCAATTTTATCATGTATTGAAGATTTATGATCTAAAAACTCCTATGGAGATAAGAGAATGGAGTTATCTAGTGCCTTTCTTGAGCATGTGTGCTTGCCCTTTGTGTCTCACAATGATTGATGCAGGGCCTTGTAGCCATGGTTCTCCATCCACTTGCACTGGTACACTCTCCACAACGACTATCTATGAAGAGAAAAGATACCCTCTTTCTACAACATACTCAGGAGTCCTAACCACTGGTTCCTACACACATAAATCATACCTTCACATCTTGTGCTTGACCTAACCTGACTGGATCAGCCATGGAGACCTGGATACGTGCAATGTGGAGAGAAGAATATAATCCAACAACTTCCAATTTCTGGTCATCTATTTTAGCAGGACCAAAGTTGTCCTGAAGGTCAGAGTCGTTCCACATAGTGCATCCGGATGACCAGCTGTTGATATTAAGGAGTATAACCCCCTCCAGTTCTGGAAGCTTCAACTCCACACCATCTAAGAAGATCTTTATACATACCAAAAGACTATTATAATATTCTGATAAAGACACAAAAGTCACCTTTTCCTAACCTGAATTTTCTTATGGAGGTTTTTGCATGATTGTTCCAACACATCTCTAGCCCCATAACCCAAATACCAAGCCTGTATGACATGAATCATTCCTAAGGATCATACAATTCAGTGCTATACAGACCTTATTGATAATCCTGCTTTTGAAGAGTTGTGGTCGACTTTCTCTTTGCCTGTGGAAGTTGAGTGCCACGCCTGCATCACACCCCACTCCAAGGTAATTATTCATGGTAATCTCCCTTGCCCCTCTTCGGAGTCCTAGATATCGTCTGTACTCCACCCTCACATTCCACCTATCAAGCATTGAAAGTTGAGAGTGTTCAATATCCTTCAATATCTCTTCCACATCCTCATTGTCATAGCCATGCCCCCATCCAAGCACCCGTGCTAGGTCATTTCCAGTCCCCAATGGTAAAATGGCCACGTGAGGTGGCCGCTACAATAATAATTCCATACATTACTATTACAGGCAATTGTCCGGTGAATGTTATCAGCATGACCATTCATTTACAGAGATAGAGGATACTGTAGCTACAAGATAATATTTATTTACTTACTGACAACATAGCTTTGTCGATGGCTCCCAGTATCCATCCAACAGTGCCATCTCCTCCACAGGCCAACACACGACAAGTGTGTTCTGGCAAGAAGTGACATATCTCCAGGCCGCACTCAGGTGAGAGATCAGAGAGATCAATGACTTGAATGGGATTAAGAAATTTTCGGAAGGCACTTAGGATGACTTCTCCACTCTTTCCTCCACTCTTGGGGTTAGCCATGACAATCAGTGGTCGCCAGAGCTTCGTTGAAGGTGGAGAGATACTCTTCACCACCAACCTACATAATCGAATCATAAAATAACCACATTAACTACAAATGCCTTTCTAACCTCCGTCTTCCTCTCCATCCTTCCAAGCTGAGAGTAACACAATTTGGTGGGATAATACAACTCTGGTAAGGCCCCAAGGAACATACCCCTCCTTCTTTCACCTCTACCATCTCTGCACAGTACTCGTGAGCAGTTTGTTGGCACCAGACACAGCGCAAATCAACTAGCTTGGGCAGGTTCCCACATGGATTCAAGCATTTGAAACAGAGACTATAGAGGGGAAGGTTTCCCTTCACCCAGAAGTGATGAGTATTGTCAACTGCAAAGGGTGTGGCTGAGGGTTTACAGCTCTTGCTGGAACTAGCAATTTTCACACAACAGTTCTCAGTACATATGCAGAGTCCACAGGAAACACAGTAACTCCCAGAAAAACACATCTGAGTGCATGAATTGCAGTATGTTGGTTTGTGTGAGAACACAGTTGTTTGCCAGCAATGTGCTCTCAGAGGGTCTTTCAGTTGCAACCAGTGTCTTCGTCTACGACAGAAAATCCTAAGACTAAGCCATCCACACACCACAATTAAGAGAGCAAAGACAGCCAGGTAAGGGGAGTGGAGTAGCCAGTAGCTGAAAGAAACTGCTTCAGTCTCCATGTCTAGCAACAATCTGGACCCCTTTGCATACAGTCTCATAAGCCACTATATTATAAAACCACATAATTTTTACCTCTACACCTCTCTTAAACTTCGACCATCATCCTATCAGCTATATAGTACCAATGGATACGCACTTTGTCCTTTTGCCATGTCCTTTCCCTGCCCATCGCCAAAATGTTTGCGGGTAAACAACGCCTAGAATTAATGCGAATATTTGGGGTGTGTCTAGTCTTCGGTCACGTGTCTCGAAAGGAGGAGTGGTCAGTTGCTCTTGCTATCGAAATAATGAAAGCTGCACTAAATGGCTGGCCTTAGTGTTGGTAAGTGCTTAACTCGCTATTGTTATTAACCATTAATCTCTGCTTTTTGTATGATATTGCAGGGACTGTTCCCTCTTACTACAGAGAGATATTTGATGTTTTGTGTCCAAAAGATTCTTCCAAAATCAGTAAAGAAGTCTGGATAAAATGTTTCAAAACATCTGGCTTATCTCAATCTGTCATTATGCAGGTATGTTATCCCTTCTTCCACTTTAGATGACCTTTTGGTACAGCCTGAGACAAGGCAGCTATATTGCATACTTTTCACCCTTGTTTTTAAATCATAGTGTTCCCTCATCAATGCCTTAGCCTGTGCTTAGCTAGACCAATGAGTGAACACTGTGCGTGCATGCATGCATGTGTGTGTTAGATA
The DNA here is from genome assembly GCA_964016965.1 of Diacarnus erythraeanus. Taxonomy (NCBI): domain Eukaryota; kingdom Metazoa; phylum Porifera; class Demospongiae; order Poecilosclerida; family Podospongiidae; genus Diacarnus; species Diacarnus erythraeanus. The sequence goes on along the minus strand of OZ024686.1, from coordinate 5,274,276 downwards.
TGGAATGAGTGTGATCCATTGGAGAGTGGGAATGTGAGTCGCGATGGCCTCTATAAATCCATGGCACTCTGTGCACTGGGACAGCAAGGAAAAGGTGTGGAAGAGAAGAATCTAATGAAACTTGGAGATGCTGGTACGTATGTGTTTGTAATCACTGACTACTATTGTGCAGATGGCACTGAATCCATGCACGCTACATTATGTATCAACTTACTTCTTTCAGAACTGCCCAAACCTAATTTAGCAAGTGTCAGTGAGCTGAGAGATATCTGTATGAAAGTTCTCCGAGCAACACGTCCCACAGAACTGGGCTATACTTATGAGGAGCTGAAGAGTATGGATGATATATCTGTCACTATAATGCCAGAGAAGAAAGGAATGGTATTCAAGCATGTAGAATATCTTGTAGAGAGTCGAGTAAGTATTTGAAGAAGTGGGTGGTAGCCACTCGTCTACTATATTATGCTTCCGTGCATGCAGGTGTACAAGTCTTCAGTCAGAAGAAGATACAGAGATTTTGAATCATTTTCTGAGGCCCTCCTCAGCAAGTACCCCTATAGACTAATTCCTAGGATGCCTCCTAAGAAACTGACACGTGAGCATGTACCATGTACATATGCATTGATGGACTCTGTTATTTATTGGCAGCATCCTCTGCCTTTATTGAGCACCGTAGACGCTCCCTCAAGCGGTTCTTGATGCTAGTTGTTCGTCATCCTGTTTTGAGAAGAGAGGAGATGGTGAAATTCTTTTTGACTGCAGGGGGCCAGGTTGGTGTCACCTATAAATGTAGAGAGTGTGGGGATATTATTGTGTTTACAGGAAGTAGGTTCTCGTCTAAAGGACAAGTTTAAGATAACTGTGGATGAGTTCATGTTTAATCCTTATGCAAAATCTGCAGAAGTGAGTTGAGTGGGTATAACTTAGATAGTGTATTGGTCATCATCATCTGATGTATAGGAGATGGTCAGTGAGGCAACCAGAGTGAAATATGAAAGAGTAAGTGAGCAGATTTCACTAATGCAGCAGATTGTGTCAAACATGCTTCAAGTGGCTCACAACATGGAAAACAGATCTGTATCACTTAGTCATGACATGAAGACCTTAGCTTCCAGTATGAGGTATGTAATGCAGTTTAACTCACTGTTAGGCAAATTATTATAACATGAACTACATTAGTACTCTAGCCATAGACAATCTTCTGATGACTTCTTGGACCTCAGGAGCAGATGAGACATGGCGATACATGCAGAGAGACTGTAAAACTCTCTCTGGCCAGTTTGAAGAGTTTTCTGACAAGGCCAAACATCAGGGAGTTAGAGAAACTTCCGGATTCACAGAGAGTGTCCACTTATTCCTTGATCTTATAGTCTCCTACCAGGACTTGTGTGAACGAAGAGAAAGGACAGTCCAGAGGAAACATCAGAAAGCCCTGGCTAAAGTACATACCATGGTCAACTATAAGGAGAGGCTGGAGTCCACAGGGAGACATCTGGTAATATTACATAGCATAATTGAACCCACATGCTAAACCCTGGTAGGATACCCTGGTGGTGGGATACCCTGGTGGGATACCCTGGTGGTGGGATATTTCTTCACCCTTAAATTAATAACATCCAATTTTTATTCATCATTCTTTTTTCTTCAGTCTGAGAAAGATGACAGTCACATCATTAAGGTATGATATCCTTTGAAGGTTAGGATTACTGTGCTACACGTGTCAATATACAGAGAGACGATGAGCTTATAGTCATAGAGAAACGCAACTTCTTTTCACTGTTTTGTTTGGACCTGGAGGCTCAACTAGTGCACATCAATCTAGCACAGCTTGTTGAAATATTTGAACATTTGGTCACTGCACAGGTCAAGGGTCAAGCTGAGGTAAGTAGGAAAATGTGTGTTCCATGTTTCATATAATATTATGTTGTGTACAGTATTTGTCTCTATGGGAAGCAATAAAGACAGTGGTGGACTCTATGAGCCTTCACCAGACTAAAAGTCCTAGCCCCTCTTCTCCCAATGACAAATCATTATCTTGGGAAGCTTCCCCTCAACACACCTTGAAGCAACGCATAGCCTCACCCTTTGTCTAGTTCCGACCTTTGCACCCCCACCCATCTCTCTTAGTACAATTAAATTGTGTTACGTACTCTTTCATTGCTATGTTTGTCTGAGACACTGGAAATGTATTAATGATCATAATATTGAAGATACTAGTTTTCGTAGGGGAATAGTCGGACAGGAAGTGGCCATACCAGTTCTGGAACAGAGTAATAATGATCAGCCCCCCCACGTATATATTAATAACTCACCGCTATCCAAAACAACCTGTGTAGGGGAGAAATACTGTTCCATGAACTCCAAGGGTGTGTTTAGTGCAGAAGAATTTAAATAGTACTCGATCACATCTATACATATAAGGTCATAGTTTAGTAAGTGGGGAGGGTAGGTGAGTAACCTTGTTGGAGGAGGAGGTCAGGGATTTGTGAGCTGAGAGCATCCATAGTAACCTTGAGTTGGAGCTACAACGTGTTGAGGTTAAAGTACAGGGATGCACACATCTGCAGTAGGACTGACCTGACTGAGTTTTGACAAGTGGACTCCAAGTTTATACAGATTTTCCAAGCTATTCCCAACCTATGGATTTAGCCAGTGATACATGACTAAAAGTTTATCTAAGAGGGAGTTACCGTGACTTCTATGGGGTCATTAGTTTTATAAACTTCTCCCTTTGGAAGAGCTGACATATCAAGGAGTACTCGCTGAGCCCATTGAGGATAGAGACGAAGAGAAATATTTGGAGAAAAACTAAGGATCCGTGATCCAACTAAAACACCACTACATACTTAGTTTCATTATCATTTGTACAACCTAAAATATTATGGCAACCTACCCTGTGGTATCCATGGTGTGTAGGTTTTCTACTACTTCACAGACTATATCCCATGATGCTTCCATCAGATGAACACAGTGCTGGGGGTAGACTAACAGAATGCCAGTGGGACCCTCACCCTGAAACTTGTTCTGACAAACCTTGAACAACTTCTCGTAATGCACTGTGAAGATTAAGCTGGTACCTAGTGAGATATACTGTATTTTACCTACCACCAACATTTCTTTTGTCAGCTAGATTAGGTGAGAGTCTTGACACCACAATAAGACAATGCACCACTTCTTTCTACAAGGGAAGTCGATGGGAAGTAGCTAGGTATATGCAGCTAACAAACTCACTCTGTTCTGTGATCTCATTCTCTCTAATTGTTCCTGGAGCAGTGAAGTCCCTGCCTCCTGACTCCCAGACATCCCTGTTGATGCAGCGAATGTTTATTCTCTATAGCAACTGTTAGTACTCTAAATGAAGACCACTATCGCAATGAAGAGAAACAGGGTGTCCGCGGATTTATCAAGTCCAGGACCTGCTAAGGTCTCTAAACCAGACCATGAGAGAGAGGGAAGGCTTAGTGAGTGTTAGCTATTCTCTAGATAGATTAACAATCACTTTATTATAACAAATAGGAAAGGTATCAGATGTCAGCACAGCTCTTCACTATTTGCAGTCTCTATTTAAATCTGAGGCCTTCCAATCTGACCCTCCACTGCCTCCAATTGTCCTCAAGCATCAGTTCTATTCTCTACTCCAGAATCGTACAGATGTTGACAGGGAGCTGGTGAGCCCCCTTAGCCCCAGGCTTTCCAATCTTAACTGTCACTACTTTTCAGCATCCATAATTGCACAGCCATTGATATGGAGGCCCCAGTACTGAGCTACTACTATTTCAGTATTCTTGTGATGGCTGTAGGTATCACTAAGGGATAGAGGATGTATTCGAATATTTAAGCTGGGAATGTCGGAACAGGACTATGCAGTGGTAGATGAAACTACTTACTGTTCTTACCTCCGAGAATTCCTTAAGGATGACCTGCTAGCTCAAAAACTACTCCAGGACATTTTACCACAGTGCAAGGCAGTCAGCATAACTAGAGAGCAGCTGATTGGAGAGCTGGGAATGAAAAAGGAACAGGTTAGGTATGTTTAAAGTAGTTACGAATGCTCAACGCATAATTGTGAGTCTCTGGCAGTGCTCTGGTGAGGCATGGAGTATTTTTAGTGAAAGATGTTGGCAAGACCAATAGCAGTTGGTGGTTGGCAATCCCTGGAATCAGCCCTTTTATCAAGAGCCTCATTAAAGGACGTAGCATGATACAACAGATATTTCAAAGATCAAAGTTCAATGAACTGCTTCAGGGTGAACTAGTAAGCAGGAAATTGCATGTTACCAAGCTCACCATGGAATACCACATTCATGACTTGGTTGGTAGTGACCAGGTGGAAAGGTATGTAAAAATACACCCACCATCACACAGTAGTATTATACGTGAGGTGGGGGGGTTGTGGCTATGCCAATGGCATACATTATTTTTTGGCTGTACCCTTTATTCAAGTCTGTTCCAGACTGATTGTGTGCACATGCTGTTAAACATGCCGGAACATGTTTATTTCCAAGAAAAGTTCATTACAGTTTTTGGGGGTTTTTTGTGGCTTTTTATGATAATTATAGCCTTACATAATTGCCCCCCACCGAATTGCAGCACCCCCACCTCAAATCATCTTCCTTACCCCCCCCCCTGCATACTACCCCCATACTGTATTTAGTCTGTTGATGCTGCATGTGTGTCACTACAGTAGTATTATATTTCTGTTGATGCAGCATAAATACAACATGTGGGCCACTACTGAGGTTAATCAAAGACAAATATACTCATTAGTCAGCACTCATTTCAAGTGAACATAAAACTCTGAACAGAACTCCAAACAAAATCAGTTAGTAATAGTTTTTAAATTTCAGGGCTAGCCTACATGAATTCTCAGAGCAAGAGTCTACAGGAGTGTGAAAATGAGAGAGATTGTCTTTGTCATCAACATTAGGGGGTGGAATCGTATGGCAATGGCACATGGCTGATGATGACAGCAGGCCAGCAGTAGAGATGGTTGGTTTTGGATGAGAAGAGGGAAAGTGGAGTGAATGGACAGTGATGAAGTGACGAGGAAGAACAGTGCTCAAACATGTAGATTTGGACAAGTCAGAGTGATGGTTAGAGGTCTTGGTGAAAGGAGAACTATCAGTGGGTAAAGAGAAAACTGTACTTGATACAAATTCCTGTGCTGTTGTAGAAACAGTGGGAAAAGGAATATTTTCCCACTCTTCATTAGGATGAGCACAGGTGTCGAGGGAACTAGTAAGAGTTTGATGGGGAATAGGAAGGTAGTATCTACGATACCAGGGCCGGCTACGCAACTTCTTGCCTCCATCTTGATACAACTGAAGTGCTTGATCTTGCTCCATCATCTTTTGATAGACATGGCTAGCAGATTTGAGCCCTTCCACCCAGCTATAGAATGAAAGAAAACCAAGCTATTAGCAGGAATAGAGTACTAATTGATGGCTTACAGTTGACAAGTGAGAGCAGAGGATGCTCTGAGATGGCATGGATATTGTTCCCCTACTCCATCCTTCAGAAAGAGGGAAAAACATCGTAGTGGTTCATAATTGTCAGCTACAATAGAGATGCATCAATCATTAGAACTTTAATTATTTTATGGATGTACCCGCTGTATTCACATGCTGGCTCACATGAGAAAACCCTTTCCTCACTTCCACTAGCCCAAAATCAGCTGTTTCCTTCAGTGCTGGAAAAAAAAACAACAAAGAAACAACAAAAAAACAAACAGCTAGCATAGTTAAAAGCCTGGCTACAGTATAGCTACCTAAACTTAATTGGACCAATTTCATTTCTTGTATCATGTTTACTAGTCACTGAGTAGATAGACAACCTTTTTTTTTTTTGAACCTCCTCCCACCACATTTCATCTGATTTTGCTTGTGGAGCGCACAAAGGTAAGGCAGGGATGTAAAACTAACTAGCAGCTCAATCCTGCCAAGACAACAACTGCACTGTTAATTGTTTCACCTTTCATTGGTCATGTGAAGGTTTTTTGTGTGCCCCACATTATGCAGTGTTTTAGTCAATGGATCCATGAAACAATTGGTATGGCTTTAGCTATAATAACTTTATCTTAGTAGCTATAGCTAAGTAGCTATATACCTTTGGATGTCCAATGCAGCACCAACTCTGCTGTTTCTTCACATAGTGAAATATTCACTTTGGACCCTGCACCCTTTGAGCCAATGCACTCAAATTCTTCACCTGAGAAGATTATTACTTGTTCAGTCTATCATTGTTAATATACATGACTAACTATACATGCAGCTAAAGCCTTATAGCTAACTACCTGTTTTTAAGATAGATGCAGCAATATTCCTATAATAATAACATTTTGAGCAGATCCTCTGCTTGAATAATCCACCTTCCACGGATATCTTTCTAGTGCATCTTTTCCGATGGAAAAGGTGGCCACAGAACATACAGTATGAGCGGCTATTCCATACACTGAACTCTCCTTCACATTCTCCACAAACTCCTCCAGCTCCAGATTTCTGGAGAAATAGGCATGGTTTCTGAGCCCAACCGGCCGGGATAAGTTCTTTAGGCATTTTAACTGGACAGAGCTAGTTTATGCATAATATATGACCAGGTACCTTTGATGCGGTTGTGCACCTGATAGACCATAGTGGTGCCAGATGGCATCACTACGGAACGTGATAATGAATAACCCTTCAACTCTGCAGTTATGATAGTGAATGACCCTTCAACTCTGTCTGTCCAAGCGGTGTGTAAACTAGTCATACCATAATAATAATTCTAAAAAGGTTCTGCAGCTATATTACATAGACAATAAGAATTCATTATATAATAAACTCTGTTCTGTCTCTGATGAGGACTTGCTGGTCAATGCACAGAGTGGAGGTGAAGGGAATACATGTGAAGTAGGAGAAACCTTCCCATGTGTCCTGTACAACGTACAGCAACAAGAAGAACAGAACATACAACAATACCACAGTTGGCAGCCCTACACTAACCATCACCAGTTTTGCAATCAACCATTTCCTGTCATCTGCTTCATTTCTTTTGGTGAGGCGCCACACTTCTTTATAGGCCCCATACGGAATGATGATTCCGGCAATCAGAAATCCAAACACAAGGCCTCCAATGTGAGCATAGTTGTCCACATATGGGATCAATCCCAGTAACAGTAGAAATACGCAAACACACAACAACTTCAGCAATTCAAAGAGTGGATGTTTAAGGAGACGACTCTCAAATATCAGAAACACAAAGAAATAGGCCACCACACCCAGAATACTTCCAGCAGGACCAACCTAAACATGATACATGCAAGGTACAAGAAGAAGGTAGAGTGGGTACTCACTCACCTCTGGGTTGTATGGTGCAAAGTAAGCACTGACAAGGTTTCCTCCTATTCCACTGAGGACATATAGAGTGGCAGTCCGAAGCCATCCAAGTCTCTTTTCAATGTAACGTAAGACAAAGAAACTGAACACCAAGGAGAGCACCAGATGAATCAATCTGACAATGGACAATGAAAAAATAAGACAAGAAAGGAAAGGAAGGCAATGTTATACCCAGCATGGAGAAACAGAGCTATCCACAGTCTGTACACCTGGTCAGGCTGGTTGAAATTGCCGAAGGGAAGCAGGCCACATATGTCATTCAAACAGTCCACCTGCATACATTTATTAACACCACCATGCACCACTAATTAGCAACCTATTATATAATACCTGAGAGCAGAGGAAAGCATCCTGGTGAAACCTTCCCTCTAAGAAATCACACTGCTCTCTAGTTGTAATGATACAAATAGCCTGGATACCATAACAACATGGTCGACTGGTAACCTCGCAGCTGAGGTGAGGCTCTGAAAAATTCATATTTATATCCATTCTACATATAGGCCAAGTCAGGATGTCAGTGGGGTCCCATGCATTGGGAAAGAAATTTGGGGAGGGGTCAAGACATGATCTGAAGGTGCAAATGGAAAGCACTGTGATTCACAATTATTGAGGGTAAGACATACACTCACAATGGAGAAGTACCACATACAGCTCTAACTTCAGTGGTAGTGTTAGTGTTAAAAACAAAGTTAGAGAACCGAGGCTGTAACAAGACATTTTCATAATTTCAGCAAAGCATACCCTAGCCCATCCCATACCTGACATACTCCTCTATCCTCAGCCTGGAAACAGCCTGATCCATCTCTACGTACACAACAGCCTGATGATGTGCTCTCTCTTAGGTTGTCCCGTTCAATTCCATCAAAGAGTTGTCGATCTCTCCTCATGCACGGAGCAAACAGTGCTCCTAGCAGAACTAATGCCTGCTGTGGAGGACCCAGCCACACACTGGGAACAACCATCTTTGCCACAGCAGCAAAAGAAAGATCAGTTTGTCTGACTATATCTCTCTCCTCTTTCAGATCCCACCCATATGGAGCAAAGCCATACACAGAGAGAGCTATCACCATGATTATCAAGTGAACCATCATCAGCCAATAGGTGAAGTAAGGGCGACTGGGGAAAAAGAAAGAGAACACTCCATCATGGCATTATTAATACTTCATGGCAGAGTTTCTCACTTATGGAGAAGTTGATTGTCTAATTCTTTCTGAATTCCTGGTCGCAAGTTGATGTAGTCAAAGTGTAGAAGTTTAGTGACAGCACCAAGCCCACCAGACCCACTCCCATAGCCTCCAGTAAATGTCACCTTCTTTACAAATGATTTCACTCCCTTTATCCTGTCCCGACGGATCACGTCAGGCTTTGGAATGGCAGGATCAGCTCTCACTCTTACTACTGATGGTGCAGGCCTGCATAAATGGTTAAGATTATGGCCATACTAAAATGCCTATAGTGAACTCACTCAACAAATGCTGAGTCAGTTTGCTCCAACTCATTATCAAAGAAATGTTCTTCTTCTTGTTCCTGCAAATAATAATAAAGGATGAGAGGGAATAAGTCACTTGATAAACAGTTAAATCCTCACCAGAACGGTAGGAAGTATTCTTCCAGAAGTAGGTGATCCAGGTATGCCATAATCTGTGCTATCTTTCTCCTCCTCCTCCTCCTCCCCCTCTTCAAAGAAGAAGCTACTCTTTACCTCAGAACTCTCATCCTCCACTGGAAACCCAACAGACTGCAACGAATGATAGTAAATTCTTGAGTAATGATGATGTTGACAGGCATTCATTCCATTTATCTGACCTTTGTAACATTCTGGATGCTATTGAACAACAACTTCCATAAGTCAGGTTTTAGCTCCACCCTCATGGCCTGGTTCCTCCCAGTCCCCTTGTCGGCTCTATAACTCTGTACACTCATCTGCCTGCTTCGCTTGCTAGGGACTGAAATCAGGCGACTTTTGAATAACCTCCCTCCATCAGTCTCTGTTCTCCCAAAGTCATAGCCAGACATATGACGGAGAAGGGACCTATCCCTTGGGTGGTGAGAGGCTTGCATGGTGAGTTGAGAGGGGGCAGTTTGATCAGTTTCATCGTTGGTGAGCTCACCAAGCATAACCCCCTTAATAGCATCCCAGTGAAGTGCTTCATCCTCAGTTGGCTCAAGCCCCACTGCTACCAGTGCTGTACTACACCACAATCAGCATAAAACACATCAAAAAAAAAAAATTTTTAGCGAGTGCTCTGACTCACTTTACTATCGAATTCTTTACTTTGGTCCACATACTCTGGCTTTGCTTATCCTCCACCTGAGGAGGACTAGTTGATCTATAGCTTTCTGCAATAGAAGATGGATATCTCTCATGACCAGAACTTTCGTTAACAGCCATACTTTATTTCTGTTTATTATTCCAGCCAGCCTAGCTTAGCCTTCCGCCTGGCGGGGTGTGGTTAGTTTTGGCAGGTAACTAGTTCGGGTTTTAACTCCGTATTCTAGAGTACTTGAATTAGGGGAAAGCCGAAGATGACCTACGAAGCCAATCTGAAGGAGTGCAGGGATAAAGCTGTCGAGCTCTTTTCCTCTAAGTTTGGAGGAAAGCCTGATATTGCAGTGTCAGCTCCCGGGAGGGTGAACTTAATAGGAGAGCACACAGATTACAATGACGGTTTTGTTCTCCCCATGGTAATTGGTGGTCAGAACTAGCTAGCTATAAAAATTAAGTTCATCCACTTTTTAGGCTCTCCCGCTCATGACAGTCATTGTAGGACGGAAATCAAAGTCTACAGGGTGCATTATTGTGTCCACTTCCAGACCTGACACAGAGTCATGCCAGGAGTTTCAGGTCCCACCCCATCCAGGGGATTCCCCTGATGATGTGTCTACAGATGGCCCTACTTGGATAAAGTATGTCAAAGGTGTAGTGGCACTGATAAACAAAAATGGAGATATTCCTGGATTTGAAGCTGTAATTACAAGCTGTGTGCCTCTTGGAGGGGGTGTGTCTAGCTCGGCATCTCTGGAAGTTGCTGTGGGATTGTTTGTGGAGCAACTGTTAGGGAAGGAACTACCTAATCGGGTTGACCTGGCTCTCATCTGCCAGCAAGCTGAACACCGCTATGCAGGTATTATGTGTGCATCCATCATTTGATCACAGCTATAAACAATGGCTCTCTCTCTCTCCAGGCAATAAATGTGGGATCATGGATCAATTTGTGTCACTAATGGCTAAAGAAGGACACGCTCTCCTTATTGACTGCAAGAATTACTCACAGGAACATATACCTTTTAATAATCCTGACTTAGCTGTGCTGGTAACTGACACAGGCGTTAGACACGAATTAGTTGAGGGCCACTATAATGCACGAAGGGAGTCTTGTATTAGTGCTGCCACCAAACTAGGACTTTCACCAAATAAACTTCGTTCAGCTACTATGGAGCAGCTGAATGAAGGTAAATATTGTTATACCAAAACTATCTGCATGCTTAATGTCTTATTTCAGTTGGCAAAAAATTGTTGAGTGAGGAGGAGATGAAAAGAGCTCATCATGTTATATCAGAGATTGCCCGTACAAAGGCAGCAGTGAATGCCTTGCATGAGGGGGACTATGTATCCTTTGGTAAGCTGATGAATGAGAGTCATAATTCTCTTAGGTGAGTTAATTGTCCAGTCTTGAATGACTGACTGCTAGATTTTTTTTTTTTTTTTTCCACCCAGAGATGATTATGAAGTAAGCTGTAAAGAGTTAGATGAGCTGGTTGACATAACCAGACAGGACAGCCGTGTTTATGGGTCACGTATGACTGGTGGAGGATTTGGTGGCTGTACAGTTACTCTCCTCCCTAAGGATGCTGTTGAACATGTCAAAGGAATGATAACAGTAAGTTAGGGTAGCATTGGCAGCACACTCACTTCATGCAGATTATTTTAAATAGGAGCAGTATTCTGGCACACCAACATTTTATGTCAGCTCAGCTAGCCCTGGAGCAGGCGTACTCTCTCTTGATTAGTCCTAAATACTTGTTATTAAATTTTGTAGTGTGCGTGTATAATGATAATGCAAGATAATAATAGATAATGAGTGTGGTATGGGAGGTCAAGGTTCGTCACCTGGCACCTCCTACAACGGTGAGGGTTGACCTGATGGCCAGCAAAGGTGAGGTGTATGTAGCTATCTATAGTTCTGTGATCGTCTACTATTAATTTCTAGGAAAAGGCGGCAGCCTGAAGTTAAATTTCACCTCCAATAAGCCCCCAGAGCCAGCCAATGTCCCGTGAGTTTGACCCTAACTTTCACAGATGTAGGTCACTTTCTGACTCTGCAGGCCACCAGAAGTGGATTCGAAGATAGTTATAGGTGATGAAGTAAGTCAATAGATTTATAGCAACATCAGTTTAAGTTTGCTTTCTTTTTCATTCAGTCATTTGATTGTGATCCAAAAGATCTGGTAGAAGAGAAGGAGTTGGGTCGTGGGGCATATGGAGCTGTGTATAGGATGAGGCATGTCCCCACTGGCACCATCATGGCAGTCAAAGTAAGTCTTTTCTGTGTGAAGTCCAATGAAGTATATGTATCTTGTAGAGGATCCGTGCCACTGTAGAGAAGGATGAAAGACAGCGTTTGTTGAGAGAACTACATGTGTGCATGGAGTCAAAGCAGTGTCCCTTCACAATAACCTTTTATGGGGCTCTCTTTAGAGAGGTGAGGTCCTCTGCCACACCCTCTTCCTCCCATCTTTCCCCTTACTACACAGGGTGATGTTATGATTTGTATGGAAATGATGGATCGCTCACTACATGAAGTCTATAAATTAGTCTATGATAAACTACATCTGCGTATCCCTGAACGAGTTGTGGGTAAAATGGCTGAATCGGTTGGTCCTTAAGTAGTGATATTATTTTTAACTTAACTACCTAATTCTTCCTCAGACGTTAAAAGCATTGCATTTCCTCAAGGAGAAACTGAATGTTCTGCACAGAGGTCAGCCATCTCCATAAGGTAGATGATGTATAGTCAAGTCACTCCTTGTTCTCATCATTAGATGTCAAACCGTCAAATATCCTGATCAATCGAAGTGGAGAAATAAAACTCTGTGATTTTGGGATAGCAGGAGAACTAGTCAATTCATTTGTACAGACAGACATAGGCTGTAAACCTTATTTAGCAGTGAGTTGCCTCTATCACCATCACACTAAATGCCACCAACTTTACCTCCTAATGTAGCCTGAAAGAATTAACCCCATGACAACTGGTGGCAAGTACGACCAGAGATCTGATGTCTGGAGCTTTGGCATCACAATAGTTAGAAATCTTATAATTTTATCTATTCTTACCTTACTAAGTATTCAATATGCTCTAGTATGAGTTAGCAGTGGGCAGATTCCCCTACCCATCCTGGACAAATGTATTTGACCAATTGAAAACAGTGGTTGAGGGTGACTCTCCTCGAATACCTCCAGATGCAGGACTCTCTGATGACTTTGTTGATTTTGTTGATAAAAGGTTAATATTTCTCTTGTGTGTGTGCTCTGATTGATATGCATTAAAATGTTTCCTAGCCTTACTCATTTGGTTGATGAGAGGCCAAAGTTTCGTCAGCTAAAGGACCACCCATTTATCGCATACATAGAGAAGGAGGATGTTGATGTGGCTGGTTGGTATGGCAGCATACTAGAAAAAGAGCAAGAATTGTGCTCTTAGGGTAATCATGTGATTAGAGGATATTATTATTATAGATGAAATAATAGGTTTTGGTTTGATTTTAGTCATTAACTCCACCAGTTATTAAACTGTACATAAATATATTTGTTTGTTGCATAATGTAATGGTTTTTCATGGTTTGTATTCTCATCATTTTGTATTGTTCAATTCCGACATTTTTACTTAATATTCTTATAGTACTATATCACATGACCATAATAATCACTTAGATTTATGTGAGAGGACACCACACATCATCTGCTTATAGTACTATATCACACAACCATATATACTATCATGGCTGGCTGGACTAGATTTATATGAAGAGACATTACACACACATCAAGTGAATCCATCTGCACATGAAAGTAAACTTGGGTTAAAGGTGAGTGGTCTTTCTCCGCTGTAATTGAAAGAAGTCCCGAGAATCTGTTTTCTTTGGTGTTTGTTCTTCCCTACATATGTACATGACAAACAAGGAAACTAAAATTAATTAATATAGTATACTTCATTGCAATATTTACTGCTCTTTCTCTTCATGGAGTGCCCACATCAGTTTGTCTCTCTTCTCCACCAATTCTACCAATTCACTGATCATAGCTTCTTCCTCTACACGTTCCACTTCTGTCTTCTTTGAGTCTATAGCATGAGAATACATCACTAACCCCATCACTAGCCCCATCACTACCATTAACCCCATCACTACCACCCACCACACAGGACTGCCCCATCACTACAACCACACATCACTCGGACTGCCGCATCACTAACCCCATCACTACCACCAGAGTCACTTACCGTCTTTAGCAAGACGTTTTCTGATCTCATCTTCCAGCTGGTCATGTTGCTCTATCAATTCCAAGTCGCGTAATTCATATACCAGATCTGATTCTTGTTGCTTCAATTTGTTCATCTTTTGTACCATTTCAAACCACTCCTCCATTAGCCTGTCATCCATTTCTAGATCCTATTATTAGCATATGAGGAGCTGTGATATACTTTGGCCATGACAAAAAAACCCTCACCTTCTCTCTGAGCTGACGTTCAATCTCCACCCCTTTGCTCTCTATTGCAGTCTGCTTATGTTCCATCACATTTAGCTCTCGGTGAAGCTGAGTAATTCGTACCTTTCTCTTCTGAGATTGAGTCAAAGCTAAGGAAAAAAAAGAAAGTAAGGAATTGAACCAAAATCTCTTTTTATTTACCTTGATTTTGGGCCTTTGAACGGAAGACAGGTGGTCGATTTGGTCGTGGAGGGGCTGCTCTTTTGGGTTTGATGGATGGACGTTTGATGGCTCTATCAACTTGCACCACACTATCTTCATCAGCACTTGGAATACTCTCAAATTCCAATAAATTAGCTTCAAATTTCTTCCCATTTTCACCTTTTTTATTATCTTGAAATTCATCAGTATTTTTCTTTCTTCGAGGAGGTTTGGTAGGCATGCACCCATCAGGTCCAGTTGACACTCCCTGAGCAGTTGTAGAAGTAGAGGGTAAAGTGGTCACAGTTGTAGAGGTAGAGGGTACAGTGGTCACTTTCTGAGCTGTTGTAGAGGTAAAGGGTACAGTGGTCACTTTCTGAGCTGTTGTAGAGGTAAAGGGTACAGTGGTCACTTTCTGAGCTGTTGTAGAGGTAAAGGGTACAGTGGTCACTTTCTGAGCTGTTGGAGAGGTAAAGGGTACAGTGGTCACTTTCTGAGCCGTTGTAGAGGTAGAGTGTACAGTGGTCACTTTCTGAGCAGTTCCAGAGGTAGTCACTTTCTGAGCAGTTGTAGAGGTAGGGGGCACTTCCTGAGCAGCTGTAGATACAGGAAGCAGAGTGGTGACAGGAGGTGTATCTAAAACATTTCTTTTGCCCTTCGTTAGATAGTTGAGAGTGGATTGAGGGAGTGGTTGGGAGGCTGTGTTGGGGTTATAGGGAGTGGGAGGAGTTGGCTTAGTGTCATGGGTACTGATGGGGGACTTTTTGCTGTTAACAGACAAGACAACTGTCCCTTTTGCTGATTTGGTTGTAGCTTCATTTTGACTAATGTCTTTTCTTTTGGAGATTAAATTTCCAGCATCCTTTACTGGAACAGCCACAGGAGATTCTTCCTTGCATGTTTCCCCCTTGGCTGTTTCCAGTTTAGTGTTTGTTCCATTTTCTACATGACCATTAATTGAAACATCTTCCTGTTTCTTGCTGCTAGCTTGAGTAGGGGTGAGTCCTCTCTCTGCCATTGCACGTGAAATAGTCTGATTCCTGATAGCCTCCCTGTAATGTTGTCGACAGTAGAACTTGTCCGTATGAGCATCGTATTCATATGAACCAGCCTTCAGTTTGATACGACAAGTAAAACACTTGAAGCAGGTTCGATGAAAGACTCTATTTTCTACTCCTAGTCTCTCCATGAGGAACACTCTTTCTCCACACTCCTCACACTTCTCCATACCCATTGTCCCTCGTTTAGAGTTGCCAGGTCTGGAGGTAGGGGTACCTCTCTGCCTAAACTGAATGGAGCTCTTCTGCTGTTTACTTGCTGATTCAATAGATCCTACTGCACACTTTGGTTCCTCAATGACCTTTGTCCCTTGCTTAACATCAGGTTTCTGTTGAAGATTTGATTTGTGCTTTAAATTAGTCTGCTCCACCTTAGAATCAGGTTGCTGTTCTGCCTCAGTAGGCTTAAACTTTGATTTTCTACTTCTTTTTTTCTTGATGGGACTGTCTTGAGTTGAAGGTTCACTTGGAATCACAGGTTTATCCTTTGATGACACATTCACTGTGGATGGTGGTTCTTCACTGACAGATGCTAGGGAAGACTTCTTTACTCCATAACCCTGAGCTCTGTGTGCTAACATGTCAGATGATGATCCTGTCACTGCAGTTTTGGGAGGTGGAGGTTTTACTGGGATAGAGACATTAGTCACCATAGAAACAGGTCTGCTAGTCTGAGGAGATCCTTTGACATTACTGCTACTAGATGACTTGGAGGTAGTGTGGATGAGATTACCCGACTCTTTTCCAGAAATTTTGTTACCAGCGGTGGAAGGATTGGGAGAATTGACAATAGTGGGGGGTTTAGAACCAGTGGTGGAGATGTTAGAAGAATTCCAAACTTGATTGTAATTTGTGACTTGCTTTCTTGGAAGATTAGGACTTGAAAGAGTCTTATTCACTCGGGGATGGGAAGTGGCTGTCTCTTTTGGTAAGTTCTGAGCATTAGTTATAGACTGCTTTGACATGTGATTTTTTGAATGAGAAGCCACTTCGGCTGCTGGTGTTGCTGGCTGCCGTTGGAGAAATGCCCCACTCTCTTTAGAAGCTGGTGTCTTATCCTTAAAATAGTTGTAATACTGGACCAGGTAAGTGGCAACACTCAATTTGTCTGGTATAGCAAGATCCACCATATCTTCAGCATCCAAAAGGGCTGGAATATCCAGTTCTTGCTCAGCAATAGAATATGCCTGCATGTGATATACATAATACATCCCTACATACACCTACAGAGAAGAGGGTTAAGTAGTTCACCAGCTGATTGTTCTCCAGAATGTTCTCAGACTTCAGACTGTCAAAATCACTGCAAATAAGAACCTCGTCACATGAACAGAACACTATCCATTACACTCTGGTCCCAACTTACATCAAATCCGGTCTGTAGCGGTGAATGATGGCGCAGAAGGCTAGTCCATTTCTAAAGGACGTGGTCATGTTTGTGACCTGTACACCAGGGTACCCCTGGGTCATCTGCCGGCTCCACTCCTGAAGACCCTTCAATCCTGTTCTACGAGCCATGACTAGCTAGATACCAACTACGTGCACTTATAACATCTCCGACCACCCAAGGTTACACATATCTAACGGAAACATGCCACACCTCCAATAATTACATTTTGCTGATCGAGCAGAATGTAGTTAACATCTTCTCACTGGTCACTGACAGCTCGTTGGAAAATGCCGAAGTAAGTAAGCGGGCCAGTAATTTTGAGTGGGGACTGTGTTCTGGTAACCTTAAATAGTTGGTGTGTATCAATAGGAATTCTCTATTTGCTATTTTCAGGTACTTCTGCGACTATTGTGACACCCACCTCACACATGACTCTGTGAGTGAGCACTTTTATGTGTATTCAAACACTAGATAGCTACAGATGTATGTTCTACTCTCTACATGTCTATCTGCAAGTGTAGTATGTGATTTTAGTGCTGCATTGTGCTGACCCCATTTGTAGCCCTCTGTTCGTAAGACCCACAACTCTGGCCGGAAACACAAAGAAGCTGTGAAACTGTACTACATGAACTGGTTGGAAAGGGAAGCACAGAACATGATGAGTCATCCAGGTACATAAATAGAGTTGTTATAATGCCAGTTCTTATTTAAGCTCGTTTCCTGTTCCTTGTCATGCAGGGGGGTTTCCTCCTAGGCCTGGTCTGGTGATGCCCATTCCAGGGATGATGCCTCCAGGCTTAATGCCCCCCATGGGGATGCCTCCTCCTCCTGGTTAGTAGAATCAACATTATTCACCTCCATCCTTGACATAATAAATTACTCTAGGAATAATGGGTCCACCTCCTGGGATGATGGGCCCACCACCTGGTATGTACCCTCCACCTCCTGGAATACCTCCTCCTGGACAGCATCCCACCCAACAGCTACCACCTAAGACTTGATGAGACATTTATTTAACTACATATTATTACACATTGGAGTCAGAGTTTGCTGAATTCTTTGAATTGGGGTGGCACAGATTGGTGAAGGAGGAAGGAATTGACCAGATCTTTGATTTGATCTGCATTGTAGAGGTGCAAGTGATGACCACCTGGTACTTGAACTATCTTCATGTTAGTCTACGTTACTTGAAAGTATTTGCCAGTTATTACAGCATAATGGCATCACAAACCTCTATATTGAATCCTTGGCCCCAGCTTTCTGAAAATTTAGTCTCACCACTTCCTTGGATACATGTCTGTGAACTGCTAGTATCATGAGTAAATCTTAATCACTTACATTATGAGGAGCAATGGACACTTGATAGCTTTAAAGAATTCTCTATTCATCTCTTGTGTTATACTCAAGAGTGATTTCTGCGTAACAAAAATGCCAAATTAAGAGATTATTATGAGTTCAGTTTACCTGCTTGACTCTGAGGTCTCGTGTTAACTGATAACAGCCATCTTCCAGTTGATGGGTCCCTCGTTTGGCTAGAATCTGAGCACACTCTCTATCAAACAGTTTATCTAAGCTTACATGACCTTCCACCATTCTAAAGATGATTATAATGTCCAGCTACATAATGGACACAATACAACATTGCACCTGTCCAGTATCAGATCCAAGCTAGGATAACTCTTATTTTCAACTTGATCAAAATGAGAAAGGGTGTTCAGAGCCTGCCCCATCATCTTTGGGATCTCCTCCTGTAATATACCATGATCATGAGGTTACACTACACTGTCTGTGACTTGTACAATTGGTCTTGGGAAAAATCCTAAACTCTCCAACAGAATTAAAGTCTCCACTCTATCCGGCAATGCTCCTGCAAACTAGGTCCAGATAAAATGAATTCAGGAGGTCAGACTTACCCAACTAGCAATTGCACCTCCTATAGATTAAGCCAGAAATTAAGATGAAAGAGATACTATGCAATAAATCCTCACCTAGTGAATGAGCAAGTATTGAAAACTGGTCCCATTTGAGAGCTGCAAGTAAATGGTCACAGATGAGGATAAAGTTCACCTGTGCAGCACATACCATCCACAACATATTTAATATCAGCAATATAATCAAAGGAATTGTAACGAGTGCCTGTGGGTCGATGTGACGATTTACCATGACCAGGCAAGTCCACAGCAACCACATAGAGTTCTGTAAATAAAACCATTAATAGAAGCTAGCTACCACAGGGAACTTACCTCCAGAGAGCAAGGGAACAAGCTTGTCAAAGCTTCCTGCATTGTCTAGCCATCCTGCACCAGATGTATGACACAGTGAACACAAACACAATCTACAAGGCTTCTTCTCACTATTCTTTACCGTGTAAAGCAAGTACAGGCTTTCCCAGAGGATCTCCCCAAGCTTTGGCAGCTACATGCCCCCATGGGACTGGGAAAACAACTGCACGTATGCATTGGCAGTATACACACACAGTAAGCAGTAAAGTCTTAATACATACCGTCTTTAGATTGCATGGTGGTACAGTAACACAGATAACCTGACTCTAATAATCTCTTTACCGGTCGTAGACGGTGGCTTCCGATCATTTGTGCAGGTGAGGGGGTGGGGCATACGAGGCTCCAAATGGAATGTGAACCCTAAGCATCTATAGCACTCCAGATAGCCAATCACATTCACACTAGCTCAGTTTTAAAACTGGGAAATGTGCAGAGTTTTAAAACTGAATAGGCCGTTTTGAAACATGCAACTACACTGTATGTGCAGGTGAGAGGGTGGGGCTTACACGCCTGGAGGTTCCCTAATGTGCTCCATTTAGAGTAATGGATGCAGAAGAAGCTGTTACCTGTGGAACAGTGTTAGACCATTGTATAGAAAATGCTGAACTGACATCTTTAGTAACTACCCTGCCACAGGTGTGTAGAGAGCTCAGATCAAGAGAAGCAGCCGATGAAAGATTCATGGGTAATAAAGAGTTGATTATAGCTAGTGACATCTTCCCATGTGTATGTAGTTATTCTGGACAAGTATCAGGAACAACCTCATTTACTGGATCCATATCTAGGTAGGTGTAGATAGGTGTAGGTGGGTGAGGTGGGTGTAGGTAGTGTCGGTAGGTGTAGTTAGGTATAGGTGGGTGAGGTAGGTGTAGGTAGTTAGGTGTAGGTAAGTGTAGTTAGCTTTAAGTAAGTGAGCTGTAATTTAATGTACAGTTCTTGCAAGTCTTCAAAATTCAGTATATTGTATATTAAACTTGTCTTTGTGCAGAAGACTTGGTGAAGCACTTGTTTGGGTTGGTTCGCCAACCAGATAGTGACCCTCGTGTCATACAACAAGCCTTCAGGTTCCTATATCTACTTTCTAAAGTTCGGGGTTCAAAGGTGATAGTTCGCTGGTTTCCACATGAGGTCAGTGATTTGTATCCTGGCCTCTCTTTACTTCAACAGCAAGACCCACATGACCATAATGTAGGTTACACCCCTTGTCCCACCCTCTAAAACTAGCTTTCTTTCCCTCGGTAAAGACATGGGAAACACGCTACATCCTCCTCCTCTGGCTCTCCATTATTGTCATCATACCCTTTGACCTCTGTCGTTTGGATGGAAGCTCTGTGGCACACACAACTATTGATTGTATATTTGACGTAGCAAAGATGTATGTGGCTGCCAAAGACAAGTGTAGGGATGCAGCTGCTCTCCTTATGGCCAAGTGAGAGAGTAGGGTAAAGTATGGAGTTTAATGTAGTGAGAGGGTAGGGTAGAGTATGGAGTTTAATGTAGTGAGAGGGTAGGGTAGAGTATGGAGTTTAATGTATAGTGGTTTAACTGAGAGGGTAAGGTAGAGTGTGGAGTTTAATGTAGTGGTTTAACATCCAGGTTTGTCTCGAGACCGGATGTGAGAGCTCTGAAAATGGGGGAACTAATAGATTGGTCATTGGAGGTTATGGCTACAGCTGACAGTGGGTTGTAATGTTGTGCTATAAATGTCTTTCATTTTTATTGGTGGTTTCAGAGAGCAGTATGTCTAGTATGGTGCTGTTGTCTGGAGTACTGGCCACTCTCTCTGCCATCTTCAAACATGGAAAACGGGAAGATGTGGTTGTCTTTGCTTCCTCTATTCTTTCTCATCTCTCTGCCTGTGACTTGGCACACAGCACCAGCAGTCAGCTCAGGAAACTACATATCAAACTTACTCAGTGGTTAGGAGTTACCTTTTTGCCTCCTCGTGTAGCTACATGGAGATACCAGCGAGGGGGAAGATCTATTGGCGAGGCACTCCTAACAACACGGAGTTCGCAGACTGTGGTCCAATCGCCTAGGGTACATAGTTTATTCAAGTGATTGCTGTCTTGACCTGGATGTTTTCAAGGTGGAGGAAGAGGAAGAGTATGAGGTACCCCCTGAACTGGAAGAGGTCTTGGAGTTGCTTATAGCTGGACTGCAAGATAAGGATACTGTAGTTCGCTGGGGAGCAGCCAAGGGGTCAGTGACTCAGTTGCTAAATGATGTGACTGTGAAGAGCTGACCTCATCTATAATTATGTAGTGTTGGACGTGTTACTGGACGTCTTCCTCGGGATTTGGCCAATGAAGTGGTCCAATCTTTGTTAGACTTTTTCACGTGAATTAATTATGTATTTTTGTGGCTAATTCTCTATCCTTGTATTATTTTTATTTTGCAGTTGTAGAGGAAATGATGCAGCATGGCACGGTGGCTGTCTTGCTTTGGCCGAGTTGGGTAGGCGTGGATTACTCCTGCCTCAGAGGCTTGCTGAAGGTAACGTAGGGCTAGCATTATTGATACACAATGCTACAGCAACTTTATCACAGTTGTGCCAGTTGTGCTGAAGGCATTGGAATACGATGAGAGGCGTGGCTCATATAGTGTCGGAGCCAATGTTAGAGACGCTGCATGTTACGTCATTTGGTCATTTGCTAGAACATACCAACCTGAAGAACTGAAACCATACATCACTGCCATAGCCAGGTATCCACGTCTGTGTCTGTCTCTGTACACGTGTGTGTGATCTAGGAATGTATTATATCCAGTGGTTTAGTGATAGCAATGTTGTTTGATCGAGAAGTGAACTGTCGTAAAGCTGCCTCTGTAAGTTAGAGTCGGTCCGATGGACAGGTGTGTGTGTGATCATTCAATACTCCTCTCAGGCTGCTTTTCAGGAGAATGTTGGGAGGCAGGGGACATTCCCTCATGGGATAGATATTCTTACTGTTTCAGACTATTTTGCTGTGGGGAGTCGTAGCAATGCATACCTCAACATCAGGTATCCAATCCCCTCCCACTCTTGCCCGACCCATCTTGCTCCACCCATCTTGCTCCACCCTTTTCAGTGTGCAGGTGGCTAAATTTCCCGAGTACACTAGACCTCTAATAGACCATCTCATTCACTCCAAACTCCTTCATTGGGACAGGTATGTCTCAACCCCACCCCCCTTTTCCCACCTTCTCCATTGTACCAGCCTCCATTGTCCCTACATGTAGTGCCGTTAGGGAACTCGCTGCTGAAGCTCTCCATAACCTAACTCCTTTGGATCATCTCTATTTGAGAGATACTGGTGAGTTGAGGATAAGCTAGTGGTTATTAATACTATCATTGTCTTCTTTTACCGTCAGTTTTACCTTCTCTGCTACCACTTGTTACATCCTCTGACCCTTGTCTTCGCCATGGTGCACTGCGTGCAGTGGTTGAAGTGGTGTGTGCCCTTTATGATCTAGCCACGAGCGAGGGCAAGTCCTTTAGAGACTATGTGGGGGAAGAAGTCACTAGTTCACTCTTGGAAGTAGCCCCACGGGTAAGGATTTTATCAATACATCTTGTTTTAGTGCATCTGATTATTACCAACTCTTTAACTTCGTATGACTGTGTTGTAATGGTTGAACATTCATTTAGTTGCAGGAAGCTGGTGTATTCAGGGGAGCAGTTGGAGAGGTGATGAGACCAGCTGGTAGGTGGAGTTGCTATTGAGAGCGCTTACTAACACTCTGTCAAATTTGTCAGTGCTAAAGTTTATCAAGGGAATGTGTCTGAGTGCATTACCAGCCCATGGGCTGCCAGTATTGGAGGTGTGGCAGGGCATTGTGAATGAGAACCTGGCGCACACTGAGGAAGAGATAAGGGTAACTCTATAGATAAGGGTAACTTTATAAGAAGCGGCATATTTAAGAAATCTCAATCTTGTGTAGGATAATGCAGTGTCAGCATTTTCTGCACTGTGTCGTTACTACATTACAGATAAGGAGGTAATCAGGAAATCACAAGGTATGTATGTATGTTGCTACTTCCACATACTCGCCAACTTCCCACTCCACTACAGATAAACTCATTCCATTCTTTACCTCGCAACTGCTAAGCCACTCCCACATAACTCGGATGGGGTTTGCTCTTGGACTTGGAGGTCTCCCCAAGCCCTTGCTAGTGGGTTATTTGAGAGCAGTGTTGGACCCACTGATGAAGAGTTGTTTGAACATAAAGAACTGTGATTCCAGGTACACTGAGGCAAGAAGAGATGCAGTGCTCTCTATTACAAGGTGAGAGGGTGTGTGGGAGGAGCTGGCATCATCAGAAGGTTGACATGTGTGCAGGATATATTGTACGGTTGCTGTCTCAATACAAGAGGAGTCATGCGATGTGAAGCTGTGTGCAGAGGACATTGAAGCAGTGTTTGGTATTTATTCCGTATGTATGGGTGACTATACCACCGACAGTCGGGGAGACATTGGTGCTACAGTGAGAGAGGCTGCCATGAATGGTATTCGTACGGTTTCTTCATTGCTGGCAGTTAATAACCCTCACTTCCTCACTCCTGAAATGTATGATATGTTCTATAAGGCTCATCTTCATGTTATTGATGTGGTGTAGGATATCTCGGGCTATGTGTGGACTGGTACAACAGTGTAACGAGAAGATAGATCGTACCCGAGGCCTAGCCTGTGAAACATTGATAGACTTGATCTTCCACGAACCCTCCCTTCCTCACATTCCTCATCACCCTCGGCTCATGGAGATATTCAAAGAGTAAATCTTCTCCTTCCTTGTAATGGTCAATCCCTCCTATTGTCACATGCAGTTGCGTGGTTGGCAAGGTAGACTGGTTGGCTCCTCACCTTACATTTCCATTGACAGTCCAACTGTTGGACGAGGACTGTTATCGGTACTCCTCTCTCTTGGGTCTGTTGGTCAGTGTGGGAGGGCTGACTGAATCAACGGTACACACATCATGCGTGTTATACGTCATTTGATAATCATACCTCTACACCTCAGGTTCGGCAATCTAGCTCTGCCCTCCTAGGGTACCTGCAAAATATTTCATCCAGTGTGGACACCTTAGATCCTTTTGCCAACACTCTCCTACAGATCTTAGGAGATCACACAAAAGAAATTCGAGTCATTCTTCCTCTTTTCAAGGTCTTTGATCTGTTGCTTAGCAATGGAGTGTTTGATGTCTACAGCTCATTGGAAGAGTAAGTCACAGAGAAATATAAAGAACAAGACACAATCAATTATTCTCTTCACAGCCATCCATTCCCATCAACACTATTAAACTTGCTCAAGGCTGAGTTGAAGTTGTGTAGAGATGTTGTGAAGATACTGGCAAGTATTAATGTGTAAGTACAAGCAAGTAGTTGTCCATTATCTAATTTATGGGGTGTGTGTGGTTATTTAATAGATACTGTGAACTCCTCCAGTTTCCTAGCATACGTCATTCCACCCTAGCCTCCATCATGCTCTTGCTTTGTCACAACTTCCCACGAGTAAGTCCGTTCCTGCCCAGCCAAGAGTTCTGGGATAATTTTGTGTGTGGCTTGTACAGGTACGAAAATCTACTGCAGAGCAGTTGTATGTGACCCTGTTGACCTTTGATGATCTGTTTGAGGCAGGTGTATCTGATGTTGTAATGGGTGTGATATCTGAGACTACATGGTAAATACACACAGCATATCATAAGGATAACAATGAACTATCATTACCTATAGGGATGGGCACATAGATAGTGTAAGGGAGAACAGGAATAAAATCTGTGAACTGCTCCATCTTCCCATTCCCAAACTGTTGGTAAGTAGAATGTAATTTCTCTGCCAATTTTGGTCTCAGAGGTTTGTCTTCTTTAGACCAGATCTATAGCTAAACCAAAACCATCATCTGCCAGAGATGATCTCTCCAGTTATAAAGGTATATACATGATGTGTGACTTACCCTCCTGTAAATTATCATCATGCACATTCCAGACCTTGTGGAAAGAGCGGGCTACTGATGGCAGCACTGTGATCTCACCCCACCCCCAGGCTACTTATGGGAGACTGTAATTATCATATTATTAGTCTATCCCCAGGCTACTCTGATGTAACATTATCACAATATCATCATTACATCATCCTATAACAATTACACTTGAAATGTGTAGAGGGGGTGTCTTGTGGCTAAGGGGGCAGAGGTCCTAACCTCTGACCTTTGACAATCTATTTAATGTGGAATCATAACCAAGATTATCACCTGACTGTTGCCAATGATGTCATGTAATGATGAGGGGTCAGATGATTCAACTTTGGACTTCCTTTCTCCTTCTTTTGACCCTGTCAAAGCTCTGCAAGTCACTCCCACTAAGATCCACCTCCCTCACCCCACAGTGCAGGCATGTGACAACCTACAGGCCTACACATCAGGTAAAGTAAGAGATCACACAACCCAGTTAAACACCACCCACACCTTCAGTGGTACAGGGAACCAGGCAGATCCCACGACAACCACACCCTCCCTTGGTTAGAGGAAATATATCACAGGAAGAAAGAGGAGTTGCCTCAGGGAGAAATACCGGGAGAAATACCGGGAGGAAAGGGGTTAAAACTGTTGTTGACTTTATGGAGAGTAAGTAAATTCCGGATCATTCTCCATGTAACAGATTATTCAGATTACATCATTGTCAATTGTACTATTGCTATGGGTTAGGGGTAGGGCTAGGGGTAGGGCTAGGGCAGGGCTAGATACAGTACAATAGTACACAATTGACAATGATGTAATCTGAATGATGTAATCTCTACTGTTACATGGAGAAAGAGCCACACATAATGGATTATTTTGAACACAGAACCAAGATCTGGGCCCTTTTCTCTGTTACAACAATGTCATCGGGATGGTAGGCGTGTCAAAGTGATGATACGGCACTGTGCAGGAGTGAGGGGTGTGTGTGAAGGTGACTTGTTAGCATTTGACCGACACATGAACATAGCCCTAGGCAATGTGACAGAATGGTGCACTCCAATTAAAACTGTTTCCAACGGTGGAATAACACAATCAAAAAGTACCAGAAGAAGAAATAGAAAAGGTATTCCACAATCATTGGAAGCAGGAGATGCAGAACACAAGGTCAGAAGCAATTTGCCCTCAACAGCTCCCACTATAAATCCCAAGGCTAAACACATTCTTTCAGCCACTGGAACTACATGTGAGTGGGAAGTGTCTAGAATTTCGAAACAACTGTTCATTAGGGGAGATAACATAGTTTTAATAACTCCAGTATCCTGTGAGTAAATTCTCAGTGGTATGAATAGTGGTTCCTCTATTCCCACTGACCACCACTAATTGAATAATAATTATAAACTTGAAGCTGATAACTCAAAACATAGTCAAAGCTAAGAGGTTCTGTGCTAAGTGACAGGTTCAAAGGCAGTGGTAGAATAGTTGCGTGGAAAAAACCCTGCTTGTCCCAGCTTCCTTGATGCCTCCCTGTCCAGCAGTTCTCCATACCACCACTCATCTGAATTTCGTGGATCACTAACATAGACAAGGTCCCCTCTACGGAGGGTCAGCTCATCCTTCTCTCCTGCTATGAAGTCCCACAGTGACACAAAAACTTTCTCTAGGTGTAGATCATTGCCAGGTTGTGTGTAGACACGAGAGGTGTCCACATTTTCGTTTACAGGAGGAGGAGCTGGGGCCTTGAAAGGTCCAGGGTGTGGTAAAGGTACAGGGTTGGGTAAGTTTGGAAGTGGGGGGGAGGTGAATACTTCAGAGGGGGGTCCAGGAGGAAGAGACGACGGAGGTGGGGGTTGATGGAAGTTTGTGGTGTCTTCGTACTGTTCTTGTTCAAGCTCATCTTGTGGTATTACATCCACATACTCCTCCGCTGAGTCCAGTTCTAGATTATCATTTTCTTCAGCAACTGGAGAAACTGCCACATATTCTTCCTGCTCTTCTTCTATATTTCCTGTGGCACCCATGTCTTCATAGAGCTCCCCCCCTTCATCATCTATGGTTCCCATACTGCTTGCTCGGTTCCTCTCAACCTTGAAAGTGTTCTTCTGTGGTGGGAGAGTGGCTGAATGTGATGTAACAGGTGTGGCAGAAGAAGCGAGGACTTTACCAATTGAGCTGATCCACTTGTCCCTTACATCAATGGAGTTGGCACGAAAGTAATAGTCTTTGTTCTTTCCGGTGGTTGCGTCAATATGTGAGAGTTTGAATCCAAACTGTTTCTTCTTCTCATTGGTTACGTTGTCAGCCAAAGAGATGGTGAAGGTGAACATGACCACACAGTTATTGTATGTCTTGCTACTTTCTTTCTCATAGAAGTAGAGGAGCGGGCCTGCCAGCACACAGTACCGACGCTGCCATGTCTTGTGGCTCCTACCTCCCAACTTTTCCAGATAACCTTTGATGACAATATTCTTTAGTGCACTGACCTTGGTCTTCTCTCCCTTTTGTGGCATAGTATACACACTCCCCCAATCTGTGCTCATTTCAATGGGACTCTCCTGCCCTCCCGGTTTCTTTAAGAAGGCTTCGGCATACTCTGCCCCCGACCCACTGTTCTCCTGTGACGGAGGTGGGAGTGAGGCTGTGCTGGGTCGACTGTTAATGGGCTCTTCATAGTTCTCCCCATCATCTTGTGGTATATCTAACACTGCAGGTGTGGATAAACAATCTATTATTTTAGCTAATAGTGAATAAGGTTATATAGCTCTATTACATAAACATAGGATATTTACATTAAGAGCATAAAATATCAGTTAGAGGGCTTGGTCTGAGTGTACACTAATGTGACAAGAAATCCACACTGAATCAGTTGTTGATAACCGAAACTGTTTCAAAGGAATTTATGATAAGCCCTGTGTCCACTGTTGAATCCCAAAGCACAAGGTTGATTTTACCTTGAATCAACACAACACAGGAGACAAGAATTGTGTTCATATAAATACTCTTCTAGATAATTATCCTGAAAGACATGGTGACTTGCTGGTCAAGCTTATCATTATTCATAACTTGTAGAGATTGACACAGGTTTGTGCTAGTCCATAATTGATCTCTATCAAAAGTCTCTTAACAACCTAATTATTGAGTTTAGAACAAGCTCCCATGACTGTATGCAATTCTAGCCCCTAGCCCTAGCCCTAGCCCTAGCCCTGGGCTTACTAGATTCCTACCACATCTAACAGTATTAACTGCTTGCTCAGACATCAGATAACAGTAGACATGGGTATTGACTATAATCTCAAACCAGTAGTACCCATTGGAGAAGATATGGTTGGGGGGGACTGAGCTCAAAATTACTCTGCAGTAACATTAAAATCTGAGCAGGAATAGTGGATTACCTGGAACTGGTTCTTCGTAGACATCTTGTTCTTCCCCAGCACCTTCCATAGCCTCATACATTTCCTGTGGTTCCTCTGGGACAGGTTCCTCGTACACCTCCTCATTGTCCTCTTCTGGTAAGAAGACAGGACTATGAGAGGGAGGAGGAGGTGCCGGCTTCTTCATAGTTCCAGGGGTATTCATCCTTGGTCGGATGGAGGGATGAGCACGGTTTATCTTATTGATGAGATCTTCAATGATTTTGTAGACATTCTGAAGTTGTGCCGAACATTTGGGGGACAAAGCTTCTGAACTGAGGTCCCTTGTGAGAAATACCTGGAAGACTATCATGTGTATGAATGAATAACATAACTAAAGCCATAATATTGCCGAGTGTTGCACTGCAGCTAGTAAACCTAGAGCCATAATATTGCCGAGTGTTGCACTGCAGCTAGTAAACCTAGAGAATTCAAAGGTTAGCCTCCAAAGGGGATATATGCATTAGCTAGAGCTAGTAAGGTTAGGACTAATAATTCGCTATCTAAAGAGTGATATATTCCCAGCTGCAGCCTGGCTTCCAGCTGCCAGTAATTTACAGCTATAATAATGCAGCTAGCTTATAACAGCTACGACCTAGCCTTAGGCAAGCAGAACTAGCTATCCGGCTAATAGGCCCGAAGCTAGCTGTCTAGGGTACCTGAAATTCCATCTAAGATATCTGAAAGCAGATCCTTGCTAGCAGCCATCTCCGTTTTTTAATCAACTGTTGACTAACATCAGCCTTTGATCGAGGGCCAAGTAAGAACTGCAAGGTGTGGGCAGGTTAACCCCGCCCCTAGATATTTAGTGTAGATAGGTGTGGCATGCCAACCCCTCCCCCATATAGTCAGTGTTCACTGCTCAATGGCTACTTCTACAGGAGTCAGGCCTACAAGGTGAGTGTAGGTAGTGTGTGAGTGAAGTGCTATTATGTATGGTATTGTAAACATTTCAGGCCTACTTCTTCCCCAATCAAGTGTGAGATAGTTGATGTGCAAAAGATCAGAGGTCTATCCAATTATTATGTGAGCTATTGGAGGTTAGCTGTAGCCTGTTTCATGTGTGTGAGTCCTACAGGAGTATATCATCAAGGTCCTATGTAAGGATGGATCTGTCTATCACATCTACAGACGATATGGTCACTTTAGTGACATGCACTCTGCCCTGGAGAAGAGATTTCCTATCGAAGCTGGAGCAATAAAAGCTACTGATAAAATATTACCAAACCTACCAGGTCAGACACACCCACCTCCACCACTTGTGGGTCATGTGTTTAGGCTAGGATCCTAGACACACCCACCACCTAGGAGCCCAGACACACCCACCACCTAGGAACCTAGACATATCCACTACTTGTGTCCTGGCTAGGAGCCATAGTATTTTCTTGCAGGTAGAAAGATTCTTGGCAGAAGTGCTGTGAGGGATGTGACAGAGAAAAGATTGCCATTGTTAAATACATACTTGAAGGATCTATTTGTTTTGCCTCATAAGATTTGTTATGACTCTATTGTCACCGCATTCACTCGACCAACTTCAGACGACTTGTCCCGTCCCTACACTGGAAACAGAGCTTACAAAACACGACAGACTGATAGACCTGTTCGACCACCACCCATTAAATGTGCAAACCAAGTAGACAAACCTCCTCGACCACAGCCTCCCGTTCTCAGGTATGCATAATGTAACTTTATTCCATGGCTTCATGTCATCTTCACAACAACAGACAGTCAGCAGGCACCTCCCACCACCTAAAACCAACGCCTTCCCCCTCAGCAGGCACCTCTCACCACCTAAAACCAACTCCTTCCCCACCAAAACACTCAACATCTCTAAGAGTAAAGGGAAAGGTACAAAATAACTCTATTACAGTAAGAGACTGCTGATTGCAACAACCATGTCTCCAGGCCTTGTACAGTTATGCTGCTGGCTATTCAGATGAACTCTCTTTCCAAGAAGGTGACATTCTAACTCTCTCAGAATTAGTCGATGATGGAATGTGGTGGCATGCTACTCTAGAGGGGAAATCTGGTCTGGCTCCTGCCAATTATATTGAAGTGATTAAGAATCCAGTGGTAATGAATTTTAGGGATCAAGTTGGAGATTCTGACGAATGGGATAGCTCTGATGACACTGGTTGTGGGAGTCGTGGTACCATCACATACTATTATAACGGTGCAGCTCATACAGTGGAGGTGGACCAACAGCTTGTAACCACACCCACTTTTATAGCACTCCACAGAGCCATCCAGTAAGTGTCCATGTTTAAGTAATGCTAAATGTAAGCTACGGGGGACACTCTGTTCCACAGGAAACAGTTACATCAACATGACATAGTACTGAATTACAAGGATACGGATGGAGATCTGGTCCAAATCCTTGAACAAGATGATATCCAACTTCTGACAACTGATGCCATACCTCCCAGACGACAGCTGAACAAGACATGCCATGCCCCATGGGCTATTTATGTAACAATACTCAATGATAATTCAGTGTACAACACTACCATCCCAAGGTAGCAGGCTACCTCCAACAGAGCCCTCTTCAAATTTCATTTCATTTATTTATCTACTAGCCCAGGGAAACATTCATGATTTAATAGTGGGTGTGGTTATGGGTGGAGTAATTCAATGATTCCTGTGCTCTGTAGACCATCATAGAAGAAACTGTTTGTATATGGTCTATCTTTGGCTGATATAGCTTTAATTACTTCCTGACCAAGAACTCCACCCACAATGGCACACACGGGACTCAACTCTGATACACACCACCTGGCACCAGACAAAAAAACCTCATGTATAAACCTCTGTGCCGGAAAGAAACATACCGACTGTAGTGTTGAGGTATGAGGTCAGGAGAGATGTTGGATTTAGTAGCTATTTCTAGTCTCGTCTGGTTTAGTGTCTTCTGGTCGGAGGGTGAGGAGGTGGGGTTATGGCCGTGCTGGTCACGGAACAGCTGCAGACCTGTGTGAGGACAGAGAGGGAGAGAGGGAAAATCGGAGGAAGTGATGGAGGTATATAAGACATACTAGAATGTAAGAATACTGACTCCGGATGATGAAGTAAGTGGGAGGTGTCCTACGGAAGTATTTAGGTGGCTTCTTACTCCAATCCATAGAGAGGGCGTGGCCAAGGGAACAAAAAGAACAGGTCTGCAGAGTGTGGTACAGATGGGAGAGGAGTGAACCAAGGGGCCACCATATAATAGAGCAATACTTACCTCCTTTACTGTGACTGTTTCTGCTTCTAATTTAGACCTTTTCTCCTTTGGACCCTCCAAAGTCACCACATCTTCACTTTCTTTCTTTTCTACCTCCCTATGAGTTTGAGTAATAGGGCCAATAATATGTTGCCATCAAAACTTGCTGACCCCCAGGCTCAAGGTCATCTCCTCTGGGCGTTGTGGTCATATAAGGTGCCAAACCTCCAATCCCATTTAACCCCATCTCTACACTATTTCCTTAACCCCATCTCTACACTATTTATTGTATGCTCCATTGCCTTACATTACATAGTCATGCTCTCCAAGGTCAGTGAAGAAGTAGCCATAGTAACCCCATACATCTCCACAAAAGAACTTGATGTGATTAGCTCGACATATTTCATCCAACTTCACCTCCATAATGATGTAAGGCATGGTAAAATCAATGATTCTGAACATACCACTAACCCCTCTCCTCTGTCAGACTTACTAGCTCATCTGTCTTAGAGCAGGTGGCTATAACCACATTAAACCTCTTAAAATATTCATCAGTTTTATCTCCCAGCTTTCCAACATCTGCTGAGATGATCACATTAGGATTCAAAGTTCGGAGACGGTCCACTGCTTGCTCTGCTCGCTATGTGAGAGAGATATAAGTATTGCCCGAGGTTAAGAGAATTAGTGTGGGGCACAGTACATTGACTCCATTGTGCTGCATCAAGAACCGTTCGGCAGTGTCTCCTCTCTCCAAGGAGGTGTGGTCCATCACAACAATCTCTCTTACCCCAGCCAGAACGATGTTTTTGCTGACCTCAGCTCCAAGTCCTCTCATGCCCACTACCAGCACACAGCTCCCACGCAGTCTTCAAATGTGTAATGGCATTACTATCTACAGGATCTACTCCTAGCCAATAACTACCTTTTTTGAGCATCCAACCCCCACAGTCTGATCTGTCTGTCATACTGTTCAGCTTCATCGGCAGTCAGTCTATTCCCCTCCCCGTGTACGTTCACTTCTCTATCACTAACCTCTCTTTCACTTTCTACAGCCGCCATAAAAAAGAATAAAAATGTGATTTCTAGCAGTGACGATCATTACCATTTTGTAAGACAATGGCAGAAGGGACGGTAAGTAGTCGTACGTCTTACCACTATAAATAGAAAGACAGGTATCAGTGCTAACCAGAGGTCAACAGCCATAGATATAGTTACATGTACTCCTCAGCCATGCTCCTGAGGAATTCCTTCATAACTGATTTTATTTTTGTTTTAGAAGAGTTTGTTTGAAGTGAAGTGGCCAGGACTGGATGACCACACTATAGTCATCCATCATGCACCACCAAGTATAAATGTCCCTCGTTTCTATAATTGTCCTGAAAACCCGAAAATGTACCAGTTCAAACGTAAAGAGATCCCTTGGAATACTAGCACCAGGAAGTTAGTCTCTCAATCTGCCGGTAACTCTACCCCACACCCCCTTCACCCCCTAATTCAAGTTTCTCCTGGTCTCTGCAGTCCATTTTATGCGGCTGCAAGAGGAGGCAAAACAGCAGAGTTCGGAGGGCACTTTCTTATCAGTGGAATCTTTGGTTCATTATAGTCACCTCTATAGATCCACACTCCATGAGTGTGTTCTAGGCCTCAGAGACATGGCCAGAAGTAAGTCCAATGTACATGCATCCATGTTTTATACTCTGACCCCCAGCATCAGAACCATCTGAAGAAGAATGTTCAGCTAGTGAACAGGCATCTCTTCACCAGATGTTGGAGCTAGCCTGGCATTTGTGCGAGATTCTTTTTGTGGAGGTGTTACCTGCCGGCTGTCTCATTCAGCAATTACTGGAGTGGACACGTTGGCATGGTCGTAAGTATCACTCCTGATTGTTCTGTATGATGTGGGTAATCAGCACTCGCTAGGGTCCGAGGAGGAGGAGCTGAGGGAACTTCTAGCCACACCCAATCCAGAGGCACATGAAAAGTATTGGAAGACCGTGTATCGATTAGTTTTGAAAGGTCAACTCATGGAGGCCAGTGACCTCTTACTTCATCACTCTCATGCTCACACCAATCCAAAGGTATACATATAGTTATGCTGTCTTCATGTCTGTACATGTCACATTACTTATATGCACAGGTATTTTCTAGCATGAAGGAACTTCTTCACAAAGCACCCATGCTCAAATCCACTGTTGGTAAGTCTCGCTCTGAACTGCATCGTCATTGGTCAGAATGGAAGAAGATGGGGAGTCAGAAGAAGGCATCAGGAGTGTTTTTAACTCTTCCACAGCTCCATCTTCTAGCCAAGGTGAGAGGCAGAGAAGGCAGAGAAGGCAGAGAAGGGTGGGTAGGTGAGAGGTAGAGAAGGGTGGGTAGGTGAGAGGCAGAGAAGGGTGGGTAGGCGAGAGGCAGAGAAGGGTGGGTAGGCGAGAGGCAGAGAAGGGTGGGTAGGCGAGAGGCAGAGAAGGGTGGGTAGGCGAGAGGCAGAGAAGGGTGGGTAGGCGAGAGGCAGAGAAGGGTGGGTAGGCGAGAGGCAGAGAAGGGTGGGTAGGCGAGAGGCAGAGAAGGGTGGGTAGGCGAGAGGCAGAGAAGGGTGGGTAGGCGAGAGGCAGAGAAGGGTGGGTAGGCGAGAGGCAGAGAAGGGTGGGTAGATGAGAGGCAGAGAAGGGAAGGATTGAAGTGAGTAGACAAAGGAAGTGTTTTGTTATTTAGGTGGTGTGTGGTGATGAAGATGCCTTTGAAGAAACAGAGTAAGAACTTCATCCATCAATCCACCTCCCAACTCTACAACCAACCCCCTCCACCTAACCCCACCCACCTTTACCCTCTGACCTCTGTGCATGTCTAGAATCATCTCTTGTTGTGACTATTGGTATGAACTGATGGTTGGAAAGCTTCTCTTTGTCAGTCCTCTAGTGGTGAGCACTGACTATGACCTCTTCCACACAGCTGAGTGGAGTCAGAAGACAATGGAGGAGTTTAAGGATAATCCAGAGAATGAAGAGGAGAGAGCTGTCCTAGACAAACTCTTACATGCTTCTCTTCGAACTGACTTAATGGAAGTCATACAAATTAGCAGGTCAGAAAAGAAGAATGATTGTAAGGGCATGCAAGTATTCATTCATGTTCTTGCAGCTCAGAAATTGGGAACTGGTGGTTCGTGGCTCACTTGTCCAATCTCCTGCAACATAAGGGCCTGCTGACAGCTAGCAGGGTGGAGTAAGAACATGTCTCATACAACCATTCATGTTACTGTCCTGGGGTCTTATGCTTCAGGCCACTTAAGCTGTTTGAGTTCTTAGTGCTCGAATACAGTCTTTCCCTCATGACTCACCCAAGCCTGTGGGGGGTTACCATGGACTACCTGGAACACTGCCCGTCTCATGGAAAGCATTTTATGCAGTTGATAGTGGAAAGAATTCCTCTTACATCAGAAAAGAAGGCAAATAAGATCCTCCATGTCTGCAAGCGCTACCAACTGAAGGAGCAAGGTGAGCCCTTTCTTCCTTACGCGCAGTTGACTGCGGTCACTTTACACATGTAGCAAGAGATATATGTAAAGTGCTAGCTATGAGAGCATACAAGAACGGACGCCTTGGAGTAGCCCTCTCGTGGTGCATCAGAGGAAAGGTATGCATCACAGCACATACTCTCACCTTTACCCAGTTACTCTATAATTAACAGAATTCAGTCTTTGCTGCTTTCTTGGCTGAGAAGTGAGTAGGTGAGATATATTTAATGGGTGACAAACTTCCTTTGTTTCAGATACATGGAGAACTTTGAATCACTGGGAGAATTCATGGATCTTGACCTTTTGGATCATTTGGGAGATGCTATGCTTATGAACGAGAAACTTATGTTTTTAGGTATGTAATCATGATAATAGCCCAAGGCTATGATATGGTCATGTGATGGTTGTAATGATAGCAAAATATCGTGAATATCACAAACTCTATGAGAAGAAAGAGTTTGTTAAATCCGGTGAACTATTAATGTCTCTCCTCACATCAGACAGTGTTCCACGTCGGTAAGGTTTAGTCACACCTATAGCTCCACCCACCTACCAATCCAGCCATTCCTTCCAGGTTCCTGTCGACTCTTCTGAAAGATGCCCTTGGGTTACTGGATAAAGGTGATGTGGTAAGTTTTCACATCATCCCATGCTTCCTTTATTCTCTCTTCTGTATACAGTTGGTATTCTCGTCTAAGCAGACATATGCCCTCTCACACTTTGTCCTGGAGTTGAGTATGCTACCCACTCTGCCCTCCACCGAGATCTCCCCTGATCGGTTGGCACTTTTGAAGAAGGTGGAAGAGGAACAAGTATCTCTCCTCCAATTAGCTCTTGTTAATAACCTATGTAGGGCCATCATGCAGGAAGGGAACTGACAATTATCTCCTCTATACATCATAGCCATTATTCATGACATTTGAAAATCTTTTTTCTGTTATGGTTTGAAGGCTTCCCATGACAAAACATCCACTGAATCAGCTGCCACTGTTTTGATAACTCTTTCATTTCACAACGAAAAACTCCTTGCTCACAATGGCTACCACAAGACCAGTGACGTGAGCGGGCGGGGCTCGTTGATTGTAACTGAGCATGCGCAAAGATCCTATTTCCATTGGAGGAAGCTAAGCCAGCATGGTAAGTATCCGCATGAATCCGTTAAATGGAGTAACGTTCTGTGCTACATTAGGGGATAGACGTAGAACACAGGCAGAGGAAGGTTATCAGGAGACAGCCAAAGTCGGATGATCCATATTTGAAACTTCTAGTCAAGGTTAGGAATGGGACAATGAGTGTGGATTGGAGATTATTTCTGAATGGTGCCCACTATCTTAGCTGTATAGGTTTCTGGCAAGACGTACAGATGCTCCTTTCAATAAAGTGGTCTTGAAACGACTTTACATGAGCAAGACGAACCGACCACCTCTCTCCATAGCCAGGATTGTGAGTTCAAACAAGAAATGTAATTGTGTGTAATATTCACCTCCCTCTCTATAAGATGCGTCAAATGAAACCAAAGGACCGTTCAGGTAAAATAGCTGTTGTTGTGGGAACAGTGACCAATGACGTTCGGGTACTGGAAATCCCAAAGTTGAAAGTAATTTGGGGGATTTAACTGTTACCATAACTTTTACCATAACTTTTCCCTTTGTGAAGATCTGTGCCCTCAGATTTACGGAGACTGCCCGGGCCAGGATCCTCAAGGCTGGGGGAGAGATCCTCACCTTTGACCAGTTAGCTCTCAGAGCTCCCAGGGGACAAAATACTATACTACTGCAAGGTGTGTGTGTGTGTGTGTGCATGTGTGATGTATAAGATGGGTCACAGAGAATGATCTTGTGCTTTAGGTTGTCGCAAAGCACGTGAGGCCGTGAAGCACTTTGGACTTGCTCCAGGTGTCCCCCATAGCCACTCCAAGTAAGTATCCTCCATTGCTTGCCCTTTGATCTGTTAACGTGGTATATGTTAGACCATATGTGAGGAGCAAAGGAAGAAAGTTCGAGAGAGCTCGTGGAAAGAGGCAGAGCAGGGGATTTAGAGTTTAAACCTAACTGGACAATCTTGGTATATACACCATCCACTGTTCCTTTCATTGTTCTGACTGTAAAGTGATATTAAAATGTTATCTTTACTGCTAATCGGGTATGTATTGGGTGTGTGTGTTATTGGGTCTGCATGTTATGTCAGGCAACCTCTCAATGTCCTGTAAGAAGGAAATGTTTACATAATGGAATCCCATTCCCCCTTGGGCACAGGATAAAAGTAAACAGCACACTTACCTTTTCTGGTTGGAGATAGCAGAGGAGGAGGTAATAGAGATACATCAAAGCCAATGCAAAGACATAGAGCTTTCCTGCTAATGGGTCTCTCTGGTGGAATCTGTAGAATTGCATTTTCCATTACACTGTGAGGCGTCATCTCTGTAAAGTGTGTGTACCTGTGAATTCTCTGTACAAAACTTCTGGTTTTCTCCTGGGAAACAACATTGTACACTTTCTCTGTTCGTTCAGCTACATCTTGCCACTTGTACATTTCTTTTACCCGGTTATGCATGTCTTGGGGTGACATCCCTTCACCACGACGGTGGTGCAGGATAATTTCTTCCAGAGCTGTAACAAGATCTAGAGAGAGCAAGTAAAACCAGTTGTGAGATGTATAGACCTTGCCTGGAACACTGGGTGTGGCTAATGTGATCATATCTGGAGGAAATACTTCTGGAATCCCACCTACTCTAGTGCTCACCACTTTTAGTCTGCAAATTGTCCATAACATAATTATTGCTAATGCACACATTAACGCTTCAATCAGCAGGCATTTGTGCTAACCCACAACTAGCAGCCTCCACAATGGCAATGCAGAAAGCCTCTGTGAGTGAGGTATTCAAGAATATGTTTCCCTGCACTAACACCTACAGATGATGAAGGGTAAATCATGAAGGGTTTGTTTTAAATATAAATAGACTCACATTTCTTACTTTGGAATGTTCCAGTCCACCTAACAGTTGCACTCTGTCATGGAGGTTATGCTTCTCCCTTACCTCTTCCAACAACACTCGCTTTGGCCCTTCCCCTCCTTGACATGCCCACATCCCATTAGTAAAAGTTACAAATAGCCAAGGACAAACCCACCTATAATAAACCTGACATCAGAATGCTTGGCACAGATGATGGGGATGAGACCAGCTAACAAATCCATTCCTTTACGATACACAAAGCGGCTGACAACCACAATAGTCACTGCAGGATCACAGTACTGTCAAAACTCTCAAACCAACACACACTGGCATTTGAATGTATCCCTGAGGGCATGTACCCTTATTTATTCGCCTACCATAATCAGGACAAGCTCTAGATGGATCAGGTGTGAAGCAGGTGGCATCAACTGCATTAGGAATAACTGAGACTATATTGGGCTGGAGTGAGGCTCTCAATACTGTGTTCTCCTTGCTGGTGAAAGAGACACAGATCACATGATGAATATCTGTTAAAACCACCTCCAGAAACTTATTAGTGAGAATTGAGCTTCCATCTGCAAATCCAAATAGGGAGTGGTCAGTGAAGACTGTGGGAAGCCCCATGGTGCCAGCATGTAGGATGCCCTCATGACAAAGGGCACTGAATGCTCCATGCCCATGGAGAATGGTAATTCTCTCTCTTATCAGAATCTGTCGGAGAACAGGGAAGGCTGTGAGGAGTGTCGGCAGTGTTACCTGGTTATAGAATGTCAGCATTGGGAGGTAGTAAACCTGCAGTCAAGATCGACTTCATGTTTTGAATAGCTACGACCGTGTATTGGGCATACTTTGAGCAAGTTTGGGAGATAGCGGACACCAGTCCTGTCTCCATAGGAATGTGTGATAATGATAACCTAATGAATAGGAATGAGTATTGGTGTGTGGATGCATGGATGATGTACCTTGTGCCCCCTTGCTATAAGGCATTGAGACAGTTGGTAAATGTGATTTTCTACACCTCCCATGTTAGGGAAGAAGAAATCTGAGATCATGCTAAGTAGAGGAAGATAAAACATACAGAATTACATATTTACATATTTGCAAAAGTTCCTTTACCAGATTCTATGCCTCTTCAGCTCATTCATCTCTCGATACTGTACGTAGCTGGAGAGCGATGAATATCATTACCAAGGTACTTATGATCTATGAATATCGTTATTAACGTTAATTTGTGGTTAATAGAGTGAGTGTGTGTGTATACTATAATACATTTGTTCGCAATGGCAGCGATGTCTAGCTTACGACAAAGACAGGGAATGATCTTTCTGGATGATTCTAGTTCTGGTGAATTTCCAGATGGAGATCCGTTACCTGAAGTGATCCCAGCCTACCGCCGTCCTTCTGCAGGAGGCTCATCATCACGCTCAAGCTCTAGAGGAGATGACAGTGAGCGCGAGTGTTCCTATGATGAGATATATTCCTCCTCAGATGATGAAGAATCTTACCACAGCGACTGTGATGATATTGCAGAATACTGGGACCCTTATTGTAAGCTTGCAGCCATTAATATGGCTGGTTAACTAAAATAACTAGTTATAAATGTCATGCAAGTGCAATAAGCTGCAGGACGAGTCTCTATCCAATGATTTGTTTTTTGCAAAGCCTATAATATCATCTTACACTGTCAAAGTCTTTTGAATGTTTTGGGTTATGCCACCATTATGGTATTAATATCGTTATGTAGTGTACCAATTGCAGCTTCAGGCCCCAAAGCCCAACTGTATCCCCTGCCTAAAACAGGTAAGTGTTGTGTTAAGTTCAGCAACTGTTTAAATTGTCTTGCATATATCACTCCAGGGACCGACATTTGACAAACCATTTTTCTATGGAGTTGAGTAAGTATTATACCATCATGCAAATAGTCTTACCATTGTGTGTGTACCTACGTATTGCCATGCATTTATATGTTTGTAGATACCATGGGAGCATCACAAGGGAAGAGACATCTCGTTTGCTAGGAGAAACAGATGGAAATTACCTTGTGAGGAAAGGTCTTTCACATTCGGGATCTTACAGTTTATCTTTCGTGTAAGTCTTAGTAAGATCTTCTATAGTCCTACAATTATATCAACTCTTAGTTTTGATCAACAAGTCCGCCACTACAAACTTTATTTTGAAGACGGCTACCATTATGTTGGTGAGATATTTCTCCTTCCCAGAGTTTTCCCATTATAACATGTGATGTCTCTATTTGTGTACACAGGAGAGAAGCCCTTTGATACCATAGAGGACCTTGTCCAGGATGGACTGATTACACTCTACATGGAGAATAACAATGTAGAAGAATATTTACAGTCTGCCCGAGAGACCAGAATTGGCCACTACTTGAGCAATGTTGGAACTTGTGATCCAAGTCCAAGAAAAGAGGTGCCACTTCCCAATAGAGAAAAAGAACCAAATGTTGGAGACTTGATGAGTGGAGAATTGGAGGAGATGACTGTACAGGATTCTTATCAGAGCAGTAGTTTACGAAGTAGTAGTAATCGGAGACCAGTGTATCAACCCTGTACCATTCCACATAAACGGGACTGCACCACCATCCAGCCATCCGTGGAAGGGGAGGGGTTTAATGAGGAACAGAAGACTTCATCCTGTGAGGAGAGAGTAAATGTGGTGAGTACTAGTAACTCACTAGTGTATAATATGGCTGGTAATGCTGTTAGGTTCAGCAATTGAGGAAGAGAAAACACAGCATAGTACATTACCAGTATGAGAAGCCACACAATTTCAAGGTGAGAGGGAGGGGCTTGTTTGGGTTAGAATGTTATGATTCCTGTGTTGTTTAGTTGCACAACTACATTGGAATAATGACGTGGTGTGACTACTGTAGAAACTTCATGTGGGGACTTCGTAACCAAGGTTTCAAGTGTAAAGGTCAGAAGATGCAATCACCGCTGTGCTTTTAGACTACATCTGTCTGCTCTTTAGATTGTGGTTACAATGTGCATAAACAATGTAAAGATGAAACTGGACTGGATTGTCAGCCATCTCATCAGCTCATTAAAAGAGGTAATATTCTGTCATCCTAGCAGGCGTGTCTGTAGTGAATTAAACCATGGCTTCAGTTTACCCTCAAAATTGAACATCAGCCTTCCACCTCTGCCAAATCTTCAGTCACAATAATAAATAACCAACAACAAGAGAGGTGATGTCTGCATACTACAGTGTTCTGTTATGCTCAGCCTAATAGCTAATTCCACAAAGAAAATGGATTTAATTGGAGTGTGTGCATAGTCAACCGTTTGGCTAAAGTAGCGAGAGAGGATGGATGTACAATATAGTAATAATACTTCTATGTGAGTGGAAGGGAATGTGTGTCCATGCCAGCTCTCTCCTGGCAATGCTTATGTAAGAATTTATATATAAAGCTATTAAAACATCATTAAGCATGATGATGTTGTTGATTGTACCAGCTGGTAATGACAGATTGTCCCATGAGACTGGTGTACTGAATCTCCCACTACCTGCCAGAAAGTAAACTGTCTGTTTGTACATGTAGTGTATGGAGTGGAGCTGACTACACTAGTGAAGATGGAAGGAAACAAGATTCCAGCAGTCATCAAAGACTGTATTGAAGAGGTGGAAAATAGAGGTGAGAGAACAGGAAGGTGTCAGATCGAGAGGTAGTGTAAATAAGACCAGATTGAGCCCACTATGGAGTCAATCAATCAGAATTTCTCATGCTACAATTATTTATCTAGGGTTAGAAGTTGAGGGGCTTTACAGAATGTCAGGGAAAAAGAATGATGTTCTTCGATTGAAAGCCAAATTTGACACTAGTGAGTTATTATTACCTAATGTGGTTACCTCTGTGATAATGAACTCAGTCAATGAGGTGGAACGTAGGCGTTAATGGCCTTAAGTTTACCTTGAAACTATCAAGACAACTGCCATTTAGTATAATCATTATAGTGGCATGGGATGTTTGTAGTAAAGGGATACTAACCTTTTGTATGTGCAGACATGTGCGCTGATCTGTCAAAGTTTGAAGACATCCATGCTCTAACAGGAGCCATGAAGCTGTACTTGCGTGAACTACCCATACCTCTCATGACCTTCGATGTCTATGACCTCTGTTTGATAGCTGTCAGGATGAGGTCACAGGAAGAGGGTGTGGAAATGTTAAGAATTGCTCTGCAACGTCTCCCACCTGCTCATTATAACACTCTCAGACACCTCATTAGGCACCTCCATAAGTAAGACCTGCTACTAATAATATGACACTCCATGCCTTTAGCTATACACCACTCCATGTTTCTAGCCATCCAGCACTTCACATGCCTCTAGCCATCCAGCACTCCACATGCCTCTAGCCATTCAGCACTCCACATGCCTCTAGCCATTCAGCACTCCACATGCCTCTAGCCATTCAGCACTCCACATGCCTCTAGCCATCCACCACTCCATGCCTCTAGCCATCCACCATTCCACATGCCTCTAGCCATCCAGCACTTCACATGCCTCTAGCCATCCAGCACTTCACATGCCTCTAGCCATCCACCACTTCACATGCCTCTAGCCATCCACCACTCCATGCCTCTAGCCTGGTTCCTATAGTTGTATATTTTTGACTTTTTTTTATAGAGTTCAACAACTGAAGGACAAGAACAAAATGGACTCTAAGAATTTGGCAGTAGTATTCACACCTTCTCTGATGAGGTCACCTCACACTGCTACTGGCATAATGGCCGTACAGAAACTACCTGAAGAAAAGAAAGCCGTTGACTTACTTATTCAACATTATAACTCACTCTTTTGTACTGGTACTGTATAGCTACAGCATGCCACACCCCCTACAGCCACACCTCCTACCACCTCACATGCTCCTACCATTTGAAATACTGTGCACACTTTTTTTTTTAAATTGTTGATTGAATTGATTGTGGAACTGCTTACAACACAATTAAATATTATTATAAAAAGAAAAATTAAGTTAGAAAATTGGCGATTTGGTTCTACCTGATAAAAAATTAGAGGATATTGTCCTTGTGACCTTTCTCTTCCACTGAACAAGCTGGACAGAAAGAAAATTATTGGAAACTGGTTACACTGAGATAATGTACCTTTCCATAGAAGAGTGAAGATATGCTAAGCAAAAGCAGAAGAGAGAATATCCCATACAGAAACAAGTGCATGCGCTCCTTGAACAGCAACCTACATACACATACATGCAAGCTAAACGTCATGACAAGAATCATTGTGAGCATGCTCACCATTCATTTAGGTCATCCATATGGAGAAATCTATTCCGGTACTGATTTGGAATTTCAAACTGTGACGGATGAGGAAAAATGGACTCGTAAAAATCTAACAAGATAAGTTTAGCAAGATCAGCTCCTTCCTTTGAATGATCAATATTATCATTCAAGCAAATAAACTTCTTCTTCTTCTTTCTTATCTCATCCATCATCATCACAACCTGCATGATCAAACTGCAATAACCACACCCACCACAATGATGACTCAGCAACTCACCGCTGATGCATTCTCATTTACCATCTTGAAAGCAACCACTTCCTCAGAAGCTTCTTCAAACTTGTATTTGAGGTTGCTAGTGAACGTGACATTCAACTTTTCTATTAGTTGTGGACAATTCTTGGTAAAATCCAGAGTTACTAACGGCTATAATCGAGGGAAGGTGTGGTCAAGGAAATGGGTGCAGTTTTCTAGTTACACTAACCAAGCTAGTGTCATAAAGTGTATCGTACTCTAGTTGAGTGACTTGTGGGCGTGTTCCATTGTACAGTTTATCACATGCTTTCAGCATCTCCTCCAGTTT
The DNA here is from genome assembly GCA_964016965.1 of Diacarnus erythraeanus. Taxonomy (NCBI): domain Eukaryota; kingdom Metazoa; phylum Porifera; class Demospongiae; order Poecilosclerida; family Podospongiidae; genus Diacarnus; species Diacarnus erythraeanus. The sequence goes on along the minus strand of OZ024686.1, from coordinate 5,230,422 downwards.
GTGGACATCAGCCATGCTAACAGGAAGGCTGCTGATCACAGCTAACAAAGTACGAAGTTCACGAACAGAGAGGATACTAGAGGGTGGAGAGGGTGGAGAGGGAGAAGGGGCTTGGCACATTTAAGAGAAGATGTGATCTCTCACTCACCCTGTGTTATCTGTGTCCAGTTCAGCAAATGCCTGTTCAATATCCATCTCTTCTTTCTCACTCATCAAAAAGTAGAAGTAAGAAAAAGCAAACTGCATGTCATCAGTCATCCGCACCTGTTCGACCAATGAGGTTCTAACACATCATGTCTAATATAAACCACATACTTGATGAGATGATGTGATTTCAAATTGTTCGGAAAACTTTTCCTGAAGCGCTATCATCACATCCTTCTGAATGTAGTGTGGCATATGAGAGGGGACCTTGCGAGTGGCATGGCCGTAGGTCTTGGTATAAAGTCGGTTAACATGACGAAGTGAGTCAGCAAATGTGTCTGGTGTCTTTGACATCAACCTTCTGGACTTAAATCCCGTGACATCATATGCGCCAGTGGGTGTGGCCAATGGAACAGGAAGTGTGTCTGGAAAGAGGTGGAGCTTCTCCCATGGAAATCTTCGTCTAGATTCATCCCACTCAAGAATTTGAGGATTCTGTGCTTCAAACAGTCACATGATCAGATAACTTAAGCCACACCCATCTCACCTTGACCCTTAGTTCGCTATCGGATCTCATCTCCATGAGCTTGCGAGGGAGAGAGGGGCCAGGCTGTTCCTTTAACCCTTTCAGTTCCATGTGAATATTCTTATTTCCTGAAAATATAGTCATATAAAAGTAATTTTTAAACTTAATGCCACACCCCCACCATTCCCAACAGCATTCTCTACCACTTCCTGATGAGGAGACCCAAACTGGACTGTCCCGTTTACAGTCACAAAATCAAGGAAATGTTTGAGGAGAGAAGCCTTCTGCTTCAAATATCCTCTTTTAGTGAGATATCCGTCTTTCCACTCATTTTCAAGGAGCTGTAGGTCCCTGGAGACATTATCTGGGAAGTGTGAGAGGTTGGAGACAATGTAGCTGGTCAGAAGAGTTGGGGAAGGAACAGTGTGCGCACGGACAACACTGCAAAGGGACAGAATTTAGAGAAGAGAAAAGAGATCCATCGAGACATACTGTGGTCTAATCCAATAATTGATGGATTTGTTGGAAGGAGGTAACTTAGCAACTACTGCCTCTAGGAACTGTTTAGATAACAAGAAAGTGACTGATGAGTACCAAAGATGGTGAGTACTATACCTCATGAGAACTTGTATCATTAAGGTTTATGGAGAGAAGGGTGTGGTCTACATTTTCCCACTCCTTGGAGAGGTTTTTTGTGGCAGTGTCTCCATTTAAAGTGAAATTTAACTGGTAGAGGAGTCACAGTTAACATTGAAGTCAAATTGTCTGAAATTCTACTTACTGTAACATTCTTGTCACGAGATTTGCCAGACAATGTAAAGTTTACAGATGTCCTACTTATATTTCTTGACAGAGTTATGGCTAAGACTTTGAAACGTTGAGCTACGACAGCTGTTCGGATCAGCCTGGAGGGTGAATGATAAGCCATGGAGACAGAACCGTTAAAGAACACATCAGTGAGGTTAAAATAGAGAGCTGTTGTTCCCAGAGGGAGGCTAAAGTTTCCTCCTGATGGAGTCAGCTGCAGTGTGCATGTATTAGAATCATCTCTACTGCATGACTCTGTCAACTCACAGAATAGCTAAATATCTCCTCCCACTTTGCTGTCCCACAGTCTCCAGCGTCATATCCGCAGTCAGGCACACGGCAAGCTGAGTCACAGTATCTATCACCCAGCCATGTGTTCAGACAGCCCGTGCTACAATAATCATCATTAGAGTGGGAGTGGTAAGAGAAACCAGCCTGGGCCCCCTGGGGGCCGGGTCTTGAGGCATTGGCACAGTCTCCTCCGTCCCAGTCACAAGCCGAGTTGTTGCAGTTAGTGTCACAGTATTTGTCTCGGATCCAACTCGGAGGACATCCGTCAGCACAATGAGGCACTGGCCATGACAGATAAACCTGGATAGAAGTTATTTTATTTTTGAGAGTGCAAAACCTCCCGTAACTCAAACCAGCACCCTTTAGCTAGTCCAGTTTAAAACCAAGTGAAATGTCTGACCTTTTGACCTCGTTGGTAGGTGAAGAAGTCTTCTGGCCAGACATAATCTCCGAACATTACATCATCGTTGAGGTAAATGAAGTGGTTAGCTAGTCCAGGGATTCGATGCAGATGGCTCTCAATAGCAGGAGAACTGTACGTTGGGAGATGGGTGTGGTTGGGGAAGATCTCCTGGGGGTAAAGATGGTTAACTAGTTGAGCTGTCCTGTTCGTACATTAAAAAGCCTATTAGGGGTTAAAATACAATTCATCCATGAACTCTGACCTTATGGGAGACAAGCGTCAGTCTCGGATTGTCCAGGTTTAGCCATGAAGGAATTTGGCCGTTGGTCACGATGAAGATGTGTCTCACCCATGAAGCAAACTGGGCCACTGAACGCAGGGAATAGCGGAGCTCTTCATTGTCTTGGAAACGGCTGGATGATATGACATCAGGTCTTTCCAATTTGAGGTATTCCTAATGAGTTTATCACATGATCAGCACATGATTATCACATGACCGGGAAAAAGAACCTACGTCCCCTGATAGCGAGAATGGTTGCCAGACTAAGAAGGCTTGATGTAGTGACACATTCTCTCCTGAAAACTGGTACAGTGTCTTTCTATGTATTCGCTCCACACTATCTGTCTTGAACCTGACAACAGCTGTTCTATTTACCTTCACTTCAGCCTAGAACGTTACACCAATAAATGCTGAGTCAGCAGAGAAGGTGGGGCTTACCTCAAGTACTGACCTCCCGTAACGAGATTCCATCCACTTACGAAACAGCTTGCTGGAGTTAAGTGGACGTATCCCTTGAGATGTTGCAATGAAAAATGTTCTCATCTTTACACCTGTGAATAGTTTATTATCAGAGGTAAGAAACCCTCTTGCCACCGATACGGGAGACCCGTGTAGATCAACCAGTCCAGACCGTAACACTGAAGACACTAGGGGAGGAAAAAAAAGTAATGATCATTACCACACCCTCCTGGACAATGTTTCCCGGGTAAACAGCACACAGAGTCCCTGTGCCTTCAATGAGCATTACTTGATACAGGTAGAGTAGAAATAACATCACCATTTAGGAAAGGAAACTGATGAAGGGGCTCACCATATTCCTCATTGGACATCCTCACTGCATAGATAGGAGTCGTGTGACCCTTTGATGCGTTAATAAAGGTGCATTTTACAGGTCCTTTCTCTAAGGCAGGGAACAGTAACCCTATGTTCTTCATAGATAGGGGTGTGGTCACATTGGAGGCATCTATGATGAGAGTCCGGAATGGAACACAGTCCTGAAATGGGCAGGAAAAGTTCTCAGCTTGAGAGGGAGGCAAATCAGTGGTGTTGGCTGATGATAGAGGGTTCTCTCTGAAGTAATCAAAGAGAAGGTCAAAGTTCAGATTGGATCAAAGTTGGATCTTTTACTTTGCTAATTTCCTTTTGAGTGCAAGTATTTCACTGAGTAGGCGTGGATCAGAGCCATTCACCCACGTGTATACAATGTCAATAGGAAGAGATGGACACAGACTAAAGAGAACACCATATATGTCAGAGTATTACAATTGCACAGACTTGGAGAAAAATGACTCCTTTTAACAGAAGAGTGGACATGTGGATAATATATTTCTATTGCCATGACCTACTCCTGGTCAGTAGTGCATGAACCATCAGAGGCCAAATCACAGGTCAAAGGTCGGTATGCTGGTGTTTCTACTGGACTTACCGTTGTTCATAAGATCTGCCAGCTATATTGTCTGCGTAGATACTGAACTGGGCTGCATATTTCTCCTTGCTCCACTCCAACAGGACCTAATGTCATTACTCATGATGGAAGGGAAATACTTCAGCTATGACTGACCTCTCCAAATTGCAAGGCTGAGATAACAGTGAGCAGTGACCCCACAACACAAATAGGGAGGCCACATCTGGAGGAGAGCCACGAATACAGCCTTCTTTGACAGAGTTTCCACACGCCAGACATCTGCATGCAATAACCTTTAACCTCTCACATGATACATGCACATGACACAAAATTAGTATTTTCGATAAATTCTCGACCATTATAATGTGAAGTTGGGAACGGAGCTAGTGAAGATGACTTGTTTGAGATCTGATGCGTGGATCATTTGTAAGGTGTAAGCTGAGTTCTAGCAAAACAAGAAATGTCCAGCAGCAGGTAGCTAGCGAGCCCAACCCATTCCTTCAGCAGCATTCATTGCCAATCAATTAACATATTGCAGTGATCAACTCTGGCAGTCCTTTCTCTTAGCTCGCATGCTGCGCCAGAATGATGTGGCCTTTGAGAATTTTAATGCTTACTTAGAACTGTGGGCAAGATTAGGGAAGAACTCAGTCACCCCCTCTCCCATGATATCCTCTCTCTGTGATAGATATGGATTACTCAAACCTTCCATTGCGTAAGAACTGAGGGAAAGGGGTTAATCAGGTCATATCTCTGGCTTTAGATGTATTTCTTGTCATTAAATGTATGGCAACTTTAGTATCCAAATCTCCATGGTATCCCATCCCTAGCCATGGTATCCTACCCCCTAGCCAACCCCCTAACTATGGTATCCAACCCCCTAGTCATGGTATACTATCCCCTAGCTATGGTCCCCTAGCCATGGTATCGTAGCTATGATATCCTAATCTCTGTATATTACTAGGTTTGACCTGTCTGGAGACGTGTGGCTCTTGAGTGAACAACCAAAGGGTTTGCTCTCCTTGTTTCAGACTCACCTGGATTTACTGACAGAGAAGTTATTGTCAGACACACTGTTTCATCAACGGCAGAGTGAGATTAATGTAGTGTTGGAAAGAGTTCTTGGAGCCAGTACTATCCTGGTTCGAGTGGCCGGTTCACAGGAGAACTACAGTCACATCAACGAGTGTTCAGAAAAATTAGTTGAATCTGTGTTAAAAGTCATTCATGCCCTCCTTGGTTTAGTAAGTGATCCAGTACATTGACAGCATATCACACCTCTCTCTCTCCTCTATCCTCCCCTCTCTCCTCTCTCTCCTCTCTCTCCATTCTCTCCTCTCTCCCTCTACCTCCCCCCCTCTCCTATCTCTCCATTCTCTCCTCTCTCTCTCCTTTCTCTCTCCTTTCTCTCCTTTCTCTCTCTCTGCTCTCTCTCCCCCTCTCCTCTCTCTCTTCTCCTCAGTTCAAGTACTCTCCTGGTTCAGAGAATGTTCAGACGATTATAGCATCACTCTGCCACAGTGTAGCATTTCTGCACAGCATAGTTGACCCACGGAGGGCATGGCAGAAGAATTTCATGCAGTAAGTAGATGGTTTGTCCTGTGATCAGTTCACAGGCATTTAAATCTATGTTGCTGAGGGAAGATATGAAGTTTAAGGTCTCCTTTCCAGGGAACTGCACACCTTCTCCTCAGTGACATAGAGGTGTACACTCATGTCACTGCTGTGTTCATTGAATTGTAGTCTTCATCATGTCATCAAATTCTCAAGGGGCCAGATTATTCCAGTCCCCAGTTCTGTGTCAGAATTATTCATAACAATCTTTAACAATCGTTGGGGAGAGATAGAGAAGGCCAAGGAGTCATGGATTGAATTCCAACTGCATGTTTTACACTTAATAGGGGCATTGTGCTCCAGTTGCAAGGTTTGTTGTATGAAGGTTAAGTGGCTAGCCTTCTATAGCAGTGTCTGTGTACATGCATGGTAAATGATGTTATTATTGCAGGTCAATTGTGAGCATGCTTCATCAGAGAATGTCTGTTTATTATTACTGACATTGCTAGACCCCAGAGAGCAATGTACTTCTATACAAGTCCTAGCCACCAGACTGATGATCAAGGTGATTCATGTCTTCCACACATCAGTGGCAGAGGTCAGCCTCTCCTTACTCCTCCATTACACTATTTCATCCCAATTCTTCTCCCTTCTGATCTAGACTCAGACAACTGTAGACACTGCTATGTTACTGGTGACTTTCCTCAATATGCTCGTGTCTCGGTACTATGAGGGGAAACTGATTAGTCCTTGTATTAGGATGGTTGCCACTATCTTGGGTAATGACAGTGAATCTAGCTCCATCATTTCCTTGTGATGATGTGGCAATGTATTTCCAGATGCTATTCCGGATCTGCTTAACCCTGAAGACTTAAGCACAGCCGACTCTGAGTCTTTGAAGGTGTGTACTGTCACATGGGCCTGTCACATGGGCCTGTCACATGATATCACATTTATGACTTCTTAGATACTGTTTGTGGAGGTTGGCTGCTACGAAAAGGTGTGTGAAGTCCTGACGTTGGTACAAGATGAGGCCCAGGAGAATCCTGCTGATTGTAGGGAGTTAGTTTGCGGCATATTCAGAGCCTTCTCAGCTGTCACTAAAAGCTGTCAAGTTACTCGACAAGACTTTGAACAGAGAGTGGGACATTCAGCTCTCTTTGAACTCATAACCAAGACTATCACACTCACTGAATCAGTGCTCCAGGAAGCTCTTAACATGGTGTGTGTGTGTGTGTGTGTGTGTGTGTGTGTGTGTGTGTGTGTGTGTGTGTGTGTGTGTGTGTTCCAACTGTTCCATTGTCTGTAGGTTGTAGAGGAGAAGTACAAGTTTAGAGGAAAGAATCACACTATTTTCAACACATCAGCCATCAAGATGTTATTTCGATGGCTCTCCTCTATGCCCAACCCCCTCCAGTTATGGCTGGCCCAACGTCTCTATGATATGTGTGAACATGGTTCTCTGAACAAACAGAGGTGTTGTATTGCTGGAGTCTTCAAGACTGTATTGGAGGTGCTTACTGATTCACAGCAACCAGACAAGGCCTTTATAGAGGATGTGGAAGGTGTGGTGGATAAGGGGTTAATGAGGGGTGGAGGAAGGGTGGGTGAGGGGTTAATGAGGGGTGGAGGAAGGGTGGAGGAAGGGTGGGTGAGGGATTAGATGAGGGGTGGGTGAGGGATTAGATGAGGGGTGAGTGAGGGATTAGATGAGGGGTGAGTGAGGGGTGGGTGAGGGGTTAATAAGGGATGGAAGAAGGGTGGAGGAGGGGTGGGTGAGGGGGTAAAACGAGGGGTGGGTGAGAGGTTAAATGAGGGGTGGAGGAGTGGAAGAAGGGGTGGATGGAGGGGGTAAGTGATGATGAGTGTAGGTAAAGATATAAGTGTGAAGAGATGGGTGAGGGTGGAGAAGTGATCGGATCTTTGTTATACACAATAGACCTGTTGATTGACACTATTGAAGCGCTAGGTATGCACTCCATACAGACAAGTGAACTCAAACAGCTCATTGGTGCCGTAAGACCACTGGAAAATGGAAAGCTGGTAAGGTGTGGTTCCATCACCTATATGAAGTTAATTCTTTCTCTCCACCAGCCGACGTATTATTATCGTCTCCAAAAGGCGATGACTCTGATGGCTGACTCTGGAAGTGAAGGAGTGTCTCCTCTCCACTATTTTGATCTGCGCATGGAGGATTCAGTAAGGACACTGCCACATACCATAATGATATTAATTTCAAGTTTCTTCCCTACTCTTAGTATATCAGTATTCCAGAGCTAAAGCGTTTCCCTGCATCATCCAGCCTCTCTTTTCACATGTGGGTATCTCTGGACTCCACTCACTTCTACAACCAATCTAGGACCATATCAGATCTAGCATTACTCTCCTCCTCTGCAACCTCCACCTCCTCCTTCCCCCCTCGACATAGGAGAAAGAGGATGCTCTACAGGTAGAGTGTGTGTAACCTACAGGTGTGTGTGTAATAAATGGTGGCACTCTTACGCTTAGTTTCTATACCAATTCTGGTACTGGGTTTGAAGCATTCTTCACAAGCAATAACATCAAAACTTGCACTCTGGTGGTTGCCACGGTTACCAAGAAGGAATTCATATCGTTAGCTCTCAATGAGTTTCAGTTAGACACACAACATTGGGTAAGCTGATATAAGTTTGTGAGGATGGAAGGTGAACTCTTTCTCTTCCTGGCTGCAGTACAGTATAGCTATTGTGTACAGTGTTCCAAAGCGTCCGTGGGGAAAGAGTGAAGTACAGGTCTATATTGACGGAGAGCAAAAGAAAGTGGCAGTTATGAAGACACCTAGTTTCTCTGAGGTGAGTTAGCTAGCTATATATGGTAGGTGCTGTTGTTGCTGTTGTTATTTACTGTTGTTGTTTTTACTCTAGAACTTCACCTCTTGTCTGATTGGGTTTGCTCCATCCCGAGCATCCTCTGCCCTCATGACTCGGGAGACAACTCCACCAGATTCCACTGCCCATTCTGTTATCCCAGACTCCTCCTCTTCCTCCTCCTCCTCCTCCTCCTCGTGTGACACTCTGGGCAGAGCTTTGCTGACCGTGCCCATGGAGACTGCATCAAGGCATTGGGGGGAAGTTGCTAATCTCCAAGGACTCATCAGTTCATTCTGTATATTTAGTGAGGCCCTCAATCCCTCTCATTTCACAACTATACACAAGAAAGGTATGTGGAGAGAGATGGAGAGGGAGAGAGAGCGGGAGGGGGAGAGAGAGAGCTAGGGCTGGGAGAGAAAGGGATATTAGTTATTTTTAATGCAGGACCCAATGATCTGAGCATTTACCAGTACAAGTGTACAGACACTTATGAACTTGGATATAAATTATTTCTCTACTTTCATGCCAAGGTGAGTGGGTGGAGTGAGATGGTCCTCTGCAGGCTCTGTCTCACTCAATTTGGGACTTAATCTTTTTCTGTAGTCTGTGAAGAAAGGAACTTGTATTAACCTTTCACCTCTGTATGTGGGGAAGAGTGAGAACTTGTATGGGAAATTTACAGGACAGAATTACATCACATGGGACATCAAGGTAACTGGGTGGAGTTAAACTTTTTACCACACCCACATCTCTGTTCCTAGGCTGTGCTTGGATCCCTTGGAGGGGTGGAGCTTCTCTTCCCTATTTTAGAGCAGGTATCGCTACCTGTAACAGAGAGAAAATTCACTGAAGAAGAAGATAATGGAGACAGATCCAAGTCACCATCTTCTAGATGGTTTGGAGGTATTGTCTCTCACACTTGATCATTAAGTACCTTTCCATCTCCCCCACCCACCCACCCCATCTCTATCTAGAAAGCGAGGGTGTGGCAGCTTTCTTGAAGTTGCTGGTAGCCATGCTTTCTAATAATCAGAGCAATCAGAACAGATTCTTCCACTCGGAGGGTCCGGCTACTGTAGCAGCTCTTCTGATGAAGGTCCCAGCTCCTCTCATTACTGTGTCGGCATTCCATGCCATCCAGGAACTGGTTGAGCTGTTCAACCGCTTGGAACACACCAGAGTGGATGTCTACAAACATCTCATATTTGAGTTCCGAGTGTGGAGTAGACCATCTTACTCTGTCAGGATTGGTGAGTCGTAGAGTATGTGTTAAGGACGGAGACTTTAACAGACTGTGTTATATATAGGCCATATCCAATACATCTCCAATGTTGTGCGGAATATGAAGGAGTGGAGACAGGTTTATGGAGTGCAGTACATTCTGGATGTCATTAGAGTGTTCTACAGGTTAGATTCCTTTTCCTCAAGTTAGATTCCAGTTCCGTAGATACCTTTTCCTCAGGCTAGTTTCCTATTCCTCCAGTTCCACAGGATAGATACATTTTCCTCGGGCTAGATTCCTATTCCTCAAGTTAGATTCCAGTTCCACAGGTTATGCTCTAGTCATGTTGCTTGTTGTTCCAGCTCTGTAGATTCAACCCCTTCCAACGATGTAGTTGGGTTGGATATGGAGGAAGTGTTGAGTATCCGTGCAGCATTACTCATGAGTAAGTGGCCTTCACTATCATTGGCCATTATTCACTATCTCTCCCTACCCCACTCCACTATCTCTCCCAACCCCACTCTCTCAGTCATCAAATACTACCTGATGAACAGTGCTGGACAGGATGAGGTGGATGGACTGATGGCATTCATACCTGTATGTACAGATGGTGCCCTGGTCAGTATAATACAATATATTATAAACTATATACTACCACTCCTTCCCTCTACCACACCCACTCCTCTCTACCATGCCCACGCCTTCTTTCTGCCACGCCCACTCCTTCTCTGCCACGCCCACTCCTTCTCTCTGCCATGCCCACTCCTCTCTGCCATGCCCACTCCCTCTCTACCACGCCCACTCCTCTCTACCACACCTACTCCTTCCCTCTGCAGCAAGAGGAGCTACTGAGCATGTTGAGGAATCTGCTGACTAAATCTGACTGTGGGAGGGAGTTGGGTCAGATGATATGGGAAAGAGGCAGTTTCCTGCTGTTTCTCATCAGAGCTCCTAGCATGCCAGTCAGACTCATCTCTATAAAGGTTATTGGACAAAATACTGTGTAGAATACTATATGTAGAATACTGCCCAGAAACAAGAGTATTGACTAGGATACTTTTATCCACTAAGATTTTGTCTCACTTGCTGAGTCAGCACAAGGATGTGGAGGGTGCTCTCCCAATGGCATTTAAAGATGGCTCTGTGGCAGCTGCTATAGGTCACATGACAGAACCCAACATGTCTTCAGCCATTGTCATAGCTCTTACTGAACTCTGTGTTGCCAAAGATGTACACAGCTACACAGGTCAGCTTCTAAATTATAGCCCAGGTCAGCTTCTGAATTATAGCCCAGGTCAGCTTCTGAATTATAGCCCAGGCCAGCATTTAAATTATAGCCCAGGTCAGCTTCTAAATTAAATAGCCCAATAGCCCCGAGGAGTGATGAACAGCATAGCTAATAACTAACTAGATTATTCTAAAATGTAATTTTCTGTTGACTTGTCTTTTAGAGGTATGTTCTGTTTTAGATTACATTTCTAGCATGGATATATTCATGTCTATGATACAACTACTCCGAGAGGCCCCTCTCACTGTGCGAAATACTCTCTGTCAGTTAGTCAACTCCATACTTCACCACACACCTGAGGACATCACTCGAATTCTGTTCATTCCTGGATGGGAGGTTATGTTCTTCTGGCTACTTACTCCTTTCCAACTCAATGGAGACCACACCTCACCCTCTTCCCACAGCTCTCCACCTTCTCGTGTCTTACTCCCTTCTAATGACGTCACTGCTTCCTCTCTCCAACTCGACCATCCACACCCACCCACTGAAACCAGTCCACACCCACCTACTGAGACCAGTCCACACCCATCCACCGAGACCAGTCCACACCTACCCACTGAGACCAGCCCATACCCACCCACCGAGACTAGTTCACGCCCATCCACCGAGACCAGTCCACACCCACCCACCGAGACTAGTCCACACCCACCCACCGAAACCAGCCCACACCCACTCACTAAGACCAGTCCACTACCCACCGAGACCAGTCCACACCCACCCACCGAAACCAGTTCACACCCACCCAACAACCTCCTTCCAACCTCAATCAGAAGACCAGATCTCTCCCCAGACTCCCCCTATGCCGTTAAAAACTTCACCTTGGATCTCCAGTACCGTTCTCGGTCCAAGGCTATTGTTCAGGAACTAAAGATGAGGAAGAGATCTCTTTGTGTATCGACTCCATGGACGGATACTGTGGAACCTAATTTTGACAATGAAGTCTCTCGGACAGTTGACATAGTAACACAGACTTTTAGACGTATTCTTTGGCATTCAGCTATGGACCAGATTCCTGGGAAGGTGATGTAATGAACACGTAATGATAATGTCGTCAAGGAATTTATAATTGTACAGGTTTGGGGTAAGTTTTTTTCTTCACTGGATCAATTTGAGGCACAGAATTCACTGATTGTTCCAAGTTACATTATAAAACAGAAACTTCTCACCTTCTTTTGTCATGATGTCATTGTTGAACTCAAGGAAGGCAAGTCATGTGATTGTCATATGATAGTAAGTACCTAAATCTCTTTGATGTACCAGGGATTGACAGAAGTGCTACTTTAGAGAAAATGCTTGACCTGTCTAAGCAGTTGGAAATCTTTGTTATATCCACTTACCCTGACATTACTACTGCCGAAGAACAGGAGGTGTTGCTGCTAAAGCTGGCTCACAACTTCTTCCCTGAAGTTAACATCAAGCATTATTCACTAGGGGTAAACATACTCTAAGTTGTATTATAGTTAGAGCTGAGGCCAGGGGGGCAGGGGGAGTGGCCAGGGGGAGGGGTAAGGATCATATTATTATTTATACATATACAGCTGCAAGAAGAATATCTTAAAATGCTGATGTCAGCAGGAATCTTTGATCAGAAACGTAAAGTAGCATTCGTGTTGAATGAGATAGAAATTTCCCAATCAGCAGCCAGGATTCTCCTGGGATGTCTGGCATCTGGCAACAAGGAGGTGAGCTTCAGCTCTGAGTACTGCATGTAGTAGATGTGTTTGTATTATCTATCTCATAGTACTATGTTGCTGCTTCTCTTAAATTGAAACACATGTTGGAATGTCCCTGCCTGGCCATGAAGGATGTGTATTTTATCTTCAGTAATCTAGCGCGCATTGCCCAGATTGCTATAGAAGATGATGATTCTGACTGGCTCCAATATGTGGCTTCCATCTTACGTTGCCTCTTCTCTTCCAACAATTTCCCTCATCTGGAACTAGACAAGGAGCTCCCTTCTGTGCCCGACCACCGAACTCCAAGCTTTGGAATGGAATTTGGACGCTACTGTATGACCAAAGAATGGAAGGAGTACACTGAAGGAACAGTGAGTTGTGTGTGTGTGTGTGTGTGTGTGTGTGTGTGTGTGCGTGTGTGTGTGCGTGCGTGTGTGATAACTTAGCTGAAGAGAGCAGAGGGTGCAGTAGAGTGATGTGTGTGTTATGCTGTTGTTGATTTAGCTGAAGACAGCAGAGGTACAACAATACAGTGATGTGTTGTTGAATTGGCTGCGGGAAAAGATGAAGAGATCTGAGGACTGCAAGAAAGAAGCTGATGAAGACAATGAGAAGAGAAAGGACACCTCGGTTGCCAATGAGATGCGATACCAGGTGAGTGTGGGAGGTTGGTAAGGTGTGTGAAAGGTTGGTAGTAATCCTATTTTGGTTCCAGCAAACACTAGTTCAGATTAATGAGCTGTTAGTGGAGGAGGTGAAGAGGCAGGAGAGTTCTGATAGCCAACTCAGAAATGAGCTCTCAGTGACACTGCAGAAATGGCGCTCTACTCGAAGATTCTTCACTGGAGAAAGAGGGGCGTGGTCATCTAGGTGAGTCCCTCCTACTTTCCATTTAATTCTGTAATGATTCTACGTATGTGTGTTTGTATGTTCGTATTGTAGAAGAACGGAACAGTACCTCTGGAAGTTGGACAGAACTGAGAATTTTTCAAGAATGAGAATGAGACTAGCTCGTAACTATAATTTCGACACTCATGAAGATGCAAGCAGATTACGAGACACTGGCTTGTCTTCTGACTCCTTCCCTTCCAAAGAGAAGAGCAATACTCAACTCCTGGCAAAAGTCACCAAAAGACAATCTTCGTCTTTAGAGGAAGAAGATGTTCTTTTGGAGCAGCTGTGGTCCGATGCTAACTCTCCAGCTCTGAGGGAGGATGGACAGGAAGATCCCTCTTCTACTGACCTTAAGGAGAAGTTGGTGAAGGGTGTGCAGTGCTATCTCATCATGTTGATGGAGAAGATACCAGGCAGACTAGAAATTACCAGTAAACACTTGTTCTTTCTCTCTGATCAGAGTGAGAAGAACCAAACACAGACTTGTAAGTGGATATTGCATACCACACCCCCTATATCACATACACCCTATATCACACACCCATCTCCCCTTGGTTCCTCCAGGGTACAGTACGGATTTCAAGATCCCTCTTTCTCAGATGAGGGAGATTCACTCTAGAAGATACAACATGTCTAGAACAGCTTTTGAAATATTTCTTGTGGACCAAACCAACTATTTCATCAACTTTCCAAATAAGAAGGTAACCTTCTGATGGTGCCACTTCCCCTCCTCTCCATTGGTACCCCTCCCCTCCATTGGTGTCCCTCCCTCTATGGTACCCCTCCCCTCCATCCCCTCTATTCCCTCTATTGGCACCCGTCCTTCTATTGGTACCCCCTTGTCTTTATTGTTGCCCCTCCCCTCTACTGGTGCCCCTCCCTCCTCCCCTGCAGGTCATGAACAGTGTGTACAGCACAATCATTCACTTGCGGCCTCAGAACCTGAACAGAGTGGGGATCAGAAAGCCAGCCAAACTGCTGAAGGAATCTGGCCTCACTCAAAAATGGGTGAAAAGAGAAATCACAAACTTTGACTACTTGATGCAACTCAACACCATATCCGGACGCACTTACAATGACCTCAATCAGTACCCAGTTGTGAGTCACATGACTATCATATGACTAGGACTAGCTGTCACATGATCACGTATGTGTTGTAGTTTCCCTGGATCTTGAAAGATTATGAATCAGAAGAATTGTGTTTGGATGATGAACAAGTGTACCGAGATCTCTCTAAACCCGTCGGTGCTCAGAATCCAGTGGTTGAAGAGAATGTTCGGTCACGATATGAAGAGTTTGATGACCCAACACTTGGAAAATTCCACTTTGGTTCACATTACAGCAATGCAGCTGGTATCATGCATTATCTCATTCGGTTAGAACCCTTTACCTCTTTACACATTGAGCTCCAAAGTGGGAGGTACTCTAGTGTGCTACGTCTCACCTGTTTGCTGTGAACTTTGTCCACTTCTGCAGGTTTGACTTCGCTGACCGACAGTTTTTCTCCATCCCCAGCACGTGGAGTAATATCTATAAAAGTGGAACAGACCAGAAAGAACTCATTCCCGAGTTCTTCTATCAACCAGAATTCCTCAAGAATATAAATAGTAGGAACATTATCAGGACTTTATTAACCATTGAGACCTTGTGTGTGTGTGTGGTGTGTGTATGGTGTGTATGTGCACGTGTGTGTGTGTGTATTGTGTGTGTATTGTGTGTGTGTGTTGTGGTGTGTAATGTGTTGTGTGTGTGGTGTGTGTGGTGTGTATGTGCACGTGTGTGTGTGTGTATTGTGTGTGTGTATTGTGTGTGTGTGTGTGTGTTGTGGTGTGTAATGTGTTGTGTGTGTGGTGTGTGTGGTGTGTATGTGCACGTGTGTGTGTGGTGTGTGTGTGGTGTGTGTGTGGTGTGTGTGTGTGGTGGTGTGTAACGTGTTGTGGTGTGTGTGCAGGACTTGACCTGGGGAAGCTCCAGACAGGAATGGTTCTGAATGATGTCATCCTGCCAAAGTGGGCATCATCAGCTGAAGATTTCATTATCAAGCACAGAGAGGCTCTAGTGAGTTGCTAGTCACATGACCTTTGTGACCAATCAGATGCATTGCAGTGATATCACACTACAAAGCAATTTTTACTGTTTTACAACTTCCAGAACGACAAGGTCTGATTGGTTAGACGATACTTACCCTTGATAGTAAACTTTGAACTTTATCGCCACATCCCATACCACTTTCTCCCACCTAGGAATCAGAATATGTTTCTTCTCACCTGCATGACTGGATTGACTTGATATTCGGGTACAAGCAAACAGGACCAGAAGCTGAAAAGGCTTGTAACATCTTCAATTTTTATACCTATGAAGAGAATGTCAATTTAGAGAGTTTGAAGGATGACAAGGAGAAGAGACAGATTGAATCAATCATTAACAACTTTGGACAGACACCAACACAACTCTTCCTGGAACCACACCCCCATAGGCTGCCGATAGAGTCAGCACGAAAGACCCAGACAAAAGGATTTACAGCTACTTTCATGGGCAAGAGGTTGTTGGTGAATCTGTTTGACAAGATGAATCTACTGAAGGCTCATAGCGTTGACGTGTCTCAGGATCCAATAGTGTTTGTGGGAACTCCTTCTATTCAAACAAAAGCTCTCTTGATCAGCGGTAACCCCGAGCAACTGGTAAGATAAATCCCGTCTGTGGAGGGGGTTTATCTATCCTAATACTCGATCTAGGTGACGGTGAATAAACACGGTCTTTTGAATCTTCATGGTTGGTTACCTTTCTCAAACAGTAAGAATCGACCTTTCACCTTTCAGTTTGATCCCAATGCACACTTTGACAGGTAGATTAATTAGTATGAGAATATATATTCAGATTTAACCCTATCTCTCCCACAACAGGTCCAGATGGCAATATGTGGGTGGTCCATTCGCTCAAGACATTGCCATTAAGTCAAACCTGTTTGTCCTGTCACCTAATAACAAATATTTGGTAAGTGGTGGTCATTGGGATAACAGCTTTCGTGTATACTTGGTGGAAAAAGGGAAGCTGTCTGCTCGGATCACTCATCACAATGGTATGATGATGTATAGTCCACCCACTTCCTCAAGGCGGGGCTAGGAGATCACCTGATCACTAGTAACCCACCCCCTCTGGATTACTTGTGTATATTGAATGTAGATGTGGTGACATGTATGTCATTGGACAAGGCGGGGCTAGGGGATCACCTGATCACTGGGTCCAGGGACACTTCCTGTGCAATCTGGAAGTTTGGAGTAAATGTAAGAACATGCACACTTTCTTTAATGGCCGATTAATATGGATACTGTTTCTGCCTTAGGGCATCCAGAGTCATCCTCTGCAGACACTCTATGGTCACGACAGTGAGGTGTGTATTCGTGTATTCAACAGTCCAATCTCTATTTCATTTCTCTGTAATATACAGGTGCTCTGTGCCAGTATCAGTACAGAGTTGGACCTGGCCATTAGTGGGGCAAAGGATGGTACTTGCCTTCTCCACACTGTCAGACAGGGTCTCTACATCCACACACTGAGACCTAGGAAAAGGTTAAAGTGTGAGATTCACCAGGTGGCCATATCAAGCACAGGAAGGTTGGTCTTGTACACTGAAGACACCACACACAGACAGAGGGTAGGTGTCACATATAGTGCATTACATTACTCCATATGTGACACCACTTCAGTTAATAGCCTCGGTGCCTCCATGTCTCCATCTCTACACTGTTAATGGACAGCTTCTTCTGGAGAAAGAACTGGCTGAGTGCATTAATGCCATGAGTGTCATTGACAAATACCTAATTACTGGGAATACCAGGGGCTACCTTACCTTCAGAAACCTTTTCACGTGAGTCACATGATAACCACATGATAATTGTGTTTGAATTGTCAAATCTTAGTTTACAGCAGCTGCATAGTTTGAATCTGTCAGAAGCAATACAATGCATATCTGTTGTGCTGGACCACCATTCAAAGGTGCCCACTCACATACTAGTGGGACTGGACAGTGGAAAGCTGATTATAGTGTCGGTCAAAGATGCATTACCTGAAACAAAACCTCAATGAACAACAGTAACAACAAGGAGACCTTATTTATTTTTCTGCATTTTCTTTGTTTGGTATTCATGATTTTCAAGGATAATAAAAGTGGTTTCTATAGAAACTGTTTTAAATCTCTCTTCCCAGTAGTTTTGTTTTGACTAATGATGCCTGGATTCTTGGAGTCAGGGAGTCCTTTCATCTGATCGTGGGTGTCTGGGTGTGCTCCCACTTTGTTTGGGGGGGCTGGAACTTGGACATTCTCCTGTCCATGGGGGATGCTTCCCTTCTCTTGCAAAGGGATATTCTTCACCTTATGGGAGTCTGGAGCAATGTTATCCTGTACAGGACCATGACCTTCATTATTCACCACTTGTTCCACATCATCAAATTTATGCACTTCATCACCTCCTCCTTTAGGCACCATACTCTCTTTCCCTTCCATGGCTGCAGCTAGGTCTTTGCCACCTCCCTCCATGACTGCAAGTGGGTCTTTGCCACCTCTCTCCTCCATGGCTGCAGGTGGATCTTTGGCACCTCTCTCCTCCATGGCTGCAGGTGGATCTTTGGCACCTCTCTCCTCCATGGCTGCAGGTGGATCTTTGGCACCTCTCTCCTCCATGGCTGCAGGTGGATCTTTGCCAATTCTCTCTTCCATGGCTGCAGGTGGGTTTTCATTGACAGGCACAGGGTTGTCATGGTGGACATCCATCCTATCCACTGCTTTGTCAAGTGATGGTGGCTTGCCCTCCTCCAGTTCTCCTCCTCCCACCTGCTTGTCCCGAACATCTACTTGAATCCGCTCTATAACCTGCTGTCGCTCTTTCAGGTTCTGATTAGCTTCCTCTAGTTGGTTGATGCGCTCATGTAACTTCGACATGTCTTCTTGCAGTTGCTTGTGAATGGATTCCTCTCCTGGAGAAGATTTAGTTGTGTGCTTGGTAGCTATTACTTGTGGATTTTTGTCTGGCATCTTAGCTTGTTGGATGGAAGGACGTTCAATGGGCTTGTTCACTACTACATTGCCAGGGTGTCCTGCTTCTTGGTGCAAATCTGAATCCAACTTAACTGGTCTGCCATGCTGATCTGAATTATCTCGATTAATCCTCTCCTCTTTATTGTGTCTGTCCAGACTCAGAGACTTGATTACATCTGGAAGTTTGGGGATGGGTCTGATCCCAGCAATAGGATTCATAGCTCCTTTGCTGGGACCACTCATCTCTGATTGGATAATGTTTGTCGTACTCAGCAACATCACGCACAGGCCAACGCCCACACATACCTGTAGTATGTTAACACTACAACCACACCTCCAAGCTACCATACACACCTCTCACCTTTGCCTTGTTGGAGAAGTCAGCATTGGAACCAACCACCTTCAGAAATATAGTTGATGGGAATATGAAGGATATGAGAGTACCCATGGTCGCCCCAGTCAGCCCCAAAACAGTCTCAACTAGAATGATAATGGAAGATGAAGGATATGAGAGTACCCATGGTTGCCCCAGTCAGCCCCAAAACTACACAGAAGGGCCACTACACTCCAGAGTGAGCCACTCACCATTAGGTATGACCACGGCTACTGTTAGAGTTGAAAAAACAATGAAGGCAGTGATGGCTATAAACCGGTTCTGTGGTATTGGTTCCTTGACATGGAGTTCTAACGACTTCTTGGCAAAGAAGAGAGAATTAATGCTAACCCGACAAGGAAAGATGATCAGAGGAAAACTCACAACCACGGACAAGGAGAAACCTGTGATCACATGACACTCAAATTAGTGAGTCCATGGACCACACCCACTCACCTAGTCTAAATAGTTGAGATACAAAGCCGACATCAAAGTTTGAAAGGATATCACCTTTGACCTCAGTATTAAAATAGGTGATGTAACCAAAACTGGCTACCTATTGGAAAAGGTAACGTTAGGAATGACACACCCTCTGTGGGGATATACTCACCAGAAAGTATATGATTGCCACAGAGTAAATAGCGTAATCAATAACGATCGATACTTTCCTGAAACTCGGCTCTTTCAGCTCACTATAGATGATAAACAGTTGTCTGGAAAACAAACAGTAGAGGATAAACAAACAGATAAACAAACAAGAATGCATCAACAAATAGTAGGATAAACAAACAGGAATACAACAACACAGGAATGCATAGTGCAGGGTTAAGATTATAAAAGTAACACACATACACAAACCCTTGTTTTTCTACACAGTAACAACAACAATAATAATAAACACAGTATTTTTACATTAGTAAACAACACACGTTTGGCAAGCAAAGGCCAGGGCAAAGATAGGAAGACACTTGAGGAGTCCAGAGCTGTCCCACCAGGTGACCCTCAAGAGTGAGTCCCAGGAAAGGTTTGGTATAGAGAGGTAGAAAAGCTGAATTGTTAGTCCAACATAGAAGAGGAGAGAACACAAGCTAATTCCACTTAAACTATCGAGTGAACGACACAGACCCAATGGAAATGCTACCAAAACAGCTGCAAGTATTAACACCACTGCCCGAAGGTAATCTGGAGACTGCCAGAAAGTACACATTATTGGTGAGGGGGAGGGAATTCTCTTTGGCAGAACCAAGCAACTCACCCAATTGATCCCAGTAGCCTGGGCAATAATAGGTGGAGCCAAATCTCCAATGATAACAAAAA
The DNA here is from genome assembly GCA_964016965.1 of Diacarnus erythraeanus. NCBI lineage: Eukaryota > Metazoa > Porifera > Demospongiae > Poecilosclerida > Podospongiidae > Diacarnus > Diacarnus erythraeanus. The sequence continues at coordinate 5,210,358 of OZ024686.1, read as the reverse complement.
ATGCAATACAAGCTCCTAGGTTCAGACCAATCACACTATATAAAAAGTTCTTTTGACAGTGATGACCCCTTACCAACATCTAGTTTTACCTTGTCCCTGTCATGAGCTTCCCCATACTTCCGTAGACACCAAGAGCTAGTGTTGTATAGTGAATAGGGAGTATGGTACATATATTATTACATACATACCAAGGTTTTCATAGGTATGGTTACGAGTCATCACAGCTGCACGCATCAGCATCTTACATGACCATGTGGTAAACATGGTGCAGACAATGAGCAAGGCTGCTCCGAGGAATATTCCACACTGTACCAAGATTTCCATTCTAGTTAAATACATTGTCTATACTAGCTATGAGTTAATTGTGCTGACCTTGTAGAAACAGTAGGGAACTGCTAGAATACTCACTCCGATAATGCTGTTCCCCAAGTTCATTACAGCACGCAAGTTAGACTCACCCATCTTGTAGCCGTGAATCAACTACCTCTACAGCTCCACGAAGTATCTTCCATAGTTAGTACTACTACGGGCTATCAGACTACAATAACACTATTGTACTATACTACGCCGTTGGCTGGGTAATTATTAGGCCTAAAACTATAACTTGTACACGTGGGTATCACGTGATCATCGCGAACGTCTTTTACTTGTGGTAGCTAACCACTCTTTTTAAACTAGAAGTCACTTATATGGTCATTGGAGGAGGAGGAGGAGGAGAAGAAGTCTAGGGAAGGATCAGGCATGTCCATGCAGGATCAGATGGAGGGGTCAGTTGACGACCAGGAGCAGCTAAGCTACACATCCGCCTCGAGTGCAAGCCAGGAAGCTCCACTTTCATCCAGTGGGTCTCAGAGAGGTTTTACAGAGCTCCAGCAGCAAGGCACTGAAGGATCAGATGCGAGGGAAGAGGATGTGGAAGGAGAAGGGAGTGAGAGTTATGATGAGGAAGAGAAGGAAGACGTGGAATTGTTGACTGAGCTGAGGTAACTCACAATCAGCTGCAGTTCTCATACAAACCCATCGAGGCCATGGCAATATTTCTTGTTTCATGGATCTTCTATTGACTTGGAAAAAAAAAACAAGCTGTTTGCCATTTGCGTATTCAGCAAGCTACCCAGAATCATTGTAGCTGCTAGGAGGGTCAAAGGGCAATTTTTTTTCTTTTTCAAACCTACCTTATATTTTGGGGTCAAGGGTTGATCTGTGAAACACTTTAGAAAAAGGATCTCAATAATCAATACCATGAGTATCTTTAACCCTTTCTCCCTCACACTGCCGGCTATGAATACCATGAGTATCTTTAACTCTTTCTCCCTCACACTGCCGGCTATCAATACCATGAGCATCTTTAACCCTTCCTTCCTCACACTGACCAGGCTACCAATGTAACCAAATGTGTCTGATTCTGTGTTTAGGGAACTTTACAAAGAAATGAGTTCATCTTTCATCATCGACGTTAGCTCGGAGAGTCTAAATTCAACAAGAAGCAATGACCCTGAGTACTTGAGAGTGAGTAAAGTCAGGAGGGGTTGATAGAGTCTGAGTTTAGAGTCAGGGGGAGGAATAGATAGTTAAGGGTGGATAGAGTGGAGAGGGAGGAGTGGCTAGAGTGGAGAGGGAAGAGTGGCTAGAGTGGGTGAGCATAGGTACTGTTGAATGGAGTGAGCAATACAAGTGAGCAACATGGAAGGGTTATTAGTGGGAGTTGTTCTGTGGTTAAACATTACATGCGTAATTTGTAAGGAATAAAGTGGTTAATGATGGACTGGGAATGAAGTGGTTAATGATAGGCTCTCCAAATGCAGCGGAAGGTGGAACAGCTGCAACATAATGTTCAGGAATGGAAGGATAGCTATGATCTCTTGATGAACGAGCTCAGGAAGCTAAAGTTGGAGAAAATTATTGAGAGGGAGGAGTTAGTAAAGGAGGTCAAAGTCCTCCACACTGATGCTAAGGTATGCATTAATGGCCACTCTAGAGTATGTTTTATACTTCTTATTGTGTATAGGATCTGCAGCAAACTGTTCGTCGGTTAGAATCAGAACTGGCGGAGCACCAAAACCTGTTAAAAACAGCTGATTCCAATAATCAGTACTTATTGAATGAGGTGAATAGTCTCCGTAAAGAGCGAGGAATGAGAGAGGTGGAGCTTAGTAGCTTCACCAATCAAGTCAATGCACTCAATAAGGATAGTCAACTGGGCAGGCTGGCGGAGGAGGACCTAGGTCATGTGATCCACCTCATAGATAGAGGCATCAATGAAGGGGTCTTGAAGGTGAGTGAAAGGATGATTCCTCACTTAGTATTGTTGGTGTGGGCTGAGAAACTATTGGCTCACACAAGATCTCTTCTATCCTTTTAGTTATCGGAACTGAACCTGGGGAGTCAGATGGTTCCTTTCTCCTGTCAGGATGTCTCCCTTGGACCTTGTAGTTGTGGGCCACTTTTGGAGCGTTACAAAGAGGACTTGGATCAGGCGAGGCTTGACTTGGAGGAACGAGTAGGCCAGTTGGAAGTGGTGAAGTTAGAGGTAACCTCCCTCCAAAAGGATGACAAAGATAAGGTGGAGGAACTGGAAAGCAATCGAAACATGCTTAAAAAAACTATTCATGAACGGAACTTTTTAGAGGAAGAGGTGAGGTGTATCTTATTTGGTAAAGGGTATCCTTAAGTGGAAATCTTCGCTCTAGTTGTCCAAACGAGGTGAGCGAATTGCATATTTGGAGTTAGAGATGAAGTCACTTCAAGACCAGCTAGAAGCCTCCAGGCACAAAGAGCTATCACTAGACGACTCTTTGACCTCTACTACTGAATCGCTCAAGCATGTCCAAGATCTGACGGAAAAACACCTGGAACTCAAAGAAGAAGAGTTGGCCCAGCTTAAGTCCGAGTTATCAGGCCTGGAGGAGAAACATGTGAAACTGGAAGAGGCCATGGTGGAATCCCTGCAGAATGTGGATCGGTTAGAGAGGGCACACCGTCGAGCACAGGAGGAGAGTCAGCAATTGAGGGAGGAGCTTGAAGAGGAACAGAGAGAAAATGGAAGGAAGTGGGAGTCCATGAATGAGGACAAGGAAAAGATTCAAAGAAAGGTATGTTTTGATGACCTTGAAGAGACCCTACCAGATACCAATCTAACACTCATTCCCTGGAATAAACACACTCAAGGAGAATTATTTCTTTTTGTTCTGAAATGTTGTGTAGTTGAAGAACATGGTGGTAGAGCTGGAGTGTCAAGTGAAACTGGCAGAGCAATACAAGGTCAACTCAGAAACAGTCCAACAGCTTCACACCAAGAGTCAAGAAGAAGCCAGAAAACTGAGAGCTCACCTCCTCTCCAAAGAAACAGAATTATCTCGAACACTGACTGCCCTCCAAGTGGTAGCTGGTCAGGTGGGCATGACTTAGTCATGTGGAATCATGTGACTATCATGTGATATGATTGCAGATAGCTTCCTTGCAGAGATCTGGTGTTGGGGGGAGTCCTAGATCCTCTACAGCAGTGAGTCATGAGGTGGGTGGAGACAGGAAACAATATTGGGATTACATCACAATGACATCATTATAGTTGTCAGAGTGTGAGGCAGCAGTCCAGGAAGTGGAGAATGAACTCAGAACTCATCGTAAGCAGTGGGAGGAGCTCTGTGAGGCTGCATCCAGGGATTCTGCGACCATTAGACAACTGACTACCTATAGAGACCAACTAGAACAGGAGTTAGGGGAGAGGAGAGAAAACATCAAACATTTAGAAGATCTTTTACAAGAGGTAAAAGCAAAACAATAGGACCCTCCTTCTGGATCGAGCCTTTCCTAGAATACCGACAATGTCAGTATACTCCTCATTTCCAAACTAAAGTTGTGTTGTATTAGGTGGGCATAAGCCGTGAGAAACTACAAGAAGAGGCGAAGGAACATGAAGAACACATCCAATCACTTCAGGAGGACCTGGAGAAGGTCAAGTCTGACTACCACAATGTGTGCCAGGAAAACTTGGCACACAGAGACAAAATAACATCTCTATCCTCCATACAAGACCAGCAGCAGCTATTAGTTATAGAGGTGTGTCTGTAAGGTGTGGCTGGGGGTGTGGCTCAGTAATGAGTTTGTATATGGAAACAGCTAGAGAAGAGGCATGCAGCTATTCAGAGCATGGAAACTACTGGTAAGGAGATGGAGCATCGCTACCAGACTCTCTTGGATAGAGCCAAGTCAGGAGAAACCTCCAAGGCAGTCCTGCAGGATGAATACAGCCGGGTTCAGGATGATTTGGCTAGACAGGAAGGAGTGGTAGCCCAGCTGGAGCAGAAGGTTCATGAAGAGAGGGCAAAGAGGGAGCAGGAGTTGGAGGAGATGCAAGTACAGCTAGAACAAGAGCAGAAGAGAAGAGCCGATGAAGTGACCAAGTGCTCTAAGGTCATCAGTGAACTCAAGGAAGAGTTCAAGTCTAAGGCAAGCTCTGGATGGGTAAAGGGTTCATCATTGTGGTTGGTTTTAGGTGTGGACTGTTCCCAACTTATTGAGGACAGAAATCCTACCAGACAATCCCCAAGGCAATTTCAGGCAACCCCACCCTAGCCCTACCCACTTTCGGCACATTCCCTACGAGATAACTTGTTAATTGCTGCCCTCCATTTAGACTGAGCGTCTTGAAAGTTGTCTGAAGGATGAGCATAGCAGTTATGTGGAAGTGCAACAGCTGCTAGAAGAGAAAGAGAAAGCCATCAAAAGATTAGAGGAAGAAACTCAATTCCTAAGCAAACAGCACCTGTATACTAAGAAAGAGGTCAGTCTATAATGTGTATATGGAAGTCAAGAGAGGAAGTGACTTCATTCTTTCAGGGAATGATATTATATTGTTTGATGAGAGTTAATCAGTACAGTCAATGTGGCTAGAGAATGCCTTGATGTGCTAATATTTTGATAACTTTATCATTTGTAACCTTATAGAAACCAGGGGGTACATCAAAGCATTTTGTCCTCCTGTGAAGTGGTTGTGGCTGATGCTAGATCACTGTGTTTGTTATTAAGAGTTGATGATAGTTAGGAATAGATCAGCTTTGAAGTTAGTCATTGACACCTCTTCCCAATACATCAATATTTTTATAGGGTTTGTTGCCATAGGGATGCACTTTTCTTTCTTTCTTTCTTTCTTTTTAGGTGGAACACAGTCAGCAGTTGGTAGAGAGCTTACAGGAAGACTTGGCTTCATCCAAAGGACGCTGTGATGGGCTAGAACAGGCTGTGAGGACAATTATTGTGTATTCTAAACTATGTACCTCAAACCTCAAAGTACAGAATATGGAGGACTTCATTGTTGAGTCTGGAAATGAACTCCATGGCTTAAGTATGGTCATGCATATGTAAACTTGAGGTCTGGGAGAATTATAGTTGTGTTTTTAGGGGATATTTTGGGTGGCTACGGCTTAATGTGATCACTAACAGGTCTCAGAGTACGAGAGGAAACTACAGAATATGGTAGACCAACTCCATGTACACAAGCATGAGAGTGAAGGCCTGCAGGACCAGGTAAGACAGGATATCAGGGGAAAAGGAAGGAAGTATCTTTATTTAGCTCAACTCTGTTCTGTATATCCTTAATCACAACACTCCACCCCTCAATGTTTACCTCCTACCTTATACCCCCTTAATCACAACACTCCACCCCTCAATGTTTACCTCCTACCTTATACCCCCTTAATCACAACACTCCACCCCTCAATGTTTACCTACCTTATAAACACTCCACCCCTTAATGTTGTATTTCAGGTTGTGTTGGTATCAAGAGAAGTTGAGGCTCTTCAGAGTGAATTGGATGTCTCTGCCTCTAGCCACCATTCCCTCCTGCAGGAAGAGGAAGAGAGGTCCCGCACTCTTCAGGAAGAGCTTGCAGACTATAAATCTCAGCTGGGTCAACTGGAGCTGGAGAATAGGGAAACTGCCAAGTCACGTGATGAAAAACAAATAGAGATTGAGAAACTTCAACTCTCTCTGGAAGAGCTAGCACTACAAAAGGAAGACATCAATTTCCAACTCTCAAGTTGCCAGAAAACAATCCAAAGCCTCAAATCACAGGTCAAAATACATTAGGATGTGTACATCAGCATACTCACATATACACCCATTACACCACCCACACCACACCTACATCACACCCATGCCACCCACACCATACCCATAACCACCATACAACACATCACCCCCACCATACACCCACATCACACCCACTACACCATACACACAACATCACCCACCATGCACACACTACACCACACCTACCTTACACACACTACACCACCCACACCACACCCACCATTCACACACTACACCACCCATACCACACCCACATCACACACACTACACCACCCACACCATACACACACTATACACACATGCAGGTTTCAGTGCTTGAAGATGCCCAGCACGGCCATGAGGCTGTAAAAATGGAGCTAATATTGAATTCCACGTCCCTTTCTGAACAGCTTGCACAGGTTAAAGGTCAACTGTCAGTGGCAGATGACCATATAGCTCAGCATGAACGGAGCAAGGCCATCCTGGAACAAGCTGGGGCAGAGCGACTGAAGGAAATACAGACCCTGACCCGAGAACTAGAGGAACTGAAGATGAGAACAGAGCTAGTGAGTGAATTGAGAGAAAGGGTCCAACAGCTGGAAGAGGAGCTAGCCATCAGGCAGGGAGAGGTAAGTGTGTGTGTGTGTGTGTGGCTTAAATAAGGTGTGGATATGATGGTCTCCCTTTCAGATGGATAGAGCTCGAGAGAAGGTCCTTGAGGCCGAGAGATCTCACGCAGATATTCATAGGCAGCTGAATTCACTTGAGCAACAGTTGACTGCAGCGGCCGAAAAAGAAGGAGCTGAAGAAGAGCTGAGGGCTATAATGGATGATCAGGAAAGAGAACTGAGCCAATTGAGAGAACAGGTGCGTTATAAGAAACTGGAACCTCACAGATTTCATGATCCTCACCGCCCTCCTTCCCTCTGTAGTGTTTTTCATTGGAAGAGAAGAGTCTTCTTCTGCAGTCAGAGGCTCAGGCTAACACTGAAAAGGAGCATTACTGGAGGAATGAGCTCTCTCAACTCTCTGGACAATTAGAGCTGACTCAACAAAAAGTCTACCAGCTGGAGAGTGAATTGGGAAGGAAGGAGAGAGAAATTGAGAACCTTGAAGTAAAACTTAGAAACTCCCAGAGATTACAAGATTTAGCTAAAGAGGAGGTTAGCTCTAATGATAAGGTAAAGGGGAGGCTGTTGAGATGTAGGTGAAGTGGTTGGTATAGAGTATAAGTGTTAATATTTGCAGGGTAAAGACTTGGATAGATGTGGAGCAGGTTTAAGATTACCTGTACTCCATACAAAGGGTACAATGTATTATGTTAACCTTCTAGTCTTCAGCTCACAATCTGTTTTGGTTGTACATATCCTATTCAAAGAGTCTGTTTGAAGGTGATCAAAGACTTGCAGGGACCATCTTTTGCTGGTGACAGCATGCTACCAATTCACACTTTCTCTTTGGAGTGTTTTCCTACAGAAATTCAAATCTGTAGTGTCCCTTGATTCCAACAGGATGTCTGGAGGGATATCGTGTACTTCTACAGGGGACAAGAGGAGCCTTTCTCAGTTTACATGCTTTACAGGGAAATACAGGGTCATCGTGTTGGACTATAACACACACACACACACAGAATTTTAAATACCTGGTTGCTAAGGAGAATTAGGGAAACATGATGAAATGGGCTATATTATGAAGTTGGGGTTATTTAGGGACTGAACAATCAGGACACTAGCTACTTAGACAGATTATTGGAATGTGTTTTTACTCACACAAATTTTTCCATTTTACCCTCAATAATGTGCCAACCTTCTCCAGACAGCTTAACTGGATAGGAATGAAGGGAAGGAAGATGAATCTGGCTCAGATTATCAAAATTAAATAACCCAGATCACAGCCATATCATTCCTGGTGTATCATGTTAAGGTATCACATCTCTCCCTCCTCTCTGTCTCTCAGGCATCCAGTGGACACCAATTTGAGGAAACGCTTCAGCAACAGCTTACAGAGAAGAGAACACAGGTGTTGGAGCTTGAACGACAGTTGGGGACACAGCGTGGAGAGATTGCTACAATAAAGGGAAAATTAACTGCTTCTGATGAGGTGAATATGATGAACACATTGCAATGGTTGATTACATGTGTCTGTGCAGGAGAGAGTGAGCCTAAAACAGCGAGTCATTGAAATGGAGGAGGAATGTGACAGGATCCAGCAATGTCGTCTAGACATAGAGCAAGAAATGAGGACTAGGGAACAATCTTTAGAAGCACAGCTGGACAAGAACCACCAACTCCAGGAAGACTGCAGAACTCTCACTGAGAAATTGAGTAGCATCTCTAAGGGGGAGAGGTGAGTAAGAGTAGCTCCCCTAACCTCTGATATCCCCTGTCTAGAGTAGCCCCCCTAACCTCTGATATCCCCTGTCTCTCCCAAATTGAGGACATGTATTGTTTCTTTAATAACTGTGGAGGTGTATCCTGTCTTGAAAAACAATACTTTGCATGACGTTCAGAACAAGATCCAGATAGGCTTACAGATCTCTTAGTCAGAATGTGTTGTTTCTCTTGCCATGCAGGTCCAGTAATGATGTGCTGATTCAGCAGATAAGGTGTGTGTGTCCACATGCAGGCAAACCCATTATACACCCTTGCTTCTCCCCCCCCCCTTGCTCCCCTTCACTCACTCACTCACACACACACACACACACACACACACACACACACACACACACACACACACACACACACACACACACACACACACACACACACACACACACACACACACACACACACACACACACACACACACACACACACACACACACACACACACACACTTTCCTTGTTTCTCCCTTTCCACAGGGAAATGGAAGCTCAGATAGTGTCATTGAAATCGGCTCAAGGAGATCTTGAATTGAGAAATGACCTGTTGATGCAGGCTAATTCTGAACTCAAGTCCCAGTTGAATGTAGTGAACATGCCAGGACCTCTCACCAGTGCCAGTGGTAGTTCCCTCAATGGAGCAGGACCTTCTTCCCTCTCCTTGAGAGTTGATGTTGACATCACTAACCTTCCTTCCTCTACATCATCCACCCTCACCACTGGAACCAGCACTATGGGTGTGGCCTCAGCCATGGTCCCTCTCCGGTTTGACTCACAATATCGGAGGACAATGGAAAGTGCCATGTGAGCAACTCTCTGTCCCCCAATTTAACTCCCTTGTCCACTCAGATGGTGTGTAGTATATTGTGAGGTTTATAGCTGGTCACCCTTCAACAGGTGGAAACTAATTTATGGCCAGGTGGAAATGAGGTTTGATGTGGTTTCGGGTTACTCTAAATCATAGGTTTGATTCTTGTTTGTAGTTCTGTACACATCCCCCCTCTCAATATCTGTCTGTTTGCTCTCATCTTCAAAGGCACTTTGAACTGTGTAATCATCCTTGAAGAGTGGAGCCTAGTCCCACTTCACTCACTTTCAATGGAAGTTATAGGCCTATGAGATACCCTCCCATAAATCAACTTCTTACCTGTTAGTGCCTTTTCACAGCTCATTCTAATCTTGGCCATTTATCTTAGCTGTTAGGCCTGTATTGATAACACAGTGTTGGTACCTGATAGACCTGTCTCTCTTGCTACAGGTCTACTGGCATTGAAGATGGTGGACACTTTGGGGGCAGTGAGACAGAGAGTGAAGCTGCCCTGGATAAAGATTACTGGGTCCGTAGGGCTGGGGAGGTGAGTCATTCATTCATCATGATTCTGTGTTGCATGGTCATGTGTGTATGTACATTTCAGCTATCAATTCAACTCCAACAAAGCAGTGAGTATTGGGCCCAGAAAGTCAGAGAACTATCCATTGACCTGGAGAAACAGAGGCAGGTTCCTCGTCACGTGGATTACGAACTACCCACCACACACCCCTCCTAGTAAAGTATACTACATAACAGGACCCCAGCAGCTCCTCTACTCTCAGAGAATTTTTCTTTCATATATAAGTTCACATTCATTTCACCACTTTATCAACTTCTTGACTGGCAATATTCAAGTCACCACTCCTTTTTTGTATTTTGTGCATAGATAATTTTGTCCTACAGTGTAAACAAGTCTGTATGCCATAACAGGGAGGTTCACATGCACCCACAGTATACACATACAGTGTCTTATGAACCATTACTCTGGTATGTGAGCATTCCCTTTCATCTCTACATCATGTAGGCCAAAGAACCAGTCCAATATTATAACAATGCTGCTAGTAGTATGCCTAAACGGGGCTTCTCTCTAGCACCTGTTAGAGCAATTCCCTTGAAACAATGTCACCCTCCCCACCCAAAGTCACTATCTTCTTTACACTAGTCTTTGTCCTTTAGACTTCTTCATTAGCACCCTTTGGCCCACCCTCACACACAAGCAGACACCGATACTATAAACACCATCTTTTGAAGTAGCAGGTTATGAATAAGCTAAGGTTACCCAATACAGTGAGATGTTGGTAATACAGTACACTCTGTATGTTATGTGTGCGCACACTACAAAGGCTTTCATTTAGCGCTCGTTCAAAGGCATGCAATTACACAAGAGATGCTTTCATGTGCTCCGCTCAAAACCGCAGCCCCGCGAAATTGGCTGCGACTAGTCTGCTAACCGCCTTTGTTCTCAAAGGAGCAGGAAATTGTCATCGAATCGTGCACCGTTTGAAGTAGTAACTAGGTTCGCGGAACACTCCATGTCCTGCCAGAACGGCGAAGGTTTAGTTTCTCTAGAGGTTATGTTTTGTGTGAGTTTAAGACTAGCTAGTTAGCCACTTAGGATCCACCGTTCTACTGAATCCAAACTACATCGATCCTGCCCCAGCCAGCCACCCTGTCAGCGAGACGCAAGTATCTGGCTACATACCGGCTCGTAGAGACGTTTACTTACACATGGGAGATATGGATGATTCCGTGTTGGCCTTAGAACAGCAACTGCAGCAGCTTGACTGTGAGTCTGAATCGTCTGACAGCGAAGTAGATGTTGCGAGTGTAGGTGGTGGACCTTCCACAAGAGTGGAGGCGACCCAGGAGAACCACACTGGCCTAACCATGGAGCGTATCTACAACTCTACCAATGCCAGCACATCAGGACCTGGTCAGCTCGAATCAGAAAGGATGTCAGATGTGTGTAGCTTGATCTCAAACTCCTCTGCGGCCTCACACCACTCTCCACCAGCTGAGCTGCAACTTAGCTCCATTATTGAGAACGATAAAGCATTTGAACTCTTTAGACGGTTCCTGATGGACCAATGCATTACAAGGAACCTGAACTTTTGGTTGGCATGTGAACACTTTCGTAAGAAGATGGATGCAAACGGTACTAGTATCAAGCAGGTAGCCTATGCTATCTATGTCAAGTTCATTAAACTCTCAGCTCCTCAGTTTGTGAATATTTCTAGATGTACAAAGAAGAACATCAAACTAGCTTTAGAGATAAGTGAAGGATCCATAACACTCAATCTTTTTGACGAAGCTCAAAAAGAAATCTATGATATTATGTCTAAGAATGAACTGCGCCAGTTTTTGGTATCAGATCTCTCTACTGAATGTGGTCTTAACCTAGACCGGAATAACCCAGCTTTATATTCCCCCAGTATGGCTAATCCTGTTTATGGTGTCTGTGGTGGTGGGTCCTTGCAGAACTCTGGCTCAGAAGACTCTGCTTCCATGACAAGTTTCTCAACTGAGTAAGTTAATCATGTTGGTATTCTCTTCTACAATGCCCTAGAAATCAATATTTACCCTGATTCACATAAACACTTGTCTCTGATGTTGCTTCCCCTTGATACCAAATTCCTGAGATGCTAAGGAATTACATAACTCACCATATGAGGTCCTTATTAATTAAAGTATTCTCCCTGTTATAGTGACGGTGGTGCTAGAAGTGCAATCTATTGCATGAACCGGTCTGTGCCAAGCAGCTCCACTCGTCAAGCTGTTTCAGACAATGAAGGATCAAGGGTAAGCTTTGTGCGATCTTCTAGTGGGGTTGCTGGCCAGCTGGCTAGTTAGTTCAATGGGTAGTGAATCCAGTTGTGTCTCTGTTCTGGCACATAAGATGGCCAGTGTAGTGGTCGTCTCCATGATCATCAACCTGTTTTCTTTTATAGAGCAAGAAGCAGCTTTATCCAGAGGCCTACTTGACTCAAGGCAAGCCTGTGTCCCGTGAGGAGTTTGCTTTGCGTGTTCGTGAGAGGTTGCAGGCCGTGTACCAAGATAGAGAGACAATGACACAAAAAGCACGTGATATGTTACGTCAACAAGGCAAGACTTTCAATGAAATCATGACAGCTGAGTGGTATGATTTGCCTGAAGCCTCTAAATACCTCTTTCCACCAAACCAGCCTGAAGAGAGGGAGAACTCTCCACCTCAGAGTAACAGCAAACTCCATCCGCCATCAACACACCATGCCCTCTCACCAGAGGTCCATACACCATCATCCACCTCCACCATTTGTAACAGAAGCTCTACCTCCACCATTTGCAACAGAAGTGATCAACGACAACAGCAACAACAACAACATATCAACAATCTAGCCCTAAGGGAAGTAGAGGATGCTATGAGAGATCTACAAGTTACTAATCAGGTACATGTGTGTGCATATATGTACCCTAGCTAATACAGGGTTACTATAATAATATAGAGAATACTGGGTTATATTACATTATTAGGTTACTACGATGAGACTCTATAGAGGGTATATGGTTATAAGAAAGTACAGGGTTACTACAGTATTATTATAGAGTGCACAGGGTTATTACAGTATTATCATATAGTGCATAAGGTTAATAAAGAATCTTTTTTAGGTGAACAGGAAGCGTATTTCTCACAGAACCAAAAGTGGTTGTAGTTCGGTTTTCTCTACAGCCTCTGATTCAGGGGTTGGTGACTCATGGGCTGCCAGTGGTCTAGCCACACCCACCACTGATCGTCTTTACACTTACCTGCAACGACAGAATAACTTCACATCAAGTCTACCTGAGAGAGACAGAGATGCTACAGCAGCAGCCATAGCCCTCATGTCCAACACACCCCAACCAGATAGCCTCAACCCCCTGCCCGTCCATGGACCAATCCATCACCAACAACAGCACCACCAACACCACCAACACCACCACCACCAGCACCACCACCACCAACACCACCAGCAACAGCACCACCATAACGCTGACAGCAGCAGACATCACAGGACTAACTTCTACTCCAGTGGGGATGATAGCTCGTCTGTATTTACCATAACCAGTGCTTCCAGTACCTCAGATCTGTTTATACCACGAAGACCACCTCATCGTCAAATGTACACTGACTCCGATGAGCAACACCACTTTAGGTAAGTGAACAAGAACTTAGGTGTGCTCTATTTTGTGTTATTCCTAGATGATGATACTATTTATTTATGCGACATTATTTTATTTATGTAGCCGTTACCGCCGAACCCTGAGTACTCCAAAGCGATCTACAAAGCCAACGCATGGTCCCTCCCCCCTTGCTGAACAACATCGCTTACCCTCTCAGCAGCAGCAGCAGCAGGGTCAGAGGTCTGCTCCCAACTCTGGTGGAGACATCCTTATTGTTTACAACCTGGACGATCTCCCAACTCCGTATGCCAAGAGACTGAGTGGGTCAGAAATCACTCTACGAGATTTCAAAGAGAGAGTGTTTGCCAGAAGCGGAGATTACAGGTAACTATGGGGCACTTCAGGGGGTTGTCGGGGGATCTCTCCCTTTGAACTGTATCGCCTTTGGGTTGAGAGTATCCATCGGAAAAGCCCATCTTAATCAGGTCAAAACACTGAGGTCTGAAATGGAGGCACCATATATACCTGCCATTGGAGAGCAAAGCTGTTTAGTATAGACAGAGGAATGAAATGGCTTCTTCTGAAACATATTCCAAGTTTTGTTGAAGCTGTGTGAGGTGATGTCTGCATTGTGGTGTCTCCATTTTTATATATGACCATCTTCCACCTGTACTTGGGGTGGGATGGCTTCCCACCCAAGGCCCCTTGTTACCTGGTCATGTTGGAATGCCTTTAGCTTTGATGGCCTTTAGTGGAAGGTAATATGAGCCAGCTTAAACTCTTTAAAAAAGTGCACCATTTACAAAGGCATTTTGAAATAGTCTTCCCATATCAAATGCCAACAGTTGTGACAGGACAGACAGTATAAATAAGTCTTCTTTTTACCAGTCATAAAAGTTTTATTTCATTCTCTCTTTCTTTCTAACTTCACCTTTAGGTTCTTCTTCAAGACATTTTGTGAGGATCTCCAGATGGAGATATTAGAGGAGTATGCAGATGATAGAGCTGTCTTGCCCCTGCTCCAGGGGAGGAAGATAATGGGCAGAGTGGAAAAGGTGACTGTGTAAACATTTAACACTCTCTCTACAATTTCCTGTTACAATAATGGACTCTGCTATATAATGCTAATCTGTCACCATGTAATTATACCCCACCCCCTGCTGGCATACCACCAACACCATCCTCTCCATCATCATGTGACTTTCACCAAACCATCCACACCCTCTCTCTGCATCATTGGTCATGTGCTGTTCTTTTTCCCCCCTTATTGTTGAATCATGTCTGTATTGACACCACACCACACTCATTAATTCAGCAGGTGTTCAGGATCTCATGTTGTGTGACACCCAAGTCTATTGTATCATATTATAAAGGTTGAGAATTTGAGATGACATCACTGTATATGGGAAAACTAGTGTAGCTTTGTGTCATGTGACTTCCTATTGTCACCAGAGTGGAAGTTAACGTTCATTCATGTGACTTTCCAGCTGCTCTATCACTAAGAACCACTAGTCTTGGTTAACGTGTAGCAGTGTTTTAATGTCATGTGACCCCCCTATATCCACTAACCATATAGTCCTTGTATCATTGAGAATGTCAGGAAAAAATACTCATGGAAAATGACATGACAACATTGACTTGAGCATATAACAGGAACATAACATGTCTAATCTAACAGAGGTTATGATAAATGTTGGTGACAGCAGTTAGAAGCAAGTAGAGGAGCACATAACTTACTATTCTGTAAGTATGAACAAGACATAGACAGAGTACAGCCACTCCTAACCCAGACTCCATTATACTCACACTGAGAGGAGGACTCAGCTCATTGCCACACACTCCTCCACTGCAAGTCAAAAGGGAGACATAAACTGACCATGGGAACTGCACACAGTTGTCATTGGATACAGTCTGTACAGTGGATATGCTTGAACCCAGTAATATCAATGACAGAGATGTTTAGTAAGGCAGGAAGCCATTTTACTGGTGCCAAACAACTAGATAGTTGAATAAGTGAACAGTGGGAAGAGACACCTCATCAAAGAACATGAAAGCCTTATACCCATTGCTAAGGTTACCACAGAATTAGAATTTCAGAGTTCTATAAAGCTATTACACATTCCATAGTACAAACTCTATCTGCTCATTCCCATACTAACACACACCTGGAATCCTTCCTTTGGGACTCTGTATAAAGGATGACAGAGAGAAGTGAGATGGAAGCCATCACAGACATGAGGTGTGGATCAGTGGAAAGGGAAGATGAAAATCTAATATTTTAATATTTTAGATAATGTCACACTTCTCTTTGTGATAAAAGATTAGCAGGCCACATTTTTCCCCAGCAACAGGTTGATTAACACAGGATGTGGTAACAATTAAAAGAGAATGAATCTTTGAAAGAGTTAGCAAGCTAACTTAAATGTCTTTTGTACATGAAACCCATTATCTCTCTTTTATTAATAAATATAGCTAAAAATATTAACCCTCTCACCCAGGAGAACAGAGAGTGCATAGGGTTAACAGTTCCTAACCCCTCTAACCAAGGAGAACAGAGAGGGTAGGGTTAACAGTTAAACAGACCTGAGTCCTCTCACCCAGGAGAACAGAGAGGGCAGGGTTAACAATCCCAGACAGACCACGACACAAGTAATCCTCAATGAGCGACCTCCTTTGGCCTGAGAAAAAGATATAGAATGGAGGTACTTTGAATGTTTCTGTGAAGCAATAATAAATGAGATGAGGATGTAGTTAAGTACCTGTAACATGAAGCCTGTTAGTGCCAGGAACAGACTTATACTGCTACATAGGACTAACAATGGTAGACTGGTGAGCAAGAGGACAAGGCTCACAATCTGCCTCATCCTACTACCCAGAAAGGCCTGGAATATGCTAGCCACCAGACTGACCAAGAAATACAGCAGCTGGAATAGGCCATGGGAGATGAGATGGAGGATCAGTGGACTCCACCAACTCCAGAGAGGACCCATTTCTACCCAATCAGAGAGACCAGAGAATAATCCATTGCTGTAATGCAAGAATAAGGATATAGGTAACCCTTTAACATACAACCACCAACTATACTCTTATCTATAACTAACCCTACCACTTCAGTCCCTATAGACATAGCCCTAGCAACACTCATAACAGCTACCACTTCACTGACTGGCCCTATACAGCTACTAATATGTAACCTAGACAACCCATAAACCCTTTAATACTGACAGACACTAATCCACCTAAAAGCAGCTTGTTTATTTTTTTCAAGGGATGAAAGGGTTAGCACTATTTGCTCATTGACTTTATGGCTTTTCTTTGATGTGGGCAAAAAACATATCAGATTTTTAAAGCTGCCACCTGTTTTATATACACATCTGCCCTCAGATCATTGGCCAATAGATTTTAATTGATACATTACACATACACAAGCTACACAAGCGGTCATCTTTCACCCCACTTTGCTATGATAGGTATACTTTGTGGGCCCATAGAGAGCACTATTAAGAAGAGGAACTCCATGATGTAATGAATTATTCTAGGTACCTGGTGGCCTCATAGAGCACTGTTAGGAGGAGGAGCTCCAGTTTTATCCACCTGCTAGCTGCACTGACAGACATGGATGTTACCCACGGCAACAAGAGAGGGGCATAAATCACAGCAAGCTTGTCTAGGAGTGTTAAGAGGTCAAGGGTCACCACCACTTCTAGTTCACACTCAGAAGCACTCCACAAGAGGAGATAGGGGGGTGGAGTCTCGGCAGGAGGTGGGACTAAGAGGCTGAGTTTGAGTAGAAGGGAGGATTGTGTAGAGTTGGAAAGAGGGGGATGAGGGTACCACGGGATAACCAGTCCCCCTGACACACCTCCACACTGTGATGTCACTTCAACTTCATAGCTCTGCCAGATCTACATAGATATGGTTTTATGTCACTAAGGAGGAGGTGGTTACATCACTAAGGAGGGGGTGGAGGGTGTGGCAAACCTGGTTGAGGTGAGATAGGGAGATATTTATCAAGGAAGAGTGGCCACTTGGAATTCTCAATTTGGTCTCTGATAGTATAAGGAAGGGGGTGGAGACATAATGAAGGGAGTGTAGACATAATAAAGGGGTGGAGACATAAGGAAGGGGGTGGAGACACACGAGAGGGACATGAGGAGAGAGTAACTCACTCAACCAAGGCAGAGGAAGTGTAATAGAGGAGGAAGAGTTCCATCTCTGGACCAATACAAACCTCTACAGTAACATGAGAAATGAGAGAATATATTATTACATCCAAACATCAATAGACAGCTGCAATATTATTAACACCACACACACACACCACACACACACACCACACACACATACCACACACACACACCACACACACACACACCACACACACACACACCACACACCACACACACACACATACCACACCACACACACACATACCACACCACACACACACCACCTACCTTCACCATCCTATCAGGTCGAGGTCTGAACAGAACTAGATGAACCACACCAGGCAGCTGCAGCACTAATTCCACCTGCTTCAACAAGACATACTTGACAACAGCTTGCTTAGGAGGGAGGAGAGAGGCAAGAGAAGATGCATCTTTACTGCAAAGAACACACGTGTCTACATACAGGATGAACTGACATGAACTGAACTCATACCAGTTGCATTTTCCAGTGGAGACAGGCTGTGGAATAGCACAGACATAAAGCCACCGGCTCGCTCCCTACAAATATGAATCTCAAGAGAGTAATTTCATAAGCATGCCACTAACTATATTGGAGGCAACAAGAAGTGAGGTATTGTTTGAAGGGAGGGGAAGAGCCACATACTTCACTCCCTGCTGGAATCCATCTTGATAATATTCACTACTGTTTGCAAACAGCACATCTTTAAGATTCACTGCATTCATATTTGGAATGACATTACAAGTAAATCACCTCCTCCACTAACTTACAGTGGTGGAAGCTGTTGTCTGGTAAAGGTATCTCCTTCCCCTTGTTAAGGAGATGATGAAATTGCCTGTATCTGTGACTAGTATTTCTTGAAAGGTCTCTCCTTCCATTTTCCTGGAGCAGAAACAAGCCCCTCGTCAGCGCTAGCTGTAATCTACGACACCTATAGATGTATCAATGGTTCATGTATTTGCAATAGTCAGTGCTATCAATTCTAAAACATACCAGACAATAGCCAGGTGGTCTGCAGATGCCCAATTCCGTGGAACAGCAGCAGCCTGAGTTCGGGATAGAAGTGGGGTATCAGGATGGGATGTATTGGGGTAGGGTATTGGGTGTAATGGGGTAGTAATGAATAGGTATTGGGTGTAATGGGGTAGTAATGGGTAGGTATTGGGTGTAATGGGGTAGGGTATTTGGTGTAATGGGTAGGTATTGGGCTTAATGGGGTAGGGTATTGGGGTAGGGTATTGGGTGTAATGGGGTAGGGTATTGGGTGGGGGTCAGGCTGAAATATATTCTCTACACTCACTGCGACGCTGAGAGCTGTGGGTACAAAGGTGAGATGTGTGGGGACCATTACATCTCTCTCGCCACCTGATACAGACACTAGCATCACATGTGACGTGTTCCCATTCTGATCTGACCAAACCTAATGGTACGTCAGTTAACCTTTAAATAACAGGTTAATTCAATAACATACTTCTCTAATTGCCTCATAAAAATTCTGGATCAAAGGGTCAAAGGACAATACTATAAATGAGAAAAAACAAGTTAGACACACCTTTAAGTGGGTGTGGTCTAACCTGGACGCAGGAGAGGTGATGATAGGGTTATGATGGTATTGACTGTGGAGGGGTTAAACTGAGGGTCAGTAAAAAGTGCCTGTGCTATTAGTCCTCCCTAAACAATAAACAATAAACAATAAACAATACTCTTTGACACAAACTCACCATGGAATGGCCGATGATGATCACAGATAGGGGGCGTGGCTTAACACCCTCATAGAGTGATAGAATATGTTGAATACAGATATCAAGAAACTCTATAACAACAGAATTATAGTGTGCTAAAGGGGTTATAACATAACAATGATAATTATAGAGGGCTGTAATGTAGCATTAAAGGGGTTATATTACAGACATCATCCTCACTAGTTTGAGCTGAAAGGACACCTCCAAACATCCCTGACAACTCCTGTATTAGACAATATAACAATCACTCATAATCCATGGAAGACACCTCCCAGGCCAGCAAAGAGAATCCCGTATGGAGGATGATGGATTACCTCATTGAAATTGATGGTAAAGAAATCAAAGTGCCTCTTCTGTTGGAAGTCGCTGGCATGCATACGCAGAGCGATGGAAGCTGAAGAACGAGCCTGTTTGTAACTCCCAGCATTACCAGGGAGAAACAAAACAGGTATACCATAAAGAGGAAGTGGGAGTGACTTTAACTTGAGACCACTGTGCAGGCAAATCTAATATGCAATAATCCCCTCCCCCTACATCTCCTCCTACCTCTCATGGTAATAGTGAAGGCTGTACTGTGGATACCTGTGCCCCACCCCTTTTGGGAGTGGCATCTCCTGTGAGGGAGAGGATGTCAAAAATAGTATAACACTTCTGTTGCACTTACAAGATATTGTGGCCATTGGTACATATAGGTCATTTCACAGTCCTGCTGTCCATGGTATTGCCTGAATATTAACCTAACCCCACACACAGTCAACACCAGCACCACACTCACAGCATAGCAACCTTTAACAGCCATTAGTGTGATGACCCTTTACCCAAAATAATTATTACAGCGCGTTTTGATCTGTGATAGAGTTTATTATAGTTATGTCCGTGAATTAGTCCATACACATACACACAACTAGTTCCAAAGTGGGTCAAATGTGGGGGGAATGATACACCTAGCAACGTATTGCACTGCCAACACTCATGAAACCTCCAAATACACCTCCACTCTGTAGCATCACTTTCCCCAACTGAGTCAACAGTTCTCTACCTCGTAGACCGTATCTAATTCCCGTGTACGTCCCGAATATTGCTCCCGTTGACATCCCCACAGCGAAACCGATCATGGCTCCGAATTTGATGCGATCGAAACAGCTTGGTCCACTGATCTGATGTTTTCCATGTGCTGGCATTATTTCCACCTCTTCACAGTTCTCTGTTCTTGGTGATCAGCTGGACTTCTGCAGATAAAGTTAGGTGTGCTTTAATTTGGAAAATATCGACACTCCCCCCCTTCCATCAAGGCCACGTGGCCCTTGGACCAGGTGATGGAGGTTACTACTGCTAATGGTGTTAAGGTGTACAATCTTAGTGCTGGGAAAAGTCTACCAGAATGGATATCAGATAGAAAGAAGAGAACTCTTTTGAAGAATGACAGTGGTATGTGGTGGTTGGTTAGTGTAGGAATGAAGGATGACTAGAGGGTGGAATATTCTTTAGGCCTCCGTCAAAGAATAGAGCTATTGCAAGACTTCTCAATGCCTGTGGCTGCTACTGGTGTGGCTGTGTCTTCTGATGGACAGTATATATTTGGAACGGGTGTGTATAAGCCAAGGGTTCGATGCTATGATGTTCACCATCTTTCCATGAAGTTTGAACGTTGTGTGGATTCAGAGATCATTGATTTTTCCTTACTCTCTGAAGACTACACAAAAGTATGACAGGTAACCATGGTAACATCATATGTCCATTCCTTTCTCTCGCCTCTTCTAGTTTGCTCTCCTCCTAGCTAATAGGCAGATTGAATTCCATGCTCAGGTAAGTAACCCTTTTCTCCCTCCTCTGTTCCACTTTGGGATTCCCACCAGGCCTATTATTGCCTATAGGACAACTCTGTGTCCTGGTCCTATTGGGGCAAGGCCTATAAGACAAATATGTGTCCTAGTCCCACTGGGACATGACCTATAGGATAACTGTCTTAGTCCTAGTGAGATGTGACCTATAGGACAACCATGTGTCTTGGTCCCATGTCACATGTAGAATGGGATGGTGGGTAGTAAATGTGTCCTTATGAATACGAATAACCTGTGTTCCAGTTTGGATTTTACTACCGTACTCGCGTTCCTCGTTTTGGCCGATCTCTTGCCTATCATTCTTGTTCGTGTGACCTCTATATCACTGCCGAGGGGTCAGAAATATACCGCCTCAACTTGGAGCAGGGGCAGTTTCTTCCTCCTTTCCTCACCAAGGCCAGGTGAGAGGAATTAATTGTTGCAGGCAATTACTCATTGCTTATTGCAGTGGCTGCAATGTGTGTCAGTTTAACCCTCATCATCAACTATTTACTGTAGGTACAGAGGAGGTTAGTCCTGGAAGGGTTAAAGAAAGGGAGGGGGTCGTTGTTTATTAATTTTACTCCCCCCTTAATACAGGGGACAGTGGAATGTTGGGACCCCCGTTACCACTGCAGAGTAGGTGAACTCTCCCTTGCTACGGCTGGAATACAATATTGGGAAAGGTTAGGGTTAACTGGTTCTGATAATATTTGACCCTCTTCCTTACATAGAGATGTGTTGCCAGCAGTAACAGCCCTTCACTATAGAGATTCCATTAACTTGGCTATAGGGACATCTTCAGGACAAGTAAATCTACTATACATCTATCGGGATTTAGGGTACTGCATCACTCCACTACAGGACAAGTATATACCTCTATCAGGGTTTAGGGTACTGGCATCACATGTATAATATGTATACCTTTATCAGGGTTTAGGGCACTTCATCTCTCCATCTCAGGACATGTATATACACATATAGAGCTCTATATCTGATGTTCTGTTTTATCTCTTCCTCTCTGGAAACAGGTGCTCCTGTATGATCTGAGGTCGGCACACCCTTACCTCATCAAGGATCACTTCTACTCCTCCCCCATCCACTCCCTTTCCTTTCAGACGAGTGAGAATCTGGTTCTCTCTGCCGACTCAAAAATACTGAAAATCTGGAATGAAACAGACGTATGTATGGAGTTGCAAATTGTGCTGAGAAGAGTACTTTCTCCTTCATTTCTGTAGGGTTCAACCTACACCTCCATAGAACCAGAACATGATATCAATCAGCTCTGCCACCTTCCAGACACAGGTGTGATGCTCGTGGCAATGGAAGACCCCAAGATGTTAGCTTATTACATACCAGTAAGTTGCAATCAAGTCGTCAAGGGAAGAGATGAGTATCTCTTGTGGTCATCTTTAAATTGTTGTTGACAAACATACCTATAAAAATATTGTCTAATGTCTCCTTGCCCCACTCCCAGAGTGTGGGGCCTACCCCCCAGTGGTGCTCGTTTCTGGACAATCTAACAGAGGAGCTGGAGGAAGATGAAGAACAAACTGTTTATGATGATTACAAATTTGTCACATCAAAAGATCTAGAGGAACTTGGTGAGAGTGTGCACTGGTCACATGACTTCAATGTTATCCCATGTGATCTCACATGACTTCAATGTTATCCCATATGTACTTTCTAGGTCTATCCCATTTGGTGGGGACAAACCTTCTTCGGGCATACATGCATGGATACTTTATGGATATAAAACTCTATCATAAGGTAAAGGAAGTAACTCCTCCCCCTCCCCTCTCTCTCCCTCCCCTTCCCCTTTTCCCCTCCCCTCTCTTCCCTTCCCCCTCCCCTCCCCTCCCTTCTCCCTTCTCTCTTCCCTTACCTCCTATTACGCCAGCTTCACTTGTTTCTTCAGGCCAGGGCAGTAGCTCAGCCATTTGGTTACGAAGAGTTCAGGAAAGAGAAGATTCGTAAGAAAATGGAGGAAGCTAGGGCCAGCAGAATTCGTAAGGTTAAGTGTAGCAACACCTTCTTGCTGACTTGTGTTGAATATGACATTTCCATTGGCAGGAGGAGGACTCGGTAAAGGGTAAAAAGAGAGCACAGGATGCCAGTCACCTCAGAGACGAGAGGTTTGCTGCCATGTACACTGATAAAGACTTTGAAGTGGATGAGGAAAGTGAAGAGTTTCAAAGACTCCACCCAGTCATTTCTCACAGGTCAGGTCATAGGTCATCAGCTCACTGAACTACACTAGCCTGTACTATTGTTGATACTAGCTTGCATTTTAGAGAGAAGAGGAAAAAATTGAAAGAGGAGAGAGAGCAAGCTGATGAGATGCCAGCAGATGGAGACTATTCATCTGGTGATGAGTCTGACCCTGAAACATGGAAGGAAGTGAGGAGAGAAATGAAGGAAAGAAGAGAAACTGTCAGATCAGTTGGCAAGACACACACTGTTCTCCCAAACTCAAAGTTATCCACGTGAGTGAATATGGATCATAACATGCACAACATGTCTGTTGGAGGTTGTCCAGTGGTGCCATGGACAATCCAATATGGATTTCCATGCATCATATACAGTATATTAGAGGATGTTGGATTGGACGCGCATGTGTCTGTTCCATGCACAGATCAGCTCTGGGGAAGAGGCTGAAAGAAATGGGTGATAAGGAGGAAGCCATTCTACCAGGGTCTTCTCTGGGAAGTAAAGAAGAGACATTTACCATTGCAAAAGTATGTCCACAACCATTTATCCCCTCTCACCCTGGGCCACCCACCCACCACTCCCATCAAGCCCCTCCCACACCCATTCTGGACCACACCTACCATATATGACCTGCATTGCTAAAAAAAGGCCGTTTTGTTTTGTTTTACACTAGACAAACAAGAAATTAGAACTGTGTGGTTTCTTTAGTTCTAGTAATGAGTTCATAGCAACCAGTTTCACTTTAATCTAGTAGCTTAGAGTGAGTAAATAGATGTGGTTAGTAGCTTTTCTGCTGAGGGGAATGGAGAAGTAATATCTTTGTCTGACTCAATCTGTTCATGGACATAACCACTGTCTAGCAGAATCCAGTCCCTTTGGGAGGGGGCATTTTATCCCCCTTTTTGGGCATTAAACTATTTACTCATTCTTGTCACATTCACTAAATTCAAACTTCACAACTCACTTCTACACTTCCCTGTCAATGAAGGTTGAGGAAGGTCATTAAGCATAAAGAGGCCAGGTTCCATATTTTAGTTCCATCTTCATTTAGTTCCAAGCATCACAACTTTTCTCAAAGCACTCTCGATCATATACTAGACAGCTGCAGTGATGTGAACATGGTTATGTTGCTATGGGATTTTGAGTACAAGTTATATCTTGTGGTAAAATGTACTTCTGTTCTGATCTGCCATAATATACTGTTAAAGGTGCTTCTATGTGTAAATTTCCTTCTTTTGTTCTTATTATATAATTTATGGTGTAATCTTATTGTATATTATGGTATATTACAGTAATCTTATATGGTATATTACAGTAATCTTATATATTATTGAATATTACAGGTATATTACAGATGTAATAGTAATGATGTAATTTACATAGAAGCATCTGTTATATTATTAAGTGTTCCATTATTAAGTGTGGTATGAATGATTTATAGTGTTGTTAATTCACCTTTTAGTAGTGTAGCTCACAAACACAATTATGCCACCCATTCATCCACCAACTTTATAAGCCTCTCCCCTGCCCCACCCACTAATAGAATGACCCAAAATCTGAGGAGAGGAAGAAGAAACTCAGAGAACATCAGCAGGAGAGGAGGAAAGTGCGGAGATCAGCAAAAAGTATATTACCTAACAAAAACAGACCAGTATATTGGAGAGGGAAAAGGGTTAAATGATATATGATGCTCACGTCTTGTCAACTAACATTGTTTCTGGTTGTTTTTTTTTTGTTTTTTTTTTTGTTTTGTTTTGTTTTTTCCCAACCAAAACTGTTTATCACAGAACTCCTTGAGCCAGGTCACTCCACCATAACAGAAAAAGTTCAATTCCTCAGTGAAATAGCTTGTTTATTTTTGATCCTACCATGAAAAATATCCACTAGAAAGTTTACAATACAGCAGCTTCCTACCTGCCCACCCAAACAGCATGCAGTGCATTCATGGCTAAGAGGTAGCTTATCAAACAACAGATGGATAATGTTTTGTTATTGCTACCACCACTTTGGGCTACTTTGGGCTGGCTGCCCCCACTAAACGTAACCACCCACATGGTATCAATTACATTGTATTCCATTCCCATGATAGCTATCCTAATTAATCTTACACCCGTGACACCAATAACACATCAGAACAAAATATACAATTTTAAATTCCCTAACTACATTTGCATTTAATATTACAAGACACGCACATATAGTTCCATTAGGATTGTATCATTCATTAGTAGGAGGAAGAAAAGGTTTTATATGTAGAGATCCTCTGCCAATTCCACTTTACTTAAAGGGAATTTGCCTATCTTTCCCTCATTAAACACTTGATCTTCTGTCCCAATCTGCCCCACCCACATTTCTGGAGTGTCCCTGCTAATGACTCGAATATATGTTCCCCTTTTGAAGGTGAGTTCTCCATCGGAGTCTGCAATGTGGTCTTCCTTGGCCTGATATATCTTCTCTTCTTTGCCATTCCCTTGTACTTCCACTGGGGCATATTTCACTAGTCCTTTGACCACACCTATCCACTCCTCAAGCTCCACCTCTGTTTTTAGACTGAAGTGATATTTTTTATCCCCCTTAGTCAACCGGAAAGCGTGTTTACCAGCTCCAGCTTCAGTGGATCCTAGTTCTAGCTTACAGTCTCCTAGTGGGACTTTATCTTGTGAACGCTTGTTATCAGAAGAACTCTTATAGATCATGAGGTTTGTGCCTTCAATGGTAGCATATTTCTCCTCAAACTTTGTCTTCTTGGGAGCTTTGTAACTGACGTTTCCACTCAGATTAACCTTTCCACTCTGGTTAGCATTTGTATTTGCCGATTGTTTTTTCTGGAACATTCGTGAGAAGGAACTGGAGGACTTGGGGTTACTGGGCTTCGAGAGCTCTGGAGGTTTGCTGATGCTTGGTATAGGTTCATCCACATCTACATAGAGTTCCTCATCGATATTTTCTTCATTTTCTTTCTTCTCCATGACAACGTAGGATGAATCTGGGTTTGGGGCCATGTCTTCGTAAAATTCCTCTGTGATTGGCTCAGGTGCCATCATGTCTTCATAGTTCTCTTCTGTTATTGGTTCTGGTGCTGTTATGTCATCATAAAGTTCCTCATCTTCTCCTCCACCAACTACCACATCATCATATGTCTCCTCAATTTCTGCACTATTGCTGGCTGCCACCACGTCATCATAAAGGTCCTCGTCTGGTTCGGGTACAACTGGAGGTTTTGGTTCTGGCTTCAATTTAGACCCAGGAGGGGGTGGTTTGGAGGGGATGTTTCGAGGAGGGAGACTGGGGGAGGGCAGTGCATTCTTTATTGGGGGTGGGTTGGGAGATGGAGCCCCTCGTGGGGGGAGACCGGGAGGTGGGGAGCTGGGGGCTTTCTTTGAGGGGTTTCGATCAGGGAGGGATGGTGCACTTTGTGGGGAAGCACTCACTGGCATGGTAGGTAGATAATCGTCTGTTTCTTCATAGATATCTTCATCAATAGCGAAGTCATCCTGTGATGGCGGTGGTTGAATGGTGGGCCTTGAGGGCCGTGGGCTATCAGGTACAGGTGGAACAAAGTCTGGTTCTAACTCCTCGTAGAGATCCTCTGTAATGGACAAATGAAGACATAAGTTTCAATTAAAGGAAGGCATGGCACAAGAATCATGAATGCTGTAAATGGGCTACCAGCCTCCCAACCCACAAGGTGTACACCCAACTCAAGCACTATACATCACATCTGTTTCTGAAGGCTCTACACATGAATATCAACACAGGGCAGTCTACATTCAATAATATTCATGACAAGTGTACTACGCTATCTTTTCAACCCCCTACCTCTATGAGGGTAATCTACCCTGAAATACACCTTCTGGTATTTACCAAAACACAATGTGTACACACACATCTGTAGTAGAGAGAGCATTTCATGTGTACTGTGTGTAGTAATAATATTGAAGAATGTCAACATGATAATGCACTGGCCCTGCTTGTATTTTGCCCACCTGCTGTCCAGTTTATACACTTAAAAAATGGTATCAAAACTTATTGTTATGTGAAATTGGATCCAGATTGTTTATATACCTTTGCGAGTTCCAAGTATGTATGTATTCTCTCTCCGTTAGTAAGAGGATACATACCCCTAGCTCTAGGACTATCTACCAGCTAACCACAAGGCACATTTAGTGATTCCCTCTTGTGTGTAATGTTTACTGAATGTTTGTTGACACTGTTCCATCTTCCTCCTTTCACAAAACCCCCCTCTCAATCTGCTCATGACAATGGGCAAGCAATTCCCCCCTTCCTGTAGCCATATTGATCACTCACCATCTATGGGGACCGCATCATCTTGTTCTTCATCCTCAGAGAGGAGCTCCTCTACTCCCCCAATGCCTAGTACCCTCTCAAGATTGTCTTTCCAGTCCCTGAATTCTGCTTTAGTATCAAAAGAAAACTGCTCTACTTTCTTCCCTAACTTGAGATTCAGGCCCTATGGAGAAATTGGACAGATCAAAGAGACTCTGCAGGTTTGGAGCCCATAGCTGCAGGTCAGGAGAACTACATACTCACTGGACAATTTGTTGGTGGTAGTGAGTGGTATGAGTCCAGTAATATATATTTCTAGCTGATTAACCTGAAATTCCAGCTGTTAATTGAGTGGGAATTCCTATTAAGAGTTATTCTCATGTCTCCAGCCAAACCGCCTGTGTATATCTCCACACCCAACCAAGCATTTAGCTTTAATTAGCCCTAACCCTAGCCTAATTGAGTTATGATCGAGTTATGATTAGAGGGTGTACTCACTGGAACTTGACTGTGTTTATCGTGTCCTTTCCCCTTTTTTGTTTCTATGAGTTCTCCCTGGCTATCAGGATAGATAGGCAACATGTTGCTATAGTCCTTGTTATCATTGACAGTGGTGAAATATATAGCTTGATAAGTCAATACGCAGTATGTCTTCTCCCAGTTCCGACCCAAACCTGGCTTCTTCCTATGAATATAACCCTTTATGGCCACACCTTGGTCGGGTATCTTCTTCTCATTTTTAGGAACTAAAGCCTTGCTTTCTCTCTTTTGCTGCTTCTTTTCTGGTTCACTGGCAACTTCGTTCACTGTTATAGCAGGGATGGATTCTGGAGGCTGGGAAGTTTCACTCACTTCATTGGAATTAGCTACAGATAGAGAGAGGGGTGATTTTGACTCCCCAAACATGGTATTAGGAATGTTACACAGACAATACTATTAATAAACATGTTTGTTACAGAGAGAGAAGAATACCTCTAAGCTATGCTTCACATGCTCTATCAATTTACCTTCTTCCTTCTCTTCCTCTGGAGGTGTAGCTTCCTTGATGGCTTCCCTGAGTAAAGTAAGCCACTTCTCTCTTTCTTCTTCTCCTTCATCTACTTTAAAGGTAAGGCCAGATTTGTGCTGTGGATGCATGATCTCAAATCCAGTCTCCGTGCTCTCCACGGTACAGCCCGACAACTCCCATTCTTCCTTCCCTCCCATGATTAGTGTTGTGTTGCACAATTTTACCTCCATCTTGCTTTTCTTGTGACCTCCAATTCCTTTTTTTTGCTTCCTCTCCAAGACAGCACATATCTTTACATCTTCCTTGGGCTCAGCTTCCACCTCTTCATTGTCACTAGTGGCGGCTGCCTGGTTATCTTCCACTGAAAGATTCTTCTTTTCTGGAAGTGGTGACTTTTCTCTCTTCATCAGGCCTCTCAGCCCACCAAATCCTCTCTTGTTCTTCTTTTTCTTTCTGTCTGTCTCCTCTTCCATATCTTCATCGGCATTCTCGTCACCACTGACAACAGATGATGCCCTCTCTTTATTTGCATCAACCACTTCCAGATTATCTTTATCAGTGGCATCCATGTCTCCTTTTTCCTCTTCTACCTTATCACCAGCTGGTTCAGGGATGGCATCTTCTTTCTTGCCATCAGTCTCGTTACTGGTTGGTTCATCTTTCCTGGTACTGTGCGAGGGAGAAGATGGAAAATCAGTTGGCTTGGCCACCTTTTTCAGTGTAACAAGGCGTCTTGGTGTCTCATCTTTTTCTTCCTTTTTTGCACTGGAATGAATGCATTCAAAGTCCTTCACTAAGCTGCTCACTATTTTACTGTCACGTCTAGTAATCTTATGGGTGGGGCTTGTAACAGTTGAGGTGGATTCGGCCTCATCTTTCACTTTGGCCTCATCTTTCACTTTGGCCTCATCTTTCACTTTGGCCTCATCTTTCACTTTGTCTGTTGGTCTTGACTGGGATTTAATCTGCTCGTTTTGAGGTTTGACAGGTTCTTCTTTGGGCTCAATTTGAGGTGGAGCCTCTTTCAAAGTGTCACCTTGAAGCAGACAGAGTTTATCCAAAAGCTCTTGTCTCCTTCGTTCAATGACAGCAGGAATCTTGTATGATCCAAGAGTTCTCAAGAACACAACAGTTTCTAAAAGAACAAAGATCACATTTTAGACAGAAGCATACAGTAGACGTTTCAGTGCATGCAGGCTATGATATAGACGTAGCCGGCTATACCTGCACACACATACATTGCACAGCTCTACATCAAAAGATAATTATCCTGCTGCTAGCTTGTACCATTTATAGGTAGGTAGCTACAGCGTACGGCTATAACTAGCTTGGTCCACCCTGCAGAATTATATTATACCCTGCCGAAGTCTTCTCCTCCCTTACCTTGCAAGCCTTCTCTCAGTTTGTTCACCAAGATACCTCCGGAAGATGACATGATGACTCTACAGAGAGCAGTGAATCAGCTTAGCAACTTTCGCAGGCGCATAAATTATCATAATCAAAGGTGGCTACTTGCACACATACACATTATTATAGTACATGCATTGTGACTATTATACGACGATCGAGTGAGTAATTTAATTAGTTGACCGGAAGTAGTAATAAGTAAAGGGTAAGGGTCCGCCGGGAGGGCGGGCCTACTCTCACTAATGTGTCACTGCGCCCTTGGCCTGGCCGGCGGCGCGCCGGCAAGAAGGTCGCCGCCCGGCGCCCGCGCGAGCCTGTCTGTTTGATTACGTAATATGTAATAAATTAATATATTATATTAATTTTTGTTTTTTAGCCCAAAATAAGTCACGAGATTGTTACCAGGAGCTAGCTAGCTCTCTCGATCTCTACGTCTAGAACTAGAAGATGGTAAATTTTAAGCAACTTTTAGGTAAGAAACCCATTAATATCTACTTATTATCAGTATTATATATCATAGAGAAAGCTACTGCTGAAGACCTTTCTGAACCTGACTGGGAGACAATATTAGAGATTGTGGAGGAGATAAAGACTAAGAATGTGTCGTTAGTATACTAACTAGCTAGTATTCTCATCCTGGAAGTTATCTTGTTTGTAATAGGGCTAAGAATGCAATGAAAGAGTTCAGGAAACGTCTTCTCGACAACAGTGGGAATGTAGTCTATCATACACTTCTAGTGCTGGATTCACTGATGAAGAACTGCGCTTCAGACGTACATTCTGAAGTTCTCACTGTGGAGTTCATGGGAATAATCAAGGAAATTGTCACTTCAAAAGTCAGTGCAGTGGTGGCCACTTACTCATTCAATAGATCACACACACACACACACACACACACACACACACACACACACACACACACACACACACACACACACACACACACACACACACACACACACACACACACACAGAGTAGTAATAGTGAAAAGGCTGTAGACAAGGCCCTGGAGTTGATCGGAGAGTGGAAGTCTGCATTCGGTGAACAGAATGGCTACAAAGCAATCAACACTGTTTTTTCTGATTTGGAACGTGAAGGCTTCCATATTCCCATCACTCCAGTGGCATCTGCTGCTTTCATCAAGAAGGCACCAGAATGGGTACTCAGTGATCGCTGTTTCATGTGCCGACAAGAATTCAACAGATTCAGGGGGAAACTTAGAGTAAGTGGGTGTGGACAATCTCTTGTGAATCTAAAACTCAGTACTTTGACCTGTCACATGTCATATGCTTGTACAGCACCACTGCCGCAACTGTGGGAAGAGTGTCTGTGCCCAGTGTTCGAGTAAGAGAATCCCTTTGCCTCACTTTGGAGTGGAGGAGTCTACTAGAGTGTGTGACATTTGTTTCAAGAATGTGGATAAGAAGTGAGTCTCATTTCTGCTGCCATGGCATGTACATGTTCTGGTATTTCATTAGAGGAGGAAGTGAGGGGAGCACTGCTGCGGCAGATATGGATGCTGACCTTCCTGTCGAGTACTTGAGAAGCTCCTTGGCTCAGGAATCACAGGTTCCATCTTCAGTTCCATCTGGAGGGGGAGGGAATAGTGAACAGGAGCAAGAGGAAGATGACCTCCAACTAGCCATTGCTATGTCCCTTAACGAACAGGAAAACAAGCCAAAGAAGTCTCTCCATGCTCCAGTGTCCCACCATGTCCCCTCTCCAACTCCTCCACCTACATCGGCCACTCCCTCTGCTCCACCTCCTGCTCAGAGTACCCTCTATTCTACTATTATTCATGACCGCACTCACGTGAGGCACATCTCTCCTCATTTGATGCCATTAATTCCCACCTATGTAATTGCAGGACCCTCCCTCCACCTACTCCCACCAATCCAACGGCCCTCACACCCAGCAAGAGGTGGAGTCGGCCAACGATCCTGTGAGATTGAAGTTTCTGTCAGTATTGAGTGTTTTTAACTCCTCTCTTTCTTTAGCTTGCCCGGTATCTTGACCGAAGCTATTGGGAGCAACGCAAGGAGCAGCAGGCTAGTGGAGTCGCTCCTCCATCTACTACTACTGTTGCCGCTACTAGAGATACTGGTCCACAGGTAAGTCCATCTTTACTCTCTAGTCTCAAGTAAGCCTTGTCTCTTCTGTCTAGGCTCAGAGTTTAGGTGGTGGAGTGACAAGCAGTCCACTGGCTATTAGCATCCAGAATACCATCAATATGTTTGTGAAACGACTGCACGAGGTTAACTCGAATGGAGGGAGTATCGCAGCTGATCCCGTAGTCCTCTCTCTCTATCAGAACCTCACTGCCATGCAACCACAGCTACTGAAACAGGTGGACCAAGTCCAACAGCAAAAAGGTCAGCATTACACACCTTACATGTGTATGTTTACATGTATGTAGGGCAGTTTCATCCTTAACAGTAGTTACATTACAAGTAGAGTTTTTACATAGCCTCACTGAAGACCATGGAAATCAGTTCTTATCACAATATATTTTTATTTCAATTTCCGTAGCTAAGCAACTGGCAATTATCAACAAATTGAACGAGGTCAAGGAAGCACGAGTCACCCTCAACAAGATGCGTCGAGAACACCAGGATAAGATCAAGCAGATGGAGCAAGAACAAGCAATGCTGGCACGCATGCAGATGGAACAGAAGTTGGCACTTCTTCGTCAACAGAAACAAGAGCAACTGGAGTTTCAAGAATCGCTGCAGCAGAAGAGGTTGGAGGTTCTGCAAAGCCAAAAGACAGAGTATGAAAAGAAAGTGGCTATGCAGAGGGAGATTGAACGACAGCAATTGATAGCTCAAGAGCAGAAGGTCCTCCAACACCAGTTTGGTAGTGCTCCTACTGGGGGCAGGGTAAGTCCACAGCCTCCACAGAGACCACACCCTCCTCCTAATGTGATGACTCAGCAATTCCAGTTACAAGCTGAAATGCAGCCTTCTTCAATGAATTTTGATCCGTCATCCATTCCTCTTCACTCCTTGTCTCTCCATGATCCATCACAGGCACTTCCATTGCCTGCAAAACTAGATCCTATTACTATGGATGCAGCACCACCTCCCCCTTATAATCCCAGTGCCACGCCTCTATCCATCCACAATCCCACTCAGAGTGCTGTGTATACTTCCTATCAGGCACCTTCGGGTGTACAGTCCTCAGTTTCACAACAATCTCTCCCTCTACAGACCAGCTACATTGCTCCATCTAACTCTGGGTTTGATGGTGCACAGCCTCCTAGCATGCAATCTTCCTCAGGAAACAACATTGCCTTTGTTGCCGGGCAACCACCCAGTGTTATGCAAGAGCTATCATCTACTATGACTTCTGGACAGCCACCCAACATGATCCAAGGGCACCCGTCTACCATGCACCCAGTTCCTGGTCAACCCTTGACTGTAGATGTTGGTCACCCAACTCAGCCTATCACACAGTTAACTAGTTATGGGTTGTCCCATAATCAGCCATCCTCTGGTGTATACTCTCAA
Source organism: Diacarnus erythraeanus (assembly GCA_964016965.1). NCBI lineage: Eukaryota > Metazoa > Porifera > Demospongiae > Poecilosclerida > Podospongiidae > Diacarnus > Diacarnus erythraeanus. The sequence continues at coordinate 5,176,786 of OZ024686.1, read as the reverse complement.
CCTCCACCTAATCAACCGTCGTCTGGTGTATACTCTCAACCTCCACCTAATCAGCCATCATCTGGTGTGTACCCTCAACATCCACCTAATCAGCCATCGTCTGGTGTGTACCCTCAACATCCACCTAATCAGCCATCGTCTGGTGTGTACTCTCAACATCCACCTAATCAGCCATTGTCTGGTGTATACTCTCAACCTCCACCTAATCAGCCATTGTCTGGTGTGTACTCAAATCAGCCATCATCTGGTGTGTACCCTCAACATCCACCTAATCAGCCATCGTCTGGTGCGTACCCTCAACCTGGTAATTATGGACCCCAGCCCGTACCACCACCATCACAGCCATATCAGGAACCACCTCCCACCCAGACCTATGCTGGTTACCAAGGCTATCAAACACAGTATACCCAGCAGCAACAACTACCACCACAGGCAGCTGCTCCTGGGACTCAACTCAACCGCCAGGAGAGTGAACCACCTCTCATCTCCTTCGATTAGCATGTGAACATTAATAAAAATTAATTTTTAATAATTATTATTATTATAAAATTAATTTTGTTTAGCGCTATTATTAATAATATTATTTCGCGAATTCGGAGGGGGAGTGTACCTGGCTATTATTTATTTGCCTAGTAGCCTAGATGTTCAGTAGGGTAACTGGCCATGGTACTAAGTAAGTGTTGCAGAGTTTGGAGGAAGTATAAACCCAGGTCCGTGTTACTGGAGTCGAAGGAAGTCCCTGACCATGTCCTTCTCTTTGAATCAGACGTTATTGCCATCTTGTGTGAGTTTGAAGACTAGTTAATAAAGACACACTCAAACTGCTTTCATAGCTACTTGAGTCAGCCAAATATCTTCCCTCAAATACTTATGCTCTTAGCTAAGTAAACTGTCATCTTCAGCAGATACACTACTGTAATGTGTCTCCACCCACAGCTCCCATGGAAGCTGAGATACTGAGGAAGGAAGCATATGCTGATAGCTTTGTTGCGTATGGAATGCTAGGAGTTTTGGTACTGGACTCTGACCGTGTCACGTACCGATACCTTGTCATGGTGACGGGATGTCAATCTGTTGGGAAGATTCATGATGTGGAAATATTCAGACTTACAGAGGCAGCATTTGTGCCCCTTAGCATCAGAGCTAGAATGGAATTGGTCCAAGATGTTGGCAAATTATTGGCCTCTGGGAAGTTTTTCTTTGCTCATCCTTCTTTCGGTGCAAAGTTCGATCTTCTCTCTTGTGCCCAGAAACAAGGAATGGACCAACCTCATTATTACTGGTACTAACCTCACCATCTTTAGAGTTAGTCAATGGACAGATAGTACTGTATAGAGATGTCCTTAAGATTACATGAGAGGAAATGTGAGACATGTTGTTACTTCATGGCAAGGTTTCACCATAATAATGAATACCGTATTTGCTGAAATTTTCGTCATTTTGGATGTCACTTTTATTACGAAAAGTTGAATAATTGGAGATGCACAGCACAGCATGCTGGCCTCCCTAGGCTCTTCTGAAATTAAAACAACATGAAAATTTGAAAAATGAATTATTAATAAACGAAAATTTCAGGAAATACGGTAACTGTACATACACAGAGAACTGATTCCTAACTGATAAATACACAGTTAAGAGTGTCCCCCACTAAATACCACCCGCTTATTCCTCACCCCTTATCCTTCATATCATACAATTAAGAATCATATTATCTTGAGGGCTCTGAGCGGTTTACTGTGATGTCATGTTGTTTGTTCCTACAAATGTGGCCAGCCACTTGGAGCCTGTCATCTGTGTGGTCATAATGAAAGCCGTAAACTGAGATATCAGATCAAATTAACTGATGTTGTTGTGTTTATGCATGTACACACATGTACACACATGCATGTACATGTTTCCTTTTTTTTTTTAGGAACAAAGTCCTAATCACTTACCTGCAGCGGTTTGGAGTGGACATCTCAAAGTGGTTGTTTAGAGTAATATGTGGTAATGTGGAGATTCAAACAGTTTATGCTGCAGAGAAGCAGACTAAACTGTTTCTCTGTTCAAGACTCAGCTGTGAGAGAGCAGGAACAAGGTGAGTTCTCCAGAAGGAGGTATCAGTCTTTTGAAATACTCACCATGACTCCCCTTCCATTCCACCCCTTCCATTCCACCCCTTCCATTCCACCCCTTCAACCACCACTTCCCCCCCATGCATACAGGTTTAATGTAAGAGGTATCAATGATGATGGACATGTGGCAAACTTTGTGGAGACAGAACAGGCCATTTATGTAGATGACAGCGTCTCTTCCTTTGTCCAAGTACGAGGCCTGGTCCCTCTATTCTGGGATCAACCTGGGATACAGACTGGAGGAGGGATATCTAGGATAAAGTTCTCACGAGGTTACAGCTGCTCCCAGCCAGTCTTTGAGCGTCACTTTGAGTGGTGTTTGATACACTATGGCCCTATTCTCTGTCTCAATCTGCTTGGAACTAGAGATTTTGAGCAAACATTGACTAATGCTTTCCAAGAGCACCTCAGTCAGCTCAGCACTGTGAGCAAATCAATATAGCTGGATGTAATGTGGTTGTGATCATGAGGTGCAAATTATTTTTAAGTGTTGTTGGTGAAGTGGTGAATGTTGAGATCTACTATACCCTTGTAAGGGAAATTCCATCTCACTAAATGTTGCAACTGTTGTTTACAGAAACTAACTGCCTTCATTAACACCCTTTCAGCAGTAACAATTAATAATTGCCATATTTGGTCATCTGTATCTCCATTATCTCCATTGTAGTTGCCCTATAATGGTAAAATGTCCAAACACTTTTAGTCCAACTCAGATTAATTTTAACGAAGCCTTGAGATATTCACACAGGAAGTAATAATAATAATAATAGCACACCCCTTCTACTAAAATCCAATAGAAGAAGCTCCATTTCTTGTCTTTTTGAGCACAAGTACATCATCAGTGCAAAAGAATCCTTTAAGCTACCTACTGTAGGATCGGTTTACAGCATGTTAAGAGGTGACGTAAGACAAAGCATTTTTTTCCTCTTTTTTTTAAATATCTGCTCATTATACTTTATCCTATAGAATTGATCTTGTCTTAAAATGTTGCTGATTTAAAGAGGGTACATTACTGAACAACCTTAGCAGGCAGAAGTTAGCTTCATTACTATTACATACTCAATGTCTCAACCACTTACAAATTTAACACCACTTAGACAAACTACAGGTACATCATTTGAATAGAGGAATTTGACACATCTACAAGAATTGAGTGTTGACTCATAACTCCCCTCCACTGTCTATTCAAAGGAAAAGAGCTCTCAGGAAAAAAATCTAGGACAATGTGGTGTTAGAAAGTAGTCAAAAGTAATAGGCAGGCTAATTTCAGCTGGGTTGTTGATAATCATCAGAAAGCTTTTTAAATGAGCAACATTTTGAGAAGAAGATCAACTTTCTTGGACAAAGTATAGGATAATTATGAACAGACAATGATATAAAAATGCTTTACAGTTATAATATGTATTCCTTGTCTTCTCTGTGTGTACTGCTATGGGATGTTTTAGGCTTATTGTGCAGAGATGAGGTGTTTTGATTATCACCGGAACTGCAGAGGAGCCGGCAACAAGGAGGCAACACTTACAAAGATTCTATTACCGGAAATCCAGGGCTTTAAGAATGCACATGGATTCTATCTCTATTTAGACGGGAAACCAAGAAGACAGCAAACTGGCACCATCAGAACAAACTGTCTGGATTGCCTGGATAGGACCAATTCAGTTCAGTCATTTCTAGGACTTCAGGTTAGTTAATGAGACCTCTCCCTATTTTCTTCCCTCCTCTCATTCTCCTGACACTCTCCCTCCTCTCTCCTCCCCTCTCATTCTCCTGACACTCTCCCTCCTCTCTCCTTCCCTCTCATTCTCCTGACACTCTCCCTCCTCTCTCCCCTCCTCTCATTCTCCTGACACTCTCCCTCCTCTCTCCTCCTCTCTCATTCTCCTGACACTCTCCCTCCTCTCTCCTTCCCTCTCATTCTCCTGACACTCTCCCTCCTCTCTCCTTCCCTCTCATTCTCCTGACACTCTCCCTCCTCTCTCCTTCCCTCTCATTCTCCTGACACTCTCCCTCCTCTCTCCTTCCCTCTCATTCTCCTGACACTCTGTTTATCTCTCCCTTCTTTCTTCTCATTCTCCTGACACTCTCCCTCCTCTCTCCTTCCCTCTCATTCTCCTGACACTCTGTTTATCTCTCCCTCCTCTCTTCATCTCTCTCCCATTCTCCAGACATTGCCTGAGATGCTGTCTAGTCTGGGACTCTCTACTAAATTGACTGTCCTCACTCGGTTCAAGCAGCTGCTGTCATCAGCTTGGTTCCAGAATGGGGACAGTCTTAGTCGTCTCTATTCTGGGACTCGAGCTCTCAAGTTTCAAGGAAGGAGTAAAGTTAGTGTGGGGGCAGGGCTTGAGTTGGTAAAGTGAGGGGGCAGGGCTTGGGTTGGTAAAGTGAGGAGGCAGGGCTTGAGTTGAGTCAGTGAGGGGGCAAAGCTTGAGAGTAAAGTGAGGGGGCAGGGCTTGGGTTGAGTCAGTGATGGGGCAAAGCATGAGAGTAAAGTGAGGGGGCAGGGCTTGGGTTGAGTCAAGAGAGTCAGTGAGGACCAGGGCTTGAGTTGAGTCCAGAGAGGCTTGAGAGAATGTATTTCATATCTTGTCCCTAGTTGAAGGATGGCGCAAGGTCTGTTCAACGTACCATCCAAAGCAACTTTTTAGATGGGACAAAGCAAGAAGCCATTGATATGTTGTTGTTTAGCAACACGTGCCGTGGAGAGGTGGGAATGAAATCAAAGGCTCTACTTGACAAAACAGATTTGCTTGGTATGTAGGTGGCAGTTCAGTCTGATTCCAATTCTGTTGAATCTTGTTCCGTTCTCATCCAGCCCCTATTCCATTCAAGCAGATGTTGTGTGACAGATGGAGTGACTATACGATAGCTGAGAAACTTCGTATTGCTGTTGGCACATGGAATGTGAATGGTGGTACCAGGATAAGGAGCATAGCTCTCAAGCACCAATCTCTTAGTGATTGGCTGTTGGACATTCCTGTGATCACGGGAGCTGTCAAAGAACACGTCAGTTCTCTCATTCAATAAACAGCAATATTATATTTCCTCCTTCCTCTCTGCCTACAGCCCAGTGAGTTTCTCTCTCCCCCTGATATCTACGTCATAGGGTTCCAGGAGTTGGTTGGCCTTACTGCTTCAAACATCGTCTCTGCATCTTCCAGCAACCGAAAGGAGTGGGGGGCAGAATTGCAGAGGGTCCTATCCCGGGACCACCCCTATGAATTATTGACAGCCGAGCAGCTGGTGGGCGTGTGCCTATATATCTTTATCAGTCCCAAGTTGATACCCTATATCAGGTGCCACACACCCAACCCTGCCCCTTGCAGATAACCACTAATGCATGTGTGTCCTGTGCAGAGATGTTGCTGTGAGTACTGTGAAAACTGGTTTATCTGGTAAGGCTGGTAACAAAGGGGGTGTGGCCATCCGCTTCCTCTTGCATTCGACTTCCGTTTGTTTTGTGTGTTCTCATTTTGCTGCTCATCAGACAAAAGTTTTGGAACGAAACCAGGACTTTGCTGACATTTGCAGGAAGGTCTCATTCCCACACGTAAATGATAAGACATAGAATATGGGAATGGAACTCTTTACTTGTATAATTACCAGGGGCAGACGATAGATACTCAAGACTATGTGATTTGGTGTGGAGATCTGAACTATAGGATTGATTTGCCCACAAGTCTGGCTAAGGAGCACATAGCCACCAGTCACTGGGACAAGCTCTGCAAACATGACCAGTTATGCAGACAGAAGAAACTGAACAAGGTATTGATAAGGGATAGTGTTTTGTTGAACTTTGACTTTTTTTCTGCAGGTATTTCAAGGTTATATTGAAGGAGAGTTGAACTTTGCACCCACCTATAAGTATGATGAATTTTCAGACGATTATGACACAAGTGAGAAATGTCGGACACCTGCGTGGTGTGACAGGATACTGTGGAAGAGAAAGCCATGGAGTAATAGTTCCAATAGAGAGTCCAACAGATACAATAACAGTGAGCTCTCGACACTCACCCTCTTACCTTATCCTCACAGCTCACCCTTCACTTCCCTCTCCACCCACATTCCTCCCTCACCCTCATCCTTCACCACCCACCTTCCTCCCTTATCCTCCTCCCTCATCCTCCTCCTTCACCTCTAGGTTTGGAAGACTCATTGACCAGAGAATCAGAGATTCTGTATGACTTTGGACCTCACAAGAGTGATGCTTCCACAGTCTGTCAGCATAAGATGGGTACTGGTGGCAATGGTGATCTCATAGCCCTCGGGCATCAGTGGCATCCAGGAAGACTTATCTACTACAACAGAGCTGAACTAAAGCAATCTGACCACAGGTAAGAGGTGTACACACCTAGTGAGCCGTGTAAGAGGTGTACACACCTAGTGATCCCTGTCAAAGATTGTGCTTGATTAATGCAGACCTGTGCTTGCAATCATTGAAGTGGATATATATCGAGTTGATCCAGTTAAGAGGTCAAAGGTTAGGGAGGAGGTGTGTCTAGCCTTGGGGCCCCCAGATCCTACTGTTGTCATTGAAGAGGAAGTAGAGGGGTCACGTCTCTCTGTACAGGACATTATTGACTTGATGAAGGTGTTTGGTGAGATAGTACTGGTCAGGTGTGTGCTCGTGCACACATACTGTTTCTAGATTACCTGTTATAATAAATCACAGAGTGATGCAGGATTGTACGATGGTCACATATGGGGACTCTCCTTCGGCACTTGCGGCAATCACTATGAACAGGACAGAGGTAATAATGCTTCATTCAATGAGACCTCTCTATAGACAGACTAATAACCTGGTTAGAGGAGGGAGGAAAGGTCAATTTTGAGATGTAGTGTGCAGTGTACATTCACAGAAGTGTCCAGTGTGGTTCCACTATAATTTTGTGGTTCATTCAACACAGGTGAAGGGGACTATTCTCAATATCTCTCTCCACTCCCCCTGGCCTCCTGGTTCTACCAAAGCTGAAGCAAGAGAGCATAGTCTAAAGCCTTCTCACCCCTCAAGAGTGACAGTGCTGACTGGTGAGCAGCTAATGGGCCAGCAGCTTAAAGAAGAGGAACAAGAACGAAACGAGGAGGCAGAGGAACAAGATGAAATCATCCAGTTTTCATTCTCTGAGCAACTGTAAGTGTAGCATTCTGTAGTGTGCCTCATAGGCTCCAACTTTTCAAAAATGCTTCAAAGACAAGCCACACCCATTACTCACCACGCCCCTAATTAGCATAGCCACACCCAAACCACACCCATATTAATTGGAATTTTATTTTGAAGTACAGTTGCTTTTTTGCACATAGCAGTGGCTGATCCAGAAAATTCAATTTTAATAAAAGGTGAATTTGTGGTTACCATGCCCATAATGGAGTACTCAATAGACATTGAAGAAGTTTGTAACAAAATTTAAACAAAACTTCACCCTAGAAATATGACCAATAGTAGTTGCTGATACCAATGTTTCCCCATTATGAATATAAGAGGATGGGGTGGGGTGGGGTGGGGGGTGACATGTCACCCTATTTCCCCCCTGGATCAGCCCCTACATAGTGAGTAGTTCTTCATTGAAAATTATTGTGTTATGACAGCAGCTTTTGATTAAAAATATAATATACATGTTATAAAAATATTGATGGCAAGAAATTTCAAGGACAAACAATAGGGCAGTACCAAACCCTTCAAGGACGAAGGACACAGTCCAAAAATTAAGGACTGTCCTTTGGATTCAAGGACAGTTGGAGCCTATGGTGTCTATGCATAGCATGTTATAATGTGGAGCACACTGTTTATAATCTATTGTAGCATGGAGGAGCAGGAGGAGGAGGGGTCTAGAGGAACAGACGAACCGCAGGGAATGTATGATTCAGATGGTGAAAGGGTAGGGTTAGGGGCAGATTTGAACAGAGAAACTGTGCATGTAGAAGAAGGTCCAGACAACCACACACACTTAACCTCTTCTTCAGAGGATGACTTGGAAAATAGAGAAGACCCTGTGACTAATGAACCACTTCCTGTACAACAAACCTCCACCCAACCTCCACTCAGACCACCCAGACCTGCAGCCTCCTCTGTCACCACAAGAACTGGTGGAGACCCCTCACTTTACACTAATAACCCCTCAATTAGTAATATCACTTCATCTCCCACTGTACCACGCCCCATCCCCCCACGTCCAATACCACCACGCCCCTCTCTCCCTCGTCAATTGAAGACCTCTACTCTCTCAAAAAGTCCTTCACAAACAAGAAGTGAACAACAATCTAGATATTCACCTGAACCACCTAGACGACCAAACCCCCCTAACCCTGGGGGGAAGGGAGTAGGGAAAGCCCCACCCCCTAGACCATCAAGGCCACCACCACCCAGGAAGTGATTTCCAAGACTAGGTCAGGTACAATAATTTGCCATGACAACATAGCCAGCAGGCAGGCCACTGTATTTTAATCAGTCTGAGGTCAGACATTGATTTTTGCCAGTCACTGTTGTTATTGCAATATTGCCATAGTCACCACTATAATAAACAATAGAGGGATTTGAATATAATCATAATAATAGGATGAATGAAATGCCAGTCTGATGATATTAATCTATAGAGGTGAAAATGCTGATATGGTACCTACAACTACGGCCATGAGCATCAACACTATAAGTGAAACAACAGCTGCAATGTTTAGCCAGAGAGATTTCTGGGATAGCTTCCTTGCCAGGTGATAGTTCAGTTGACTGTTAGCAGCAGCAGCCTGAGTAAGATATACACAACACAATACCAAGAATAGTATGTGGATCTGATTATAGTAATGTTTTCACAAAGCTAGAAGTAATACTCACAGAGAGTAGTTCTAAACCAGCTCATCTACACCTCAACTCGACCATGCGCGCACACACAGCGATAGTTTTCCATAAATTACCTTTTTTGAGTAGATGATAGCAGGAATGAGGAAGAAGAAGGAGAAGACATTGAGCAGGAGTCCACAGAGAACCATCATGACAATGGTAAGGATGAGATTATCGGTAGTCTGAAAGGCGTACAAACATGGAGTGGAAGATCTTGATACATTCTGGAGTTAATATAGAATCAGCTCACTAATGTCATCTAGCCAGAGTGATCTAGTTACCTGTTACCCTCACTCAACCAAGCTTTCCAGTTTTATTCTACAGCCAGCCTGTTTGTTGAAACTTGACTGCAAGTTGAAACTTCTATGTATACATACAGACCTAGTCAAGTTTCCAGGCTGTGGGTGGACAGCTTATTTTTCCAGTATAAACAACCTTCCTACTCCCACCCTCATACCAGCAACATTAACCAGCTTAACCACCACAGCTAACAACTTCTTTTACTACACACAGACACAGGCAAAGGTGTTATATTAATGGTGCACACATACAATGGAGCCTCTCAAAATGACACTCTGGTTTCAGAAACCCTAACACTCCTGATTACAAATATCCTTTGAGTTGTCTGTCAGTGTGTCTTTCTACAGCAAAGAGATAGCTGAACTTAATACTTTGCTTTGTTGTAAAGGAGTCTTCGTTAATTAAGCATAAATATAATTCAAAGTCACACACAAAGGAACTCTCCAGCTTCAGCAGAGCTCAGTCATTGAAATATACAGCTTCCTAAGTTTGCAGTGACTCGAGCAAGTAACTATGTACAATTACAGTATGTAACTTGCTAAAAGGATGATCATTTCCTCATTGTAAAAGTGAAATTGAGTATGATGAACTAGGCATAGAATACACACAGAGAGACATTATTTACTTCTGATCTGAAAGAGCTGACTTGAATGTAATTTTCAGAGTATGGGGGCATTGAGTAAGCAGATGATGAAGTTGGATCACTAACTGAGTAGGCTGGTGGTTGGTCCTGAGAATATACAGGAGTATATGGAGGAGGTTTTTCTGGATACTGCATCTGAAGATAAAACAACGCTGGATAAAAATTATCTACCTAGCTTGACCAGATAGTAAACATAGCAGCTGGTTACCACAGCAAGCACAAAACAGCTGCTTTTAGCTAGTAGTTAGCTAATATAGTCGGGTGTTATAACTTACTTACTGGTGTTGACAGATACCTGTAAAAACTTAAACGTTTTCTCTTAGTCGCCAAGACATGCTCAAGATGTAGTTGAAAAGTCAACTTTATACTCGTACCAAAGAAAAACAAAATATAATCTGACCACACCCACTCTCCTTATTAAAAATAGTGTTATTAATTTTTAAGGATAAAATATAGCATTAAAGTCATGAATACTCCAATGATCAATAGAATGTATTCCAAGACAGCTAAAGAATTACATATTAGAACTATGGTAGTGTATTTACGAGATTCCTCACACCTCCCAGCTGCATTCAATTCTCTGACCTGCACACAACACATAAATTCAGTACCAGGAAAAAAATTCTATTTACCTTCATGGAATAATTTAAAGCAATTAGTGAGAAGAAAATTGCTGGTAAATTTAACTGTATGATGCAACATATAAGTAGTATAAAGGTCAGTCGAAGGTTATCGTTGTAAGGTGTGGCTTCTGGAGCACTAGTTGTAGGTGCTGAGAGAATGAGAGATTGAGTTGTGGGAAGTTGGTCAGCATGCAACTGAAAAATAAATATACAGCAGGTGACTATTGCATGCTGCCACCTCACTTAGACACTCTTCCTGTATTTGTCACCTTACCATACATACACTACTATTTTTACTCTGGGAACAGTTATTAGCAAGCTGCTAAAGTGTTATATCAATAAAGCTTCAACTATTGCACCTCATAGGACTTTAGGTGCTATGACTGGAACACAAACCTCATGAAGGCTACATGGGCTGAACAAATCCAATTTCAAAATAAAATCTCTTTAGGTTTAGCAGTTTTTCAACTGTATAGTCAACTCATGATCATATGAATGGCAATTGATTACCTTAGAATTACCAATATCAAACAGTATAGCAGCAACTTACCTGTGAAACAGGTTGTTGTTGTTGTTGTTGTTGTTGTTGTTGTTGTTGTTGTTGTTGTTGTTGTTGTTGTTGTTGTTGTTGTTGTTGCTGCTGCTGCTGCTGCTGCTGCTGCTGCTGCTGGTGTTGGTGTTGCTGCTGCTGACGATGATGTCGATGTCGATGTCTCTGATGTTGTTGATGACCTGTCACAGATTGCTGGTGGTCACTTGTGATATATCCAGGAATCTGGAAGGGAATATACTGTCCACCTGGTTGATGCACCACAAACCCCAGCCTAGCCTCTCCTCTTGAGCCAGCAGTTTCATCTATTTGTGAATAGGATGGTAATTGCTGTGTTATGTAGGGGAAGAAGATAGGCTGGTGAGTTGGAGGATAGTAAGCAGGGGGAGGAGTAACTGCCAAATGTCTGGCTTCAGCCACTTGTAAGACTGATGGAGGAGAAGAAAGATTGCTTGCATGGGGAGAAGAGGTACGTTGGCAAGTTCTTACTTGACTTGAACTGTTAGAGTTATCAGAAGTAATGATGATGGTGGTGTGCTGTTGGTTTACAGTTTCTGGATTGCTGGGGTTTGGTGATGTTGATGGTGTCTGGATAACAGTCTCTGCAGCATTGGTCTCCCTTCCTCCCAGAGAAGTCATTCTAACTATGCTTTCTTCTGCTTCCCAGACAGTTGTTTCCAGCTCTCTGCATTCAGATCCTGGAAAAGAATTCATAAAGCCAAGTAAATACTAACATATTCTTACTTGAGCTCATAATGTCAGCTTCTTCTCTTTTCGTGGTGCTAAAAATTCACACCAGCCCTGCCCCTTCGTATTGTTTTGCGTTATATTTTGCGCTATGTCGCATTTTAAAATAATTATTAATATTATTATTATTAATGAAAAAAAAAAAAATCATGTGGACACTTTATGCAAAAATATGTGCAACAAAATGGAGCAGCAATAGAGTTAGCACAATCCCGAATCCAGTGAGTATATGAATGACAATACCAGAGACACTGCAATACAGAGACCTTTCAGACCATCTCTGAGCCTTGTTTCGGTATCCATGATGGTTATAGTAGCGTGCCTGCATAACCCAGTATAAGATAATTGACTCACAAAGTTCTTGATTGTACCAAAACATTACTAGCTGTCATCATGCTATGCTGTACAACATTTCTATGTACAATGAGACCATAGCCTGATATTATATTGGCTCTCTGTATTGTTAGATGACACATGGGATAAAAAGCAGCATATGTTTTTCCTCATACCTTAAGGGAACAACACAGGGATGGAAGCAAGCAGAAGATGAGGACAGGTATGTCTAGGCAGATGAGGGAGAGAACTATCAGCACTTGCACAAATTTAAGATGGTCTGGAGGTATTTTGGGTGGAGGGACATTTCTTCGATGCTATAAGTAATATATTGCATATAAAATCACAATATTGACACTAATCAATTCACTAAAACAGTTATGACTGTCATGGAGTTTCATCTCTGACTATAAACAGTCATTTGTTATAACACATCTGAAACATAATGACCCACTGTTGTCATAGATTTTCATACACACACAGGAGCCTCTACAGTGATCTGATGTCAAACACTTTCTACTTGTATTGTTTGTATGTAATAGAGACTCACAGGTGATGGAGGCTTGGTGAATCCAATGTTGGTTGCTCTCTCTAAAGCATTCACATCACTCATAGGCAAAGGGACATAGTAATTCTCTTTACGCATATACACAGTACCCGTTTCTGGGTCTATACACAGAGGCAAAAACTGGTTATTGGTAACTGCCGATATAGGAACAGCTTGTGAGCTAGTTTGGAGGAACGAAAATGCCGTTAATTCATCAGTTAATGCTGGAGAATTTGTCTGCACTGAATCCACTTGGAACATTCCTGGACTTGCCACCTGTGGAGTTGTTGATGCAGAGAGTGGTGCTGGCATAGTTTGTTGCACTGGGTTAACAGCCTGTGTAGGATTGTATCGAAACATGTCACGATCAGCAAGATCAAAACTATTGCTCTCCTGGAATCTCCGAGTATAGATAAGAGGTGATTTGTACTTTCTCTCAGATTTGATAAATAGGTCACGTTCAATGGTTGTATCCAGAGATGGAGATGATGGAGTTCTAGATCCTTGCATCTTTGTTAGCTGAGATAAATTTGGTCTACACTGATTGAAATATTCGTTGTTAGCAGTGTCCACAGAATTTCTCCGACTCTGCACTTGTTTATGAGATTTTGAGCTGCATGAGCAAAGATGTACTGGGGCATCAAACTTGCATGCTACATTTAACCCAGATGGGAGGGAATTGGTTCGAGGTAACTCTTCTTCATTTCCTAAATGAAGTCAAACAGTAAAACACAATATAAAACTAAGAAAGTAAGCATTTATCTGTACCTGGTTCCATGCGTGGAGACTTCACACTCTTATAACAACAGTATTAGCATACAGTCTTAGAGCAACTCTGGAATTCTATTGCCTATAAGTAGCTTACTATAATCCTTGCCTGAGTATTTCTAGTAACTAACCTGTAGCTAACTATTCAGTTCATAATAATTGGTACTTATGCATCTTTGATGTAAATGGCATTACAAATTCCTTGACTGATGGCCAGAAAGCTATTCCCACTGTATTATATAATAATAACTAGGCTTATAATAATCAAAACTATATACATCCTCCTACCATACATATAGCTATCCATTAAAATATTTATAATATGGAACTCACCTTACAATGATCCATTCACTATCTCTATCCTAAACGAATGGAGTTTATTGCTGTGACGACCCTCTTCCTTATTGTCCTTTAGGTCTAGAATAATGGCTGGTAGTGGATTCTGTAAGGTGCTGAATGTAGCTGAGAAGAATGATGCAGCAAGGGAACTCGCAAACATTATGGCAAGGGGAAGAGCTCAAAGGGTAAGAAAATTGTACAGCTGTAAAAATTTAAATATAATTTTTTTTTTCAGAGGGAAGGTTTCTCTAAATACAATAAAATATATGAATTTGATTTCAATATACTTGGAAAGGTATTTTAATTATGTGACAGCTATAACATCTGTTGTCAATGCTCCATTCAAATTGTAAACCTCTGGGATCATGTGATCCCATCCAGAGTGCACATATGGTCATGACTTCTGTATCTGGTCTTGCTTTGGACTTTGTACTCTCCTACAAGAATTGGTAAGGAATCAGCATGGCTACTAAATGTAATGTGTATAGAGATGTTTCTGTAAATGTCCTATAATCCATGCCTCTACATAGGAACAGCTGTGCACCTGAGACTCTATTCACTGCCGATATTCGATATTACTGTCCTGATAGACTTCTCCCTATAAAGGTACAATAATATTCCTGGTGGCTCTATCATGAATGACGTCTCATAATCTCCAGCGGACTCTCGAGAAGGAGGTCAGAGGATGCCAGCACCTTATCCTTTGGACAGATGGGGACAGAGAGGGTGAGAATATAGCCGATGAAATAGTCCAGGTTATTTCTCAAGGTCAGTGAGGATTTAACGTATGTACATTTCTAATCCAAACCACATGTGTCATTGTGCAGTCAAATCTCGTGGGCTCTCAATACATCGTGCAAGATTCTCTGAAATAACACAACAGTAAGAGCCCCACAGAATGACAAATTTTTATACCAGATGAAAATGTCTTCCTCTACTTTCCAAAAGCATATCTTTTATTTTACTATTTGTACATAAACTGGTGACCGGTGACCTGTGGTAAATGTGGCACATGTGTGACTGTAGATCAGTGATGGCTGCATGTAGAAATCTGGTGACTCTGGATCAAAGAATGTCTGATGCAGTGAAAGTTAGACAAGAACTTGACTTGAGAGTAGGTATGTGATCAAGGTGACCTGTTAATTTCTCAATTCACAATATAAAGATCCAATTTTCATTCTCGTACATTAAAGATCCAATTCCCATTCTCATGCATTAAAGATCCAATTCCCATTCTCGTACATTAAAGATGCAGGAGATAGAGAGGGTCTCATTCCCTTCCTCACAAATATCCTTACTGAACTGATTCTAATCTTCTGCATGTAAAATGCCGGGTAAATTGCGGGGGAGTCACGCTCTGGCTCTGACTTTGCATGCAAGTTAGTCAGATTCTGAGTTCTCTTGTTAAGGAATTATGCATTTTTAGGATCAATCTTCACCCGATTTCAAACAAAACTCCTTACACGAGCTTTCCCATCAATTCTGAGCGATCAGCTGATAAGTTACGGCCCATGTCAGTTCCCCACTCTCGGCTTTGTGGTGGAGAGGGTGAGTATATAGTAACTTCATGGAACTTAAAGTTACTTACCCTGCAGTACAAGGAGATCCAAGCCTTTATCTCGGAGACATTTTACAAGATAAAAGGTGGATACCATTATCCGTTTCTTATTATTCACTAAAGACTACTCAAATAGTGACAGACCAGAGCAGAGAGGAAAACGTTGAGTTCTCTTGGAAGAGGTGAGAGCTAGAATGTTAATGAGGTCGTGTTCTTGACTCAATTTGTTGTTCTCAGAGTTCGTGTGTTTGACCACACTGTCTGTCTCATTCTCTATCAGCTCTGCCTACAGGTTCAAACTCTATTCACTCACTCACTCACTCACTCACTCACTCACTCACTCACTCACTCACTCACCCACTCACTCACCCACTCACTCACCCACTCGCTCACTCACTCGCTCACCCGCCCACCCACCCACCCACTCTCCCACCCACTCACTCACCCGCTCACCCACCCGCTCATCCACTCACTCACCCACTCACTCACCCACTCACTCACCCACTCACTCACCCACTCACTCACCCACTCACTCGCCCACTCACACATCCACCCAACCACTCGCCCACTCACTCACTCACTTGCTCACAGGATCCAACTGCTCACGTGTTAGGGACAACTAGTCGTCCACGTAGCAAGTGGAGGCCACTCCCACTAGATACTGTGGTATGCATACATTTAAGGATAGTCATATGGTTGCAAGGTCAAAGGTCAGATTGTACTCGTCGAATACAGGAACTCGAGAAACTGGTCTCACGAAAACTGAAAATTAGTGCCAAAGAGACGATGGGAATTGCAGAGAAGCTCTACACACAGGGTCTGATCAGTTACCCTCGTACAGAGACTAACATCTTCCCTGACTCATTTGATCTCTGTGAGGTTATTGAGCAGCAGACGGGGGACCCACAGTGGGGAAACTTTGCTTTGTGGCTATTGACTTCAGGCCCTAGCCCTCGACAGGGAAACAAGACGGACAATGCCCACCCTCCGATATACCCCGTGAAATATACTAATTCTCTGACAGTGAGGATGTGGGGGGAGTGTGGGGGTAGTGTGGGGGAATAGAGTGTGGGGGGTAAAGTGTGGAGGGAGTAAAGTGCCAGGGGGAGTGTGTGTGGAGGGAGTAAAGTGTGGGGGGAGTGTGTGTGGAGGGAGTAGAGTGTGAAGGGAGTAAAGTGTGGGGGGAGTGTGTGTGGAGGGAGTAGGGGTTGTCGATGCAGGATTAGGTTCATTACTTAGCCAATGTTTGCTACAGGGTAATGAGAAAAGGATTTATGAGTTGGTAGTGCGTCACTTCCTTGCCTGTTGTTCTAAGGTGTGCAGAAACTCTTACATCATTTCATGTGTAATGTAACAGCAACTTTTCTCTTTAGGACGCTAAAGGACAGGAGACAAAGGTAGAGATCAGTATTGCCGAAGAAGAGGTGGGAGTGGCAAATGTTATTTGTAGGGATGGTATATGATTGTGATCCTCCTCTCTCCTCTCCTCTCCTCTCCTCTCTCCTCTCCTCTCCTCTCCTCTCCTCTCCTCTCCTCTCCTCTCCTCTCCTCTCCTCTCCCCTCCCCTCCCCTCCCCTCCCCTCCCCTCCCCCTCCCCCTCCCTCTGTGTGTGTGTTAGTTCTCTGCTCAGGGGTTAGTGATTTTGGAGAGGAACTACCTGGAGGTGTATCCCTATGACAAGTGGAGTGGCAAGGTAAAGTATTCATGCATGGCGGCACACAGAGTCAACCAGAGTATGTAATAGACTTCCTGACGGCTGGCCCACCCTCAACCAGACAGTTTTCTGATTTATAAAAGTTTTGAAGTTGCGTATCACTTTTTCCTGAAGACTTGTGCAGATCTCTGCTATGATTAACACACTCTTTCATTAGGTTATTCCAGCTTATACTGCAGCTACTACATTCCAACCAACTTCTATTGAGGTTTGTGTTTATAAGAAGGGAAACCCTTTACCTACTTATTTGCCTATTAGATGGTGTCTGGTGAAACCACACCCCCACCTCTGCTTCAAGAGGCTGACCTCATTGGTCTCATGGAGAAACATGGCATAGGTGAAAGGGTTAAATTATGGGTTAAAATCAGGGGTTAAAATGGAGAATCCCCTGTAGGTACTGATGCTACACATGCTGAGCACATAGAGACAATTAAGACTCGTAACTATGTGGGTGTGGAGTCGGATGGAGGATTCATACCCGGTGAATTGGGAATGGGACTTGTTGATGGTATGCAATATGGGAATCGATTCATGTACTTGGTACGTAATTATTTCCTGCGGATGTAGGTTATGACTCGATGGGATACGAGCTATCAAAACCACGGCTTCGAGCCGAGCTGGAGGCAGATCTCAAGAGGTAGAGAAATAGACACATGTGTAAGCTGATACTTTATTCTCCCCCTCACTACCACAGAATATGTGAAGGAACAAAATCCAAAGAAGGTATGAAGATATATTATAGACCAGTACCAGTGGGCACTATATAGAAATATTATATTCATTACATTCAGATGTACTTTCAGAAAATATTCAAAAATACAAGGAAGTTTTTCTCAATGCTAAACAACAGGTGAGGGTTTAGAACGCAGGTAGACACACCTGTAACACTACAGGAGTCCAGGGTTAGCGTGGCACACTGCTGTTTGTCTGTCTCTTCATACAAACCACTTCCTCCTACCAACAGGCATTTCACCTGGAAAACTCTTTGTCCAAATTCTTTGGACCATCACAGCCAGTTCCTCATGATGATGGTGAGTATAACTAGCTGCTACCTTCCTTTACATTGGATGAGGGTGTGGTTTGCAATATAGCTCCACCCACATTGAGTGAAGCCATTAGGAAGTGTCCTCAATGTCAACAGTGTGATCTTGTCATCAAGAAGAAACGTAATGGGGGGTTAGTCCCTGCTAATTATGTTATAAATGTATGATGAGACTATTTTTAGTTATATGCTGAGTTGCCTGGGCTACCCAGAGTGCCGTGCTGTTCAGTTCTTCCCTCAGTTTGTCATAGAAGTACTTTGTCATGAATCAACATGTTCTGTGGTATTTAACCTCTTATTGCTAGGAATATTTTAACTTAACCCTTCTCTCTTCTACCACCTTTCTCTCCTCCCTCCCTCTCTCCTCCCTCTCTCCTCCCTCTCTCCTCCCTCTCTCCTCCCTCTCTCCTCCCTCTCTCCTCCCTCTCTCCTCCCTCTCTCCTCCCTCTCTCCTCCCTCTCTCCTCTCTCCTCCCTCCCTCCCTCCCTCTCTCTTCTTCCTCCAGTGCCAGCCTCAGCCAGTCCACAAGCTACAATTTAAGTTCAAGGAAGGATCAGTGCCTCCATACGTTCCACTGGAGCTGGTAGGCTGTACCACATGTGACCATGTCCTGAGAGAGGATCTCGGCTTCAGCTCCATAAAGACCACAAGTGCCAGTAGTGGTAAACACAGTTGTCTAACATCTCTGGCCTCCAGCAAGCCATTTCTACTTGTAGGGAACAGTAGTCATGGGGCTTCATCTTTCCAGAACAGTGGGTGTGGTTCCAGGGGAGGTGCCTCTACATCATTAATGGGGAGAGGAGGGAGAGGTGGAGGAAGAGGAGGAGGAAGAGATGGAGGAGGGAGATATGGAGGAAGAGGGAGGGGAAGAGGGAGAGGAGGAGGTGGTGGTGTAGAGGGAGAGAGTTCATCTTTGTTTGGTTCTCACCAATCATTTAACTTTGGTATGTACTCTGTACTCTCACAATGTTTATTTTTGCAGTTCCCATAACACCCCTCCTGTAGCCACACCTCCCATAACACCAGATCACAGTGACAACCCAATTACATGTAACTGTGGGGAAGAAGCAATCCTGCTTACTGTCAAGAGAGAGGACAGCTCAAACAAAGGTGATGCAAACCTCAACATCATTCTATATATAGCACACCAAAATATCGTGTGTCTGTAAACATAACCCCCCCACTATATAATGCTCTCTCTCTTTTTTTTAAGGTCGTCAGTTCTATAAGTGTCCAAAACAGCAAGGAACCGGCTGCAACTTCTTCCAGTGGGCTGATCAGAGCTCTTCTCTTACACCTAGACGATATCTTATGACTTCCACTCTGCCATATGGAAGTGGCAATTCGTACGGCCAAGACAGAGGAACTCAACAACTACCCTTAGAGAGATCTCAAGGTACACAAAGAGGCGGACCAAACAGGAGAGGCAGAAAAAATGGAAGTGAAAGTTATGGGTGTGTGTCCTTGATGGGAGGTCATGGGGCATCCTTTGGAGGGGGATTTAGTGTCTTGTGTAACTGTGGGGAGCAAGCAATTGTGAGAAAAGTGCACAAAGAAGGATTGAATACTGGAAGAGAGTTCTACACCTGCTCCAAACCTCGTGACCAGCAATGTAAATTCTTTGAATGGGCAGACAACTACCCTTCATCCAACACACAGAGGTACTCCACCCGAGGTGGGAGGGGCATTGAAAAAGGAGGGAACTCATGGAGGAAGACTCATGAAATGACGGACACTGATTTGAGGGTTAGAAAAAGAGCTGCACCCACTTGTAGTGTCTGCCAGGAGAAGGGACATACCAAACGGTCCTGTCCCCTTTCCAGATAAGGTAGTGTGATATGACTATACAACATTAGTAGAGTCAAAAGCATTCTGAATCACTGTGTATATACAGATCATAATTACATGATATCATGCACCCATAATATCATAGTTTCTATGTACTGAAGACTTCCATCATCACAATACAGGATTAGTTGGATGAATACAGGAGGTAATAGGCATGCAGGTTTATAACATTCACTCCATTCGAGATCTGTAGAATTGTATCTTATTCCATTACTCCTGCTTATAAAGGGTTATTAATATTACCTTCGGGTTATCTGCTTACAAAAATTATTCTGGAGTTCCTGGACGACACTGAAGGGCAGCTGTTTCTGGGGGGTTGATCTGTTTGGTCCGACACTTTTATTTCTAGTATATCAAGGAGAGTGGGGGATATCCCTAATGACTTGATGATGACATGATGAGGATAGAACTCACCGAAATAGGTTCTCTTCAAATTCAAAATTGAGTGGTATTTTAGGAGTCAGGGAGTGGATTACTGGTGTCTTTGACAATTGGATGGGGGGTTCTTGGTCCAAAGGCCTCTCGGTGTCAAAGGATGGGACAGGGAGAGAGAAGCCAGAAGATCGAAATGGAGGCAGAACAAAGTGCTGAGGAGAAGAGGATGGAGATTGGACTGGTGCAAGTGGAGGAGAACACCTAAAACAAAAAAGAAAAATACTAGAAAGATGTAGACATGCCAGTGAAATTTAATTAAACCACTTAACAGCAATGTGACAAGTTTTAAATTCTTGCTCTCATTAATTAGAGTGTCCTCATTAATTAGAGTGTTGGTATAACTGTATACAGAGATGTCCTTGTTGCAATAGAGGGGTTCAGACAGAGGTGTCCTCATTTCAGGGGTTGGTATAGGGTTCCACTATACAGAGGTATCCTCATTTCAGGGTGTTGGAGTAGAGGGGTTCCACTGTATACAGAGGTGTCCTCATCTATGTACATACACCTCCAGTTTGAGTCCTAATAGGTTTCAGGGGTTCATGGTTTCAGGGTTGGTATAGAGTTTCATTGCCCACTATGTAATTGACACTAACTCAGTTTTCTTTGATGTAGAGGGTGGTGAAAATGGAGGAGGTGGCTTTGGTGAGAAGGGGGGTGACCAAGGAGGAGGGGGAGGAGCCTTCCATAATGGAAACCTTATCCCTCCACCCTTTTTCCTCGACTTTCTTTGTGTCGGCAGTCCTGAATGGTGGGTGGGGTGAGAGGGTGGGGTCACAGAAAACTCATTCTCTCTAGATGCCTCATTATTGACCTGCTTCTGTGGGACAGGTGGGTGTGGTATCACTGCACTTTGACCTCTACTGTCTTGAACTGATTCTGTAAGTGTTATTGGTGAACAGTGACCGTTGGAACCATGTACTCTGGTCCTTGGGACTGGTCGGGTAGGTGAAGCGGAGATAACTTCCTCTTTGTTTTCTAGTCTTTTCATGGCCACCATCACTGCACTAGCCTTGCTTTCTCTTGGAATTGGTTGTGGTTCATGGAATGGTGAGTTTCTTGAGAGTTCTTCCAAGCTGTGCTTCTTCTGTCGTGGCTTTGGAAGGGGTGGTTTGGGTTTGTTCCCCTCACTGGTCTTTAAGGGAGGTGGAGGGATGAGTGGTTTCCTCTGTGGGTATGTGGGAGGTGGAGGGAGAAGTGGTTTCTGCTGTGTGGATGCAGGATATGTATTACTGGTTGTGCCATTTGTGATTCCTGGAGTGCTAGAGTACATAATCAAGGATTACATAATGCTACACAGTATAACATCACATTAAAGTCTGTTACATGCAACCAATGTCAAGTTTACCTATCTAATTCAATACCTGCTGATGACTTCTCCTTCCACATCTGTTCCAGATTTTTTCCTGGGTTTGGCCATTGGAGGAAGAAGAGGTTTTTTGATTGGCTTGTTGGCTTGCAGTGATGACTGTTCAGTGGACAGATCTCCATTGGCACTCTTCCCAGGAGAAGTCTTCAGACAAGCAAGCTTGTGTTCCTTCCTAAATTCCACTCCATCACTACAAGAATTAAAATGAAGACTTGAAGCAACATCAGGACAGACTTGAGGTTTAGGACGAGGTATGGGACACCTTATTTTTGCTGGTGAGACAGCCGTAAATTCATTTCTTTTGTTCCAGAGTGGTTTCCTATTGGGGGAGAGTGGTAGCTTGGGTGGTAAGAGTGGCAGTTTAGAGGTTTGTGGGATGGAGATTACATCTGAAGGTATGTCATACTCGTGCCGCACTGGTGGTCGTGAAGACGGACTTGGAACACAGTTAGAGGAGATACTATAAAGACAAGAAACAAGAAACAGGTAGTGTTGTGATCAAGAGGACTACAATAAATAATGAAAAAAAATGGAACCTTCTCCATTGAACTCCCTATGGGGGATACTCTGGTGAATTAGAATTGTTTGTGTAAAGCACTCTTTATCCCCCCACTCCCAAGAAATCGGCTCTTTCTCCATGTAACAGTAGAGATTACATCATTCAGATTACATCATTGTCAATTGTGTACTATTATATTGTTATTGTACTGTATCTAACCCTAGCCCTACCCCTAGCCCATAGCAATAAATCTGTTACATGGAGAAGGAGCCAAGAAATAATTGTGCACCTCTTACGAGTTAATGTCTGAATTCTGAATGCTACAGTGTGTGACTGTCATACCAGTTCTGCTCTGAATGGCTTCGCTTTGGTTTTGGTGGGGGTCTCTTACCAGAACCTTTTGGATAGCGAAGATATGTCAGCTTGTGCTTGGGTCCAATATTTGCATAAACTTCATCACTGATGCAAAAAAAACCAGGTGAAACATGGAAAAATCATGCACAGGACAATCACAAAGTTACACTTACTCTTGATGAGCCTTCTTTGGGACTGGAGGAGGTCTTTTCGACCTTCTTCTCGTCCTTCCTCCGTGACCACCGGATCTGTGGTTTCTCAAAGACATGGATAAGCTACTGTTTAACTGGCTATAGTAATTCGAGTCCCCTAGTTCACTCGCTCTATAATTTCACTCCATATTAGCAGATTGCCAGTATAATGTAGCAAATTCCTCCGTTGATGTACATATTTGGCGTAATAGTTGCTGTCAGTGGCTGCAGTCCAAACGTGCTAATTAGCTACCATATTTGAGAGAAGCATGAGGGACTGTTTGTAGACTATGCAGTACAAAAATTTAACCACGTCTAGTAACAATTCTCCCGTGTGAGAGGACAGTGATATGTATTAATAAATGGAGTTTATTTGTCCAATGAGTTTAAGTAAATTGGTTTTGATTGCTGGCTTTTTTCTGCTTGAGCTTTCTTATTGCTGCTTCCCACCACGAACCCAGGAGCAAAGTTCACCTAATCAGAGGGAGATATAGCTGGCTAATTAGTAGATCTGAGCTACAACATAATGGTAGATTCATGACATTATTCTGCCCTATATAGACAATAATAATATTATCTATACAGTCATTAACGTAAACAACTTTCTAAGGAAATGCCAATGAAGTGGCAACAGATACCTACCAAATACCTTTCATCATTGTAAAGTTGTAAATTAAACATCCTCAACCCTCTCAGGCTGTATGAAACTCAATATTTGTATGAAACTCAATATATAAAGTTATATATATTGGAGGCTAAGATTTTTAACTTACAGGTCTTGGGTAAGGATTGTTGTAGTGAAGAGCTAACAAACAGAATATATAGCAATGTAATGAGATAGGTATGTCTTCTTTCCTCAATGATACTGATATTTACCTATTTCCAATCTGGAGGTGGCTTCAGCAATGCATCTTTGGATTTCTCTCTGGTCTCTTAGCTGCGTATGTAAAGAGTTGAATATGGAGACCTAGGTCCTTGCACATGCGCAGACTAGATTCTTAAATTAGAAGGGAAAGGCTAAAGGTCACCTCTTTATTCTTTCTGAATAGTTTTCTCGCTTCCTCTCTGATGTAGGTTCGCTCAGCTACCGTCTCAACTTCATTAGAGGCTTTCCAAGTGTTGGCAACCCTCAGGATCTCTCTATATTTCTTTAATACCTCAATCCGGAGGAGGGGCTTCACGGCCATAGCTTGGGTACGGATCGCTTCAAGGATATCTCATAAGACACGCCCACGCCCACGCCCACTTTCTCTCGTAGTTAAGTATACGCCCCGTGATTGCGGTTGGATATGGGCCAGTTTATTAACTTTATATAGGAGAAGGTAAGTCGCCATAGTCAAGTAAGTCGCTAAAGAAGTATGTAGTTAGCTACTTTGCTTCAGGTATGAGTTAGTTGTGCTGTGGTGTTCTGTTAGGAAGGTCTGATTTTTTAAAAATGATGTATCGTTCATTCTCAGGCATTCAGCATGGCTACAAACTCCTCTACACCACTCTATGGCAGAGATGTCCACCCATCAGCAGGTCATTTATCTACACAGCGGTCCTATACTGCTCCTCAAAAGACATATTCCCTGCCAGAATTTTCTAATCAAGTGCCTTCCAGCAGGACTTATCCACACAGTCTACCTTTTGAGGCCAACAGGTTCACTGCTCCAGTGATTGGGTCACATATCCCTCATTCAGGAGCTGAGTCACGTTGGCATCACTCCTCCTCATGGAAGCCACCTAACACTCGTAATGATTCTAGTTCCACTGTTGACTCTATTCATTATCAGACTCCACCTCATGCGCCACCCCATCATGCTTCTAGTTATACTTCAGATGGTGATACTTCAAGAAGTAGTAGTGCTTTTTACACAGGCAAGAAATTACAGACGAGAACAGTTTCTGATAACACCATGTTGCAAGCTCATTCTAGTGGGCGTGGGTCTTCTGATGTGGACAAACCTCCACTTGATAGTTCACAAACTACCAATCGTTATCCTCAAACTTCCAATTCTTCCGTGTCTGATTCTCATATCTCATATCCTATTCCACAACCTCCTAGCAGTAAGTGTTTCAGTCAAGCAACCCTGGAAAATCAACGCTATTCGTTGGAAGGTATGCCCACTTCGGACCACCCCAATGAAGATAGACACTTTTCTCTGGATTGTCCCGGGTACAAGGCCTTTGGTGTGTTCGATGGACATGATGGACCCAGGGCTGCTGGTTTTGCTTCAAACTACATCCTTCAGTTGTTTGATACAGTTTCCTGGATGAAACTGGTGAAAAGCAATGATAGCAATATCGTTTGTGAGGCACTGAAGGAATTTTTTGTGGTCACTGATAAGGATTTCTTCAAAGGAATGGAGAGATATATCAATGAAAAGGAATCTATTCAGAGAAGGATCCCTCAGGTTGGTTCGTAGATGAGTGGGATTGTGTTAATACTTCAATATTATAGCAACCATACTAGGTTTATAAGTTCTATAGCCTTCAGGTTAGTAGTTGTCAATGGCTATAGAAAATAATGTTTTGACACAAATAGAAGTCATAACCTTTACCCATGACATAGCAATGACATCACAATGACATCATGTCATAACTCAACTGCACATGACATTTTTATCCTGTGTCATCAATATTGTATAGATTATCATTATCATTATTAATTTTAGCATCTGACATCCTATGCTGCTTATCAGAGGTACCCTAATGAGGTCACAAGGTTGCAGGAGATTGAACCGATGTTATCTGGAGGTTGTACTGCAGTCATTGCTGTCATTGTGAAGAATAGACTCTATGTGGCCAATGTTGGTGATTCAAGAGCTGTACTGATCTATGAACAACGTAATAGGACTCTAACATTCCAGCAGTTAAGTGTTGATCATTCAGTAGAAAATGAGGACGAACTGAAGAGGCTCGAACAGCTTGGTCTTGATCCAAAGGAACTGATTAAGTCAGGACGACTTGGCACACAAGAGAACACGAGGAGCATTGGAGATTATTCAATCAAACAGGGATATAAGAATGTTGACTCACTGAGGTTAGTTGTTGCAAATGTGAACACTGTCCTTGCAATTTCAACTTCAGTATTAACTGATAATGAACAAACCCTGTGATTATTCAACTCCCCTTACACTAACCATATTATTATTATTCTACCTATCTTCCTGTAGATCTGCTCAATCGGCTCCTGGTATTGTTACTCCCTATATAATGCCCCCCAAGAACATAGACCACACCTTCAAGTATTTGATACTAATGACAGACGGAGTGTATAAGAGCATTGAGTGTACATTTGAGGACCAAAATGCTATTGATGTCAACAAAGTCCTCTTACACATGTTGGAACGTTCCCTGCATATGTGTCATGGGAAGATGGAGACTATGGCAGATAGTGTATTGGAGAGAACTGCAAAGATTCATCAAGATCTTTATACAAGAACTGCCAGAGTTGATATCAGATCTCCAAAGGCAGTAGATTGTAGGAAAAGAGATGACATGACTCTTCTGGTGTATAAATTCCCAGATAGTGTGTGATTGATTATCATGTAACCCCACCCCTCTATCCTTGTTTTGAGAAAAGGAGTTCAATGTAGTGATGAATCAGAATAAAGTTGTAAGCATGTAATAAAAAAACGTGTAATTAATTAAAGTCTTTTCAGAGCCTTCTTCTTGTCTTTCTTCCTCTCGACATATTCTCTCCTCTCCATTGGCCTCTTCTTCCCTGCTTCCTTAGTCCCACCAGAACCAGCTGCACCACCACTTGAAGTAGGATGTTCAGTTCTTGATGAGGTTGTATGATGAGGCCGGGCATGGATCTCGGTCATCATCTGGGCACGGCTAAAATAGTCCTCATATTGTTCAAGCAGCATCTTGCCAGCTTCTTCGTTCAGGGCTGATTCGGGATTGGGATAAATCAGGAGACATTTCACGGTCTATACATTAATGATAAGGAATTCACATGGACCTTTGTCTTCACAAACTTGTTTTCTAACATGCACTGATGGCTGCTCACCAATAAGATATGTTTGATACCATGTTCTGGTTTCCAGTCTCTCTTCAGCGTGTTAACACATATAGCTCCATTCTTTGCCACGTTAGGGTGAAAGATCTTGGTCAGGAAAAACCCCTGAGGAGGTGCTGCTGGGAAGTCTCTACCGAGCACTAACTTCATTCTAAACATACCCCCTTCATAAGGTGTGCCAGCTGCAGAGAGATATTATACTGATCAGCCTTTGATGAGGACTACAGGATTTGTGTCAGCATAAAGGTACTCTAGTGCAGCCCTCCCAAGTTCCAATACCATAGCTACTTCAACGTGAATACCTGGGCCTTCTAAGGTGGCTTGTATGTCTGTTAAGTTATCTTCATTTATATAGACTTTAATTCCTTCCGGTGGACTCTCAGAGAGCTCAAACACCTCCCTGGTCACGGTCCTGATGACCTGAGGGGGTAAGTTCTCAACAGAGCTCTAGGGATAGAGCGAAAAGGTTAATAAAGCCTACTACTACATAGTTTTCTTACCGATGGCAAAGACATAACCAAGAATTTTTATTATTGTAGCGACATTAAATCTTCAAATTTTCAAATTTTTAAAGCTGACCAATAGCATCATCTAGACTTGTATCTATTTATAGGAAATTCGCTTATACCGTAAATATAGTATTTTTTGATAAAGTTGCAATTAAACAATAATTATTATTCTTTAAAAAACAAGGAATTTGTTATTATGTAGGTGAATAATCTATTTTTATTTCATCCCATGAAATATCACAAGGGAAATTGTTAGGGAAAATAACATAGGACTTTATTGTCCCATTTCCATCAGGAACCTCTTCCTCTGGGGAACTTGTCTCTCCTGCACCTTCATCTTCCTCAAAGTACAGGAAATCATCATTAGTATTGTCCAACAGCTGAGATCCCTCACCAGTGCTAACGGAGGGATGCTGAGAGTTCCTTTTCTCTGTCTCCAGACTCCACCCATACATGTCTCTGTCAGTCAAACTCTCACCTTTGGTTGAAATGCTGGTAACTTCACTGGAATAGCTTGTAACCACTGATGTCAAAGTCTGCTGGCCAGAGGAACGAGGTGGTACCACTGGAGGAGTGGCTTCCTGTTTTGTAATCTCGGGGTACTCTGGCTTGGCAGTGAACAATATGGGCGGATCCGTTACAGTGCATTGTGGATAATTCTCAGGATGTGTTGGATCTGGAACTGAATCCTGTCTGAAATGTGGATTTTGGTTCTGATACGAGACTACATTTTTGAGGTGGCTGTTGTTGGATTGCTGGTCATAGATGATGCCATGCTGCCTTTCATAGGGGATGAAATAACCTCCACCGTATGGATACTGCTGTGTCCTAGGAGGTGCTTGGACATAAGGTGCAGGTTGATAAGGAGGAGGCTCTCTCGGAGGCTCTCTTGGAGGCTCTCTCGGAGGCTCTCTCTCATCCTCCCTTCTGTACCATGATTGGCTCGCATCCTGTGAGTGACGCCAGCTGTAATAATCTCCACCTCCTGTTCTGGGGTACGGAGAATATTCCAAGCGGCTGGCCTGTATAGCATAATAATCTGGATAGCCTTGTTGCTGATGTCTCCAGTCATCAATGTCAGAGATGAGTGGAGCTCTGGGTAGCTGAGGAAGCTGTGATGAAGTGTGTCTACTGTAATCAAAGTTCTTGGAAGTAGTAGCAGGGGCAGAGGGTGGGAGTTCCATCGGCAATTCCTGCTTATCCCGGGTGGGTAGTTTGCTCGACTGAGCCCGTGTAATAGATAAATAGCCAAGATTCTTTACGATCAGTGTGATGTCATCCAGTCTACCAGATCGACGGTCCCTCTTCATCGTGGTCCTGTACAAATACTTCACCTTCTCTACCACACGCTGTGCTACCATATTCTTGTCAGCACTGTCCTTCAGTGTGTTGGCAACAAGGTGAGCTATGTCCTCATTTACCAAATCGGGTCGTCCAGTCCACGCTTCATATGCCTCGTAGAGACCATCGGACATCAAGATCAGGAAACCATGGAAGTTGGAAAGGTCAATGGGTTGATGGAGGTAAGGTTCAGCTGTACCTGGTTCACAGGTGGCATGCCTGGAGAGAAAGTTATATCTCAGCTATACTTCATTAATAACTTCTCTACTCTAGACACAGAAATGACAGGAGACTGACTTGTAGCCTTATTGGCACGTAATATGACACATTGGGACCTTGGAAATTGTTCTTAATTTAGAGGTAATACAATGCACTAAAGTATCAGATAGGGACAGGACAGGTATCCTTTCTATGGT
Source organism: Diacarnus erythraeanus (assembly GCA_964016965.1). Taxonomy (NCBI): domain Eukaryota; kingdom Metazoa; phylum Porifera; class Demospongiae; order Poecilosclerida; family Podospongiidae; genus Diacarnus; species Diacarnus erythraeanus. Next base: position 5,147,708 of record OZ024686.1, on the reverse strand, counting down.
GGCAGTACTTATTTTCAGAGTGTCCTTTATCAGAGGCCCACTATATCTTCCCTAACATGTGATAGCTCACCAGCTCAGGGTCTAAGAGAAGGCTGGACACGTGTAGCTATCACCTAGTACCATCGCTACACTATAGCTCACTTGATGATGTCCACACTAGTATAGCCACCCTTGATAGCATAGTCTCCGATAGATCTTGTGTTCTGTTGCATACCAAGTCTCTTGGCTCGTTTAAGCTCGATAGGATCAAGACCACACCCATTCAAGCGCTGGAGTTCACTCTCACAGCTTGTGTTATGATCCACAGAGAGCTGTCGTACTGTGATATCATGCCCATCATGGTCCTGAGTATATAACGAAACTATTAGTGACATTAAAAGTCTGAGATGTTATTATAGCACACAAAGTCCCTCCACACCCCTTCTTTCCAAATTTCAAAATGGCCCCAATAAATTGTTACCAGTGTGTTTACCCTGCACACAACAACTTGTACCTGTTGGGTACAGAGGAGGGCTCGTGAGTCACCGATGTTGGCTACATACAGCTTATGGCCGTAGATCAGTGCTACCACAGCAGTCGTGCCACCTTTGATGAGGTCATCGAGTCTCTCTATCTCAGCAATTTGAGTGGGGAACATCTTTGCAGCCATGCTTGAATTAACATCAGGGAACTTTTGCTGGATTGTGTGAAATAAAACATTTTGTACAGGGGTTTGAAGTAAACCACTTACATACCTCAATTTCAATCTGCAAAGTGACCTTTCTTGTGATGTAGGGGTCGATTCCAATAAAGAATTCTTGTTCTGTTGCTAAGATTGCATTTCTGAGTGCTCTCATAACCAGGTCATCTCCTCCACTCAAATCACTGCTCAGAAGGAAATGAGGAATGAAGGATTGGGAGACCTTGACTGCTCGCATTCCATCATGCCCATCCAGGACCATGTAAAGCTGAGTCTTGTCGCCATATTGGCAAGTGTAGTATCTTAATGAGGAATATTTAACTATAATTACAGAGAGCAATCTATCTAGATAATCAAATAGAGACTATTTCTCACATCTAACCACTGACAACATTGAACAGTGATTGAGGTTGTTTCTGTCAATGTAACCATTTGACTAACCTATCTTCATTCTGCCTCCCAGGTGAGATGGCTCCATCCCAATTCAGTGTCTCATTTGAAGAATATCCAATGCTGCAATGTGGTCCAGGCTCCAACTTCAAAGTCCACTCTGAACGGTCATTCTATTAGGAGTGTTAAATGGAATCTTACAGACAGTGCATGCACTATTAATAGCCAGACAGCTGTAGCTAGTCATATTATACAGTCAGTTCCCTTAAAATTCCTTACCTGCTTGTCCTTTCTGCTTGGCATTGCTGTCTTAATCACATAGCTACGGCCGTAGAGAGTCAGACTGCCCTGAACTGATTCATACGGACTCCCCCTTTCTCTTAATACTCCAATTAAACCGCACCATTTTGTATAAACGCACAATAATAGCCCCGCCCAACACTGTAGCTATATCCACGTGGAAGATGTCAGGTACTAATGCAGATATTGAGTTGTCTGATACCCAGCCTGGAGTGGTGAGTGAAACTGCTCGTCCTCAACCTCAGATAGGTTTGGGTCTTGGGAACCAGCCTGACACAGAAGTGGAGACTGATGATGAAGAGGTTTGCCTATTTTTATACATCTTTTTGACATTTTGAACATGGGTTCAATTTTACTAGTTAGAAAACATAGAAGAAACAGTGTCTGAGAGACTGATGGGTTTGACAGAGATGCTTCCTGACCAATTCTGGATTACATCCAGTAAAGTGGTGAAGTTTAGCTACTGGTTATTGCGGAGATCAGCATGGGTTCTTGGGACCTCATTGGCCATTCTGGCACTCCCTCCTTTCTTGGAGCAGCAGAGGGTGGAGTTTGAGGAGATGCAGAACATGCAGAAAAAGCAGGTCTGAACTACATACTCGAGGATATTTTTAGTAGAGAGCTATATGGATGTTAGGACATAACCATATCCTGTGTCCTGTTATCATGTCCCATGTCTGTGAAGTGTCCTGTTATTGTGTCACGTGTCTGAAGTGTCCTGTTATCATGTCCCGTGTCTGTGAAGTGTCCTGTTATCATGTCCCGTGTCTGTGAAGTGTCCTGTTATTGTGTCACGTGTCTGAAGTGTCCCGTTATCATGTCCCGTGTCTGTTAAGTGTCCCGTTATCATGTCCCGTGTCTGTGAAGTGTCCTGTTATCATGTCCCATGTCTATGAAGTGTCCTGTTATCATGTCCCGTGTCAGAAGTGTCCTGTTATCATGTCCCATGTCTGTGAAGTGTCCTGTTATATCACATCCTGTTCAGTAAGTTCTTGTTATTTTCGCTTGCAGATACTTCTTGGACCAAACCAACCTGCATCTCCCATGAGAGGAGCAAGATGATTATGTGGGAAAGACACTTATTTCAATATCTGCATCATTCATTTTAAAATTTGACAGAATAACTAAAAAAAATAAAGGAAAAAATTGAAATAAATAATAATTTATTTTGTCATGATCTCTTCTCTCTTTTTCTCTTCCTTCCTCTTCCTTTCTGCTTCAATTACATGTAGTTCTTTGGCTTCCTTGGCCTTGTTCCTCTTCTCATATAGTTCTCTATTTGCAATAATTCGTTGAACAATGCCATCGGTAGTCAGCGTGTTCCCACTGTCAATGGCACGATAGATACCTCTGCTCTTTGGGGCCTGTGCATAGGGAGACAGCACTAGTTAGGAACAAAGACTACATGTATCTTACCTCATAAGGGTCACTACCATCCACGTCTTCAAGTATTGGTGAGTTTCCATGGATGACAAAATTGCACTACACGATACAGTGATAAAGGCTCTATAATATATTATGTTTCAGTATTTTAATGTTTGTATAATTATATATTTGTGAAGAAACAACTTGTTGAGATTGTTACATGTTTTGTATTGTTTATTGACATGTTTGAATTATGTTGACATGATTGTTGACATGTTTGTTGACATGATTGTCACATGTTTTGTTTGTTACATGTTTGTATTGTGTTTGTTGACATGATCTTAAAGGCTTAGCAGCTAATGATTGTACCTTGCACTGATCCATCAAACTATCAGTCACCTTGTAAGGAGCTCCTATTATCACTTCTGACACATACTGCAACACACAATGAAGAAACAGTTAACATCACTATCAGCTCTCAATCACAGCATCCCTTCCACTTACTTTACATGCCAGCACACTCAAGACTCTTTCCTGGAGGTTCATGATGGGGTAATTCTTCCCCTTGTAGCGGTTTACAACTTTGTCTTCGTGTAACCCCACTATAATGTAGTTCCCCATTTCATGACATTTCTCAAGGAAGGAGACATGTCCAATGTGAAAGAGATCAAATGCTCCGGCGACATACACTACCTTGTCTCCTGGCTGATTTGGGAGGGGGTAATGGAGGAGGAAGGGGAGAAGAGGAGAGTGTAGGAAGGGGAAAGTGGGAGGAAAGAAGAGAAAGTCTGTATGTGGAAGTTTTGAGAAAAAAATAAAACTCACTTTAGGTTCTTTCATATGACCATCCATGAATTGGAAGATTTTTTGTGGTGTTGCCAGGAACTGTGAGACTCCAGTGTAGGGGCTTCTTAACTATACACACAGTGTAGAGGAGAGTGGAGGAGGGAGAGTGGAGGAGGGAGAGTGGAGGAGGGAGAGTGGAGGAGGGAGAGTGGAGGAGGGAGAGTGGAGGAGGGAGAGTGGAGAAGGGAGGGAGAGTGGAGAAGGGAGGGAGAGTGGAGAAGGGAGGGAGAGTGGAGAAGGGAGGGAGAGTGGAGAAGGGAGGGAGAGTGGAGAAGGGAGGGAGAGTGGAGGAGGGAGAGTGAAGTAGAGTGCAGAGGAGAGTGAGGTATATGATATGTTGAAGGAGGAACTAAATCTCAAACCTCAAATTGTCTCTTGAGTTGGTTATCTTCAAACTAATGAAAGAAAAATAGTGAAAATTTTAGTGTTTGGCTTAGACCAACAGACTCCTCCCCCTCTGAACATTATTCTAACAAAGTCCTATGCTTTTCTAACCAAGTCATTTGGATCAGAGGTTGTGGTGTGATGTGATCGAGTCATCAGCAACATTCTGTGAGAGGAAGAGAATATATTCCTATCAAAATTAATTACACAAGGAACCCGACAACACTCCTGAGAGCGGAGTTCATGGTTACTCAGGGAGGAACCAAAAAAGGGAGGAACTGAAGGGGGAAAGGATTGAGATACTCAAGGTCATACCTTCCAACAAGATCAGTAGTGGAAACACCATGTGTTCTCTCGTATTCTCTGAATTGAATACAAAACACCATTACTCAAATAATATACAATAATGTATATTTAACACACTTACTTGTATCTCCCAGCCATCTTTACTTCATGGTAGGCATCTGTGCCATCAGCTGAGACTGCTACATCATCTGAAATCACATAGATAATTTGCTCCTTCACCATAAAATCATAGCATACCTCCATGGGCAGCAAAGTCAATGTCGTGTTCATCCAAAAATTCCACAGTGACGCAGTAAGGCACTCCTTCTATAACCTATTCAAGTTAAAAGAGTTGTTTGGGGACTCCCCATAGAGCAGATAGTTACAGTACATATCTGCTATGAGTATACTATGTTGAGAGATTCCAGAGGTTAGAGGGCAGAGGTTAGAGGGTAGAGGGTAGAGGGCAGAGGTTAGAGAGCAGAGGTTAGAGGGTAGTCATACCTCATCAACCCATTTAATAGACCGCACCATCTTGTATCTGTGCATAGCGAGATAAGTACTATGAAACTAAAGTCTAAAATCTACTATTAGAATCCACAATTATGGAGGGGAGGGGATGATCGTGCTTGGATCATTGTGAAACAAAAGTCATGGAGAACATACACATATTACAGAAATTTCTCATTGCCCACGCCCCCCTCCCCCCCTCCCAGTGAATTCCCAACACTTATAGCATACTCATTGTGAGCAGGTTTTTTTGTAATAGGACCCTTTTCCATAGCATCAGGAGAAGAGCAAAATCATGAAGAGCATGTAATGATTTAAATAGGAGGTTCAACAAAAGTCAAATGGACTTTACATTAGAGTACACACCCACCTTTCTTGCTCGTTCATCACAGGTGGGCCTTTGTGTAGTCCAATTTCCTCTGAATACATAATAATAATAGAGTTATTGGAACCCCTCTACTCCAACCCCCTGAAATAGGAACCCCTCTACTCCAACCCCCTGAAATAGGAAATCTTATATTCCGGTCATCTCTGCATACTTGGATTTGTCACAAAATGAAATGAGCTCCCTCATCATTTTAAAGGGTATTAAGGGGGCATAGTGTTATACAAACCATCTGCATGGACTCCTACTACCAGCACATCTCCAAGCATCTTGGCCTGCCTCAGAGCATTGAAGTGTCCATAATGTACCATGTCAAAGCTGTTGGATTAATAGTTTAAGGTCTCTGACCTCTGATTTTAAAGCCTATCTCTCACCATCCATCCACAAAGATACGAACTTTTTTTCTCTTGGCTTCAGGGGACTCAGCTGAGGTTTCATCAAATTCTAAAACTCGAGGCCTTTTGTCTGGTTTAGAGTTTTCCATGTCTACAGAGATCATTAGCTGCAACCGCTCTGAGCCTGTATTATCAAAGCCGCTATCGCGCGCTATGAATACGATTAGTGGTCACCTGTCTATTATGATGTCATAAATAGGAGATGGATGTACACTGAGCATGCGTGTAGAAGATGGCGACCAGGTGAGTGTGTGGGTGTAAGAGAAAATGGTGGATGAATGTGAACGTGAATATCCTCTCTACATGGGAGGTCATTAATGCAGCCATTTCGGCTGTTTTTTGGCGTATTTTTTTCTCATTGTAGAGAGGAAAAGGTCTATTCTTTGAATTTTCTCTCAAATATAGGTTGGAGCGCCTCTGGGTCTTGTTAGAAAGCGGTTCTACTCCAGTAACCAGAAAAGCAGCCGCCATTCAGATAGGGGAGATACAAAAGTTCCATCCCCATGAGTTCAATAACCTCCTCAGAAAAGTAAAACTAAAATACGCACCATTTGCACATATTTGGTTTGTGTTATTGACAGGTATCAATGGGAGTTAGTAGAGTGGAACTCTATTCCAACCACTGAAATGAGGACATATAACTTTACCCCTCCTTAGAACACTTTAATTTGTCCCTAGGATACTGGAATTGAGGTTTCACTGTTGTTTAGTCTCAAGCCCATGTAATTTAATAGTCTATAGCCCATTTATAATAATTATCAAGGTTTATATAAAGATGAATGTGAGTGATAGCTAGAGGTGACCTTTCTGTTTCTCTAGGTCAGCACGTACTTAAGCAACAAGTCATGGGAAACGCGTATAGCTGCTGGTCAGGCAGTGGAGGCCATTGCTACTAATGTCAAACAATGGGAGCCAACCTTTCACCCTAAATTAGACGAGAGGGAAGGAGAGAGAAGTTCTCCTACTGAGGGAGATACTGAACTGCTATCTTTCACTACATTTGACATCAAGCAGGTATACAGTGATCATATTGTAGCCATTTGCCTCTATAGTCTTGAACCGGCACTTTACAAAGGTCTTGCTTCATGGGACACCTTTGCTGTCGTCTACCGGTGATGAGTTCCAAGCTCTTGAGAATGACCCAGAATTTCAGAGTATGACTCCTCAGGTATGCTGTTTTTCTGTGCTATAATATAATGATACCTTTGACTAGTGAATAGTTAGATTAGTAAGAACATACAAATGCTCCAATATCTCTTAACAACAGTAGGCTTCAGGCCATGCAATTTTAACCTTTCTTTCTCTGTAGGAGAGATTGGCATTTCAGCGTCAGCAGTTGAAACAACGTTTGGGGTTAAATGCACAAGGGAAAGTTATCTCCATGGGAATGGAACATCTCTTTGATGATAATGACCTGGTGACACATGTAGTTCCAAGTATGGGAACTGGACCTGAACGTGGGAAGGGGAATGAAAATGAAGTATGTGATGGATTATAGTGTAGAGACCCTTAATCAACTGGAGTACATTACCACTCCCCCTCTTCTCCCCTCCCTTCCCCTCTTCTCCCCTCCCCTCCCCTCTTCTTCCCTCTTCTCCCCTCCCTGTTCACCTCTAGATCCAGGAGTTGAGTGCACTTCAGCTGTCTGGAATGAGTGCCAGGGAAAGGAACAAGGCCAAAAGGAAGGCAAGGCAGCTGGCCAGGAGACCATCCATCGATACAGATGCTCAAGGAAGAAGGTAAAGCACAATTTGCTTGTTAAATGAAGAGGGTACTCCCTCTAATTATTGGTGTGTCCATAATGGTCCTTCTAATGTCTTATTAACTGAAGAGGATACCCCTATAATTATTGGTGTGTCCATAATGGTCCTTCTAATGTCTTATTAACTGAGGAGGATACCCCTCTAATTATTGGTGTGTCCATAATGGTCTTATTAACTGAGGGAGGGTACTCCCTCTAATCGTCAGGTTCATGAAATGAGGAGGCGGCATCTCTCCAATTATTGGTGTTGTTTCCATAGTGATTGTGATCCTCCAGTTGCCAAGAAACCCAGGACAGCTAGTGTGGTGGTGGAACAGAGTGGCCCAACCAATAAGGTTCTCATTGACCAAGTTACAGATGTAGACTTGAATTTTGATGAGGTACGTATCAACATTTAAAAGTGGTAGGATTTTAAAATTGTGATATTTTAGTCAGAGGAATGGCCTTTTTCATGGTTTTCTGAAGAGATGTTCCAGAACTTATTCAATCCAGCCTGGGAGGTATGCCATATCCAGTATGTTAACGTAATGCTGTAGTTAGTATGTATGGAATATAATAGGTTCGTCATGGTGCAGCCACTGCCCTGCGAGAGGTGATAAAACTCCATGGCAAGACAGCTGGCGTCTTCACTCATACACTTCCATCTGATGTATGTACATGCATCCACTGGAATCTAAAGTTACACTGTGAGCTTGTTACAGCAGTTATGCTTTCATTATTGCAGGTGGAAAGTGCCAACCAGAGATGGCTGGTGGATGCTGCTGTTAGACTCCTCTGTGTGTTCTGTCTGGATAGGTTTGCCGATTTTGTATCGGATCAAGTGGTAGCTCCGGTCCGGGCTACATGTGCTCAGGTGTTAGGGATAATCTCACGGCTGATGGCCGAGGAGCACGTGGTCCAAATGTCCAAAGTTCTTCTGTTTCTGGCCTCCGAGAATCAGTGGGAGGTCAGGCATTTGAGTCTAATGGGAATGCAGCACTTATTAACTGCCAGGACGGTAGGCATGTATACGACAGAGATATTAAAATAAAGTGCCGATTGTTCCGATTTTCACAGGATCTTTCTTTCCAACTTCTACCATCTTTATTTCCTTCCATCCTTCAAGGACTTCAAGATGTCGATGACGATGTGAGAGCCGTAGCAGCTGCTGCTCTTCTCCCTGTCTCAGGTGACCTCTCCACCCTCATCCCAGACAAGGTCAGAGTTCAAATGTTTGTAGCTGTATGGTATTATCAGATTATCTTCTTCTTTAGATTCCTCATCTTGTTCAAATTCTCTGGGACTCTCTTCTAGAATTAGATGACCTCTCTTCATCCACTAACAGTATCATGGAGTTATTGGGGATCCTCCTTTCTTCCACTTCTGCCAGATGCTCCTCCCACTCTGATGTTGACGTCAGCCCAGCTTACTTTGACTTGGTTCCTAGACTTTGGCCATTTCTGAGCCATACAATCAGTTCTGTTCGGAAATCATCTCTCAAAGCTCTGCTGATGTTGCTGGGTGTGGATGGAGGGCATCGTTCTCTGGATACGCCCTCCTCTAGTGGACAATGTGATGAGATGGATAGTACCGGGGGAACCACTGAAACAGAGAACACTGCAGAGGTCAAAGTGCACAGTGGTGGGTGGTTGAAGGGAGTCCTCCAGACGCTGCTATGTCAAATTTTTCAGAGGTTTGCACTTGAAGGTTTAGAGGACATCAGACAGCTCTTGCACGAGGTATTGTATAATGGCTCTCTGTTTGTGTGGACTTGCAATGAGCTGATTCTGGCAGGTATGGGCTGCCGTTCTCTCTAATTCCTCACCTGCGGATCTCTCTCTCTCCACTTCTCCAGTCATATCAGCATGGCTCTGTCTGCTAGTGGCTCCTTCCTCCCTTGCAGTAGACACGAACCTTCTAGTGCCTCCTACTCCAACAGCTCAGGTCGGGTGTGCATCACATAATACACTTCATTCACTAGTTAATTTTTGTGGTGTAAATCTTCACTAAAATGCCTCTATGAATAATAATGATATTCCTGGCTCTAAAATTAACCACCCACAAAAAATTCTGTCAGATTACTTGTTCTTCCTTCCTGTCCTATGTCAGGTGTCTTCAAACCTGTATCTTGGAGGAAGTGTAGGCGTTGAGTCCATGTTGGTGAAAGAACAGGCTGCATTCATGGCAAGAGTAGCCGGAACAAGGTTACTAAAGATACTGCCATTAATGGATGTACATAGTGATCACTCAGTCTGCCCACATGCCTCTAACATGCAGAGCTCTGGGTCTCCTGGCCTCCAAGTTGAGCACCTCGCCCTCTATCCCTTCTAACGTAGTCTCTCCTGGTTCTGAGGAGCCCCCTACACTCAATGCTATCAATGTTCTCCGAAATGGAGTCTGCCAACTCCTCTCCAATAACACAGGTCTACACAAGATAGTGGCTGCACTGGTTGTGTACCACTGGGAGGGCTGTCCCCGTGAAGCCCTTTGCTCCCGGTTCCTGAGTGCTCTCACGGAGATGACAGATCTGGAGGAAACATTGCCCTTCATCATGAACATGCAGAAAGATTGTCAGGTGATTTATATAGTTCACTGCCTCCAAACACCTGTTTTATTTGTTTGTTTGTTTGTTTCTTTGTTGTTTGTTTGTGTAGTCTCTTATTATTGCATTTGACCAGAAGGGCTTGGACATAGCAAAGAATGTCACTCCAAGGTAACAAAAGTGATAATATATTTATCTGATAACACTCATTTCTTGTTGTTTTTGTTTGTTTGTTTGTTTGTTTGTTTGTTTGTTTGTTGTTTCAGTGGTTACACAGTTGAGTTTGCCACTCAGCTTACATCTCTCAGCATCCCTGATTTGAACTCCACAGAACAACAAGAATTTGAGATGTTGCATCGTAACTTACTCTCCAGTATTGCACAGTTGCAGGAAGAAAGCCAGCAGCTGACTACTCGGGTTAGTTCCTGCATAGCCGGGACCCTCATCTCCATGGAATGTCTTCCAGACAAACTCAATCCTGTGATACGACCACTCATGGATTGTGTTAAGACCGAAACTTACGCCATAATGCAGGTAGGTGTGTGTGAGGCTGTTAACGAGAGTATAGTGGAATGAGAATGGAGAATGGGATTGTGTTCAGGAATCTGAGGCTTGAGATATGCTTGTGTTAGGGTGAAAGTACATAGTACATGAACTGTGACTTAGTGATAGTGGATGGAGGACATATAAATGTTTCTTTCACTGCAGGAACTTGCAGGATCTTGGTTGAGTCAACTTATGGACAGCTGCCAAACACGAGCATCATCTCCAAACTCTAAGATTATCAGGAATATATGCGTCTCTGCATGCTGTGATCCTCACCACACCCCCAGGGTGTGCTCGGGGACAAAGGGAGGAGGAATCCTTCCCAGCCAAACCAACAGGCCCTCCAAACAGAAGAGGAGTCAAATCTCTTCACCTGTTAGCGAGGACGGCCAAGAAGGGGAAGATTGGATGTGGGATGTCGGTATCATATCTCTTTCTAAACTGGAACAAGTGAGAAACTGATATCACGGAGCAAGCACTTGGAAGAGGGTCTAGTGGTACATTTGGGCATTTTGATGAGGGGGAGGGGTGTGTGTGTGTGGAAGAGGGGGGGGGGGGGGGGAGGGGTTCAGTGAACTGTAGTGATGTCTAGAAATAACTGCTTGCAAATAATTTTCCAGGACCGACCATACCCTCTCTAAATATTCACATTTTAAATCTTGTTTATGCACACACATAGACACCATCTCTGGGCTAGGGCTGTAAATATTTCTCTTCTTTGTACGTAGACACCATCTCTGCATAAGACACACCACCAGGGGAGAGGAAGGCCCTCTGCTGCTGTCAAAGAAGCTATGGCAAATGCTCTCTTGCAGAAGGAACAGAGAAAAGTGAGTTTGACTGTATTTTTCTTGCAGTTGCATGTGATAATGGATTCCTGCGGGAGTAGTCTGTGTTCTACCAGCATCAGGGATCAGTCACAGCTCTACTTGCACTTTCCAAACATTTTGGGGAGAAGTTGTTTAGTTCCTTGTCACCTCTGTGGCTTTACATCACTCAGCCTCTGGACAACCTCCCGTCATCTCCTCTGGACAACCTCCTATCACCGTCACCGAATCAAGAGAAAGGTTAGCTCATTTGTACTATAATTCTCGTGTTTACCGACAAAAAAAAACTTTTCTAGTGCTAGATGACAAGACTACTTCCCAAGTCCAATCAGTAGTTAATTCTATCCAGATTCTGGAGGTACTCTGCCCATCGTTAGCTCCACCCCTCCACTCTCAGGTCCTTTCCCTCCTACCACGCCTTCTCCAAGCTCTTCACTCTCCTTTCACTGCTATCAGGCACATGGCAGCCAGAGGAATCTCTAGTCTAGCTAGAGTGGACCTTCACCACACCATGCAGGTAAGACTGACCTAAATCTATTCCCTTTCCTCATCTTAGGTATTTTCACCTCTTCAATTAACATGGAGTTTACCCTCACCCTTCAATATTCATCCAGACCGCCTTAATTAGTCCACCCTGACCCCCTTAATTAGTCCATTCTAACCCCTTAATTAGTCCACTCTGACCCCCTTAATTAGTCCACCCTAACCCCCTTAATTAGTCCATTCTAACCCCTTAATTAGTCCACTCTGACCCCCTTAATTAGTCCACCCTAACCCCCTTAATTAGTCCACTCTGCCCCCTTAATTAGTCCACTCTGCCCCCCTTAATTAGTCCACCCTGCCCCTTAATTAGTCCACCCTGACCCCCTTAATTAGTCCACTCTGACCCCCTTAATTAGTCCACTCTGACCCCCTTAATTAGTCCACTCTGACTCCCTTAATTAGTCCACTCTGACCCCTTAATTAATCCACCCTGCCCCCTTAATTAATCCCCCTTAATTAGTTCCTAACCCCCTTAATTATTTTTCTATCAGTGTTACCCTCACCCTCAATTATTCTTTGCACTCAGTACGTCGTCTCAGATTTATTGCCCTTCCTCGGGGCCACTTCTTCATTGTCCCATCGACAGGGGGGCGTTGAGGCCTTGTTCTGTGTGGTGGAGAAGGTGGGGCTTGATGCCCTGTGTTATGTGGTGTTACTTCTGATGCCTGTACTGGGGAGGATGAGTGATCAGGATCAAGATGTACGACTGATGGCATCAAGGTGTTTTGCGTCTCTGGTTACTCTCATGCCATTAGAAGTGAGACTTCTCAGGATAATTGACGTTATTTATTAACAGTTCCTTTTCAGTCTGGAGTAGCTACCCCTTCAGAAATGCCTCGTGTATTGGCCGAACAGCGAAAGACAGAGAGGCTGTTTCTGGAGCAGCTGCTGGACACCAGTAAACTGGAGAACTATTCGGTCCCTGTACAGATCAAAGCAGACCTCAGGAAATACCAGCAGGTGGGTGAGCTCACCATGTGAATAGCAACCTTTAATCTGTTAAATTCTCTGTAGGATGGTATTAACTGGCTGGCATTTCTCAACAAATACAAGATACATGGAATTCTCTGTGATGATATCCTATTGCAATGGGTGAACCCCTCAATAACTGATCCCTGAACCCCTCTTCACACATGATAACCAACCCCTGTAGCCTTCTTCACACATAACTGATCCCTGAACCTCTCTTCACACATGATAACTGACCCCTGAACCCCCTCACACATGATAACCGACCCCTGTAGCCTTCTTCACACATAACTGATCCCTGAACCCCTCCTCACACATGATAATTGACACATGATAATTGACCCCTGAACCCCTCTTCACACATGATAACTGACCCCTGAACCTCTCTTCACACATGATAACTGACCCCTGAACCTCTCTTTACACATGATAACTGACCCCTGAACCCCATTGCATAGTGGTGTGCTCAAGACTCATGTGTCAGGTAGTCATTATGGTTTATTCTTGACTGTCCTCCATCACATATGGGCTTAGGCAAGACATTGCAGAGCCTGTGCATAGTAGCTGGTGACCATCATCACAGAGCAAGAGAATACAAAGTAATGGACTCTATTTATTGTTGTTTTTGTTGTCGTTTACTATTATTTCTTTGATCCAGGCTAAAGGTCATGTGGATGTCATGCCCCTCCCCTCCCTGGTGGTGTGTCCTCCCACTCTCACTGGCCACTGGTTCTATGAGGTCAAGAAGTTCTGTGACCCTGAGGATCTGGACCCACTGCAATACTCTGGTCCCCCAAATATCCGAGCAAGGTGATGAAACAACTGTGTGTTCATTCCCTCATACCACTCTAAAGGGGAGTGTGTTCATTCCCTCATACCCACTCTACAGGGGAGTGTGTTCATTACCTCATACCCATATCTGGTTGGACCTACAGGGAAGGGTTTCTTTTATACTGACATTAACACCAGCTTCTGGTGGAGCAAATAGGCATCGTTTTATCTTCTATTTTAATAGACTCCAGACACTTGTGCCTGATCATAACCTCATCATTGCCTCCTATGACATCGTGAGGAATGATATTGACTTCTTCAAGTAAGTAGTTGTATTGTTCCGACACTAGTAGCATCCCAGTGGGACCAATGCTGGTAGCGTCCCAGTGGGACTGGCACTAGTAGCATTCTAGTGGGACCAATGCCGGTAGCGTCCCAGTGGGACTGGCACTAGTAGTGTCCCAGTGGGACTGATGCCAACAGCGTCCCAGTGGGAGATGTCTCATAGTATGTGATTCTAGGGACATTCACTGGAACTATTGCATTCTGGATGAAGGACATGTCATTAAGAACACAAAGACCAAGGTAATTAATATCTTCTTACATTCCCTTTCATATTTGTTGTTGTTGATGTTTGTTGTTGTTGATGTTTGTTGTTGTTGTTGATGTTAGTATCTTGATAACATTGTTACTATTTGCATCAGATCACTAAAGCCATGAAGCAGCTCTGTGCCAACCACAGATTAATCCTCTCTGGTACTCCTATTCAAGTAAGTCATTTATTGACTAGCAAGATCTCACATGAGCTCTCTCTGGCCCCTCCCTCTGGCCCCACCCTCTGTATCTAGAACTCAGTGTTGGAGCTGTGGTCACTCTTTGATTTCCTGATGCCTGGTTTCCTTGGTACCGAAAAACAGTTTTATGAGAGATTTGGAAAACCCATCATTCAGAGTAGAGATGCCAAGTCCTCTTCCAAAGAACAAGAGGCAGGTTAGTTCTGTGTGGTTCATGCCATAGAGAGGTCATAGGGAGGTCAGAGGTCATAGATACAGGAGTGTATGGAGTAGTGAGAGGCTATGTAAAGCACTTAATACTAAAATTGAAGGTTCAAAGTTCAACAAATTATTGCTGTAATGTAATCTTTGAAGGAGAACACAGAATCGCAAAGTTCAATAGAAATCTTGTCAGAGGAAACATTTAACAGCCATTGCTTCTCTATGCAGAAATTTACTAATGGACATTTTAAGTTTATCAATTGTTAGAAGCTGTAAGAAGTGAGCTGTTTATCCTGTGCTCTTCTAGCTCCTATGACACTGTGTTGAAGATCTTTGTGTTAGTGGCATGGGCGACATATATGAGGCATATAGAGATGACAGTGCATATTCCAAGGACCACTACTACTCCATTCAGAGCATATGACAGACAAATAAACTTCCTGGCAGTAGACAGCTGCCCTCTCTGAGTTAACATCACAGCCTGCAGAGTGGTGTCAGAGGAAACAGGTTTAGGGCACTGCTAGTGTCACATCTAGACTACAGCTAGAGGTGATGGAGACTATGGAGGGTGGAGGGTGGAGGGGAGTGGCCATGGAGGCTCTATCTAACGAGTAGTTAGGTAAGGAATACTAGCCTCACCTTATCAGCTAAGATGTAGGCCGGTACAGTAAGCAGGAGAGAGAGCGGAGTAGCCATGACAAAACACATCATGACCATCACTAGAGAGATCACCATGGATAGAGGGGTATGGTTTTGTTTCAAATATTTGGTCCTGATGGATTGTTGACGATGAGGGTGATGGGAGTCAGTGATACCATTGGTGTGGTGGGTGTTGTACTGTGGTGGGAGTAGAGGAGGAGACAGGTTGTCACCACAGTCACACTCTGTAAACAATATAATCTATTATTTACTGATGATGTTGGCCTATGAGAGCTAGCAGTAACATAACTTCTTTACCTGATACATTACTATGTATTTCTCTGCCATACATGCCCAGACTCATAGCTAAAATAGGCATCTAACCTCCACACAATACACTTCTAACATCTATTCAAAGCATCTTTTATGATCAAGATCTAGTGATACAAACTTACCTTCATCATGATCATGGTAGTCTTCAACATGCACCTTGTCAGAGTACATTACGGTCTTGGTAGTCTGTACAATAGTTTCTCTGCACCTGTCTGACTGGAATCTCTCTGTGTACCTTGAAAGTATTCTTTAGAAACTGTAAGACTAACTGAAGGAGTGTTGTAATGATAATAATAAATCAGAGTGTTTTCACTTAGAGCTATCTGAACTCATACCATGTAAAGATAAAAACTGTGTGTTTAAAAAAATCACTCACACACTCTAGCCCTAGCCCTAGATAATGGCCAAATCACTCACACACTCTAGATAATGGCCAAATCACTCACACACTCTAGATAATGGCCAAATCACTCATACACTCTAGATAATGGCCAAATCCTTTGACAAAAGAAAGTGAGACTAGCCTTGGGAAAGAAAATGGATACCTGTTTGTTTTTAAGCACATTAAAGGAAAGAGATTGTTTTTCATTCATGAATTTCAACAGTGGTTTGTGTGTTTACACTTGTCAAAGCACCACTGTGAATTAGGAACAATATATGCTTCCCTTTGTAGAAGTAGTGTGGTTATTTATGATAGTCATCCTTATAGGAGCACTGGCAATGGAGGACCTCCATCGACAGGTACTCCCGTTCCTCATGCGCCGAGTCAAGGAAGATGTTCTTCAGGATCTCCCTCCTAAGATAATCCAGGATTATCACTGTGAACTCAGCCCATTACAGGTAAAATACACAACAGACCTTCTCCATCACAAGAACTCTTAAATGGTTCCTTCCCTCTTCTTTCTGCGTTAGGTGCAGCTGTATGAGGATTTTGCCAAGTCACATGCCAAGAAGAAAGTGGAGGAGGAGCTGAGGGAGGGAGAAGAAAGTGAGGACGACAAGAAAGAAGAAGAGGATACGCCTCATGTTACACACATATTCCAGGTCTAATAATTTCTTTTGATTGTTGTTGTTGTTATTGTTACTGTTTGTTAATTCCTCCATGTGATGATAATAGGCTCTGCAGTATCTACGTAAGGTCTGTAATCATCCCTCACTTGTGGTGAGTCCAGAACATCCCCTCTTCTCCAAGATCCAGAATTACCTTGCAAAAGAGTCCTCAGATATTAGAGACATAAGACATGCAGCTAAACTACAGGCCCTCAGGTAAACACCCCTCCCCCTCCCCCCCCTCTCGATCCCCCCCCTCTCCAGACACGTGAGACATCTGTCAGAACATGAGCAAACTAACCTCAGTCCCATAGAGCCCATAGAGAAATAGCTAGACTTAGAGTGTGGTTCTAACCAGTGAACCGCCCTCCATCAAAGCCCTCATCACATCACGTCACATCCACATGCATTGTTTTCCTACACTCAGTGCATTTTGTATGATGTAGGCAGCTGCTCTGTGACTGTGGGATTGGTGAGGCAGGAGGTGAGGATGAGGAAGGTGTGGCAGCAGCTGCTGTTTCTCAACACAGAGCACTCATCTTCTGCCAGTACAAGAGCATGTTAGATATCATTGAGAAGGACCTGTTGAGGTTAAGACTAGAGATAGATACTAGTTTGTTTATTGTTTATTTTATTGTTTATTTTATTGTTTGTTTTTGTTTCAGAGTTCACATGCCTTCTGTGACTTACCTGAGATTGGATGGCTCTATAGCACCTTCCAAAAGATTTGACATTGTGAACAAGTTTGTATATTATATTTCCTTAGCTTTCCTTTCAATCCTCCTCCATGTGCTGTAGGTTCAACTCTGACCCCTCTGTGGATGTGTTGCTATTGACAACCCATGTGGGTGGTCTGGGACTGAACCTGACAGGAGCTGATACTGTTATTTTCTTTGAACATGACTGGAATCCCATGAAAGACTTACAAGTATGTGTTTTAGTGTTTTTTAATGAGATGACCCTTTACCACAATGAGACGACCCTTTACCATAATGAGACGACCCTTTACCATAATGAGATGACCCTTTACCACAATGAGATGACTCTTTGGCTCATTAGGCTATGGACAGAGCACATCGTATTGGACAGAAAAAAGTTGTCAATGTCTATCGACTCATCACCAAAGGAACTTTAGAAGAGAAGATTATGGGGTATGTGTGTATATTGATTATGGGGTATATATGTGTGTATAATATTGATTATGGGGTATGTGTGTATAATATTGATTATGGGGTATATATGTGTGTATATTGATTATATGGCCGGTATGTGTGTATATTTGCTAGATATGGGCGTGGGTGTGGTGATGTGGAGTTGTAATCATGTCTAGGTATTTAAGCTCCACCTAACAGTATTTATAGTTCATTGAAGACATAGGGTCCCATAATGCCCTAGAACACTGCCACTGGTATGTGTGTGTGTGTGTGTGTGTGTGTGTGTGTGTGTGTGTGTGTGTGTGTGTGTGTGTGTGTGTGTGTGTGTGTGTGTGTGTGTGTGTGTGTGTGTGTGTGTGTGTGTGTGTGGTCCTGGGGTGGTGGGTGGGTGGGGGTGAGCTATCAATGTGTTCTATATTGCATGAATTCAGGGAGTGAATTTATATTAAATTTGACATGCATTCCAAACTCCATTATCTAAAGAAATGGCTGCTCAGGATTCCACATCAAATCATTCTATGTAATGAGATCACGTATAGTTGGAACCGCACTCTCACTGACACAATGTAATGAGATCACATTAGTTGGAACCACACTCTCACTGACACACACACAACACACTAGTCTCACAGGAGCCACACAGCACACTAATCACACTAGTCTCACAGCACATTGGTCTAATGAGACCTGCCATATTTTTAAAGGTTAGGACTAACATGCATAAAGATTACTATTAGTCAAGTATAGAGGATCCTGATTTTACTATCTCTCCAAATTCTGTGAAAGCTGCTTATTCAGAGCATGATCCTGGATCAGACTGTTGTGGTGGCAGCAGGGTTTGAACAAGTGTGTGCTGTAATAACACAGCTGTTACAACTCCTCTCTGCTTTACTGTAATGGTTTGTTTTTCTGTAGTTTGCAGAAGTTTAAACTGAACATTGCCAACACTGTCATTGGTGAAGACAACTCCAGCCTCAGATCCATGAACACTTCAGACATACTTGACCTCTTCCATGTCAGTGGTTCTCAGCACCAGGAGAACCCAGGGAAGGTATGGAGAAAACACTGTTGTCATTGTGCTGTTTTAATATTTGTCGGTGTATACAGGGTGATGTGAGGGGTGAGGCCAAGGAAAAGTGGAGTGGTGAAGGTGGAGGGTTGAAGAAAGTGTTGGCTAACATCCCTGAACTATGGGATGAACAACAATACAATGATGAATATGACTTATCAGGGTTCATGAAATCACTGACTGCAATATAGTGTTATTACCAACTACTATGATTATTCAATAAAGTGGTTGTTCTTGCTTGGCATGTCATTGCTGTCAACTCAGACAGGAGATTTACATGTCTAAATTATCATGTACTGGGTGTGGTTAGTAAGTCAGGTGGCAAGTGCAACATTTCTTTGCACATAATATAGTATCTGTTGACATGCATTATACAGACTGCTGGACAATACAACAGGTCTGGTGGTTGTGGTGATCCGTAAAACTATGGGTGCAAAATAAAATTATAATTATTATTATAATTATAATAATAAAAAGCTAATTAATGTCACGTGATTACATTTATCGCGCGTGCGTGCGCCGACGCGCATTCTCGCAAGATCGGGAGAGGCTCTCTTCTATCATTCAGTTTTTGGTGGAAGACTGTACTGCAGAAACGTACCTAGTTGAGTTGTTGACTACAAGGGGAAAAAAACTGACTGCAAGAAAAGAAAGCTAAGATTTCTATGGTGTAAAGAAAGGAATCATGGCTGATCCAGAATTGAAGTATCTTCAGGTCGATCGTGCCAAGATGCACGATGTGGTCGCTCAGGCTGAATGGTCCAAGAAGAAGCTAGTGTGGATCCCTCACCCCGAGCAGGGCTTCCTGCAGGGCAGCATCAAAGGAGAGAAAGGAGAGGAGATTACCATTGAACTGGACAATGGACAGCAGCAGAAAGTCCACAAAGATGAAGTCCAGAAGATGAATCCTCCGAAGTTTGAGAAGGTGGAGGATATGGCGGAGCTGTCCTTTCTGAACGAGGCTAGCGTTCTCCATAATCTCACCTCCCGCTATTACTCTGGCCTCATCTATGTAAGCTGAGAATTTGACCCTTAGAAGTGCTTTTACAATGGAGGGGTTCAGATAGGGCTTAGGTGCATAGTCCTAGACCTTTCTCTTTGCATGAATGCATGCATGTAGCATGCATGTAAATTAGGTAGCTAGCTACCAGCAGGTGAGAAGAATGATTTGTACCAATAAGGGTTTCGTGATTGGTGGTACCCTGGGAGCTTATATCCACCCACACACATGCATGCTGGATGACTTGGAATGTGGCTGGAATGCTGTGTTCAGAGTGAGCCAGGTTGACCAGGTTGACCAGGTTATGTGTAGTGTTCAATATTGCTTCCCTGGGGAATGGAGGATAGGAAAAGAGTCTCCTATCATAATAGGTACATGACTTGTCTGGTGTAGTTCATTGTGAACTCTCTCTCACACACATGTACTGATACAGAACTGTTGGATGCTTTCCCACAACTTGGCCAAGATAAAGGTTCTGTGTGATAGAGGCTAGAACCTTACTAATGATCTGTCTGATGGCTAGCAGTAGTATTCAAGTTGCTGTGCTCTTAAACTCTCCTCTCTCAAACTATACATACTTTTAATTGCACACATTAGCTTGCCTAGCATCCTGGATAGTTTCCAGGGGAACTGTGTGGGTGCTGCTCTGATAAGTCCATATTGAAATTGTAACATCCCAAATGTCTCCTCATCTGATAGGTTATCATAATTGGTTCATTAGTTTCTATGGCCATTCCTATCTACAAACTTAGTTATGTTTTAAAAGAAATACTTGGCACTATGAAGATGATAATTTTGCCTCCACAAGGCTTGTCTAGATTCAATGTGTCTTTAGCTGTGGTAGCTATGGGAATTAAAATTGTCTTTTTTTTTGTGCTGACCCCAGGAGAGCTATCCTGGGAGGGATATTGATTTAGGGTCCCATGGGAGGTTTGGGTTGATGAACTTAATGGCAGTATTCTGATAGTTGAAGTATTTCTCTGACATGCAGTGGTTTTAAGTGGCGTACCAGACAGTACTGATTGTGGCTAATGTTACCTCAGTTATTACATGAGTGTCTTGTTTCTGTCAGTTCCTTCCTGTACCATAATGTACTCCTCACTTCCCTTTCTTAACCACGTCCTTTTGAAATAATGTGTGTGTGTGATGCTCTGTTTTCCTCACTAAATCTCCATCACCTGTGTAGAGTGAGTGAAGTGTCTAAAGTAAGGTTACTGAGTGCTAGAGCTGGAGTCCTAGAGCTGGAGTCCTAGAGCTTGGAGTCCTCCTATCGCATTTCAGTTAATTAATGAGTCTGGTGTACACATGTAATGTTAGTTGGGAAGGCACTATATCAGATATCTATAGTCCATGTAATATCATGTTGAAATTATACTGTGAGTTTTCCTTATATGCATCCCTCTCTCTGCTTCAGTAGTTTAAAGTGAGGTCTCGGGAATTCTTTTCTGTAAGCAAAAACCTTCTAATCAGCCCATTATCTTTAATCTTGTAAGAGTACTATGATAGCCATTCACTGCCTATATTAGGAAGAATCTACTTTGCTATGGAGGGCATTCATCAACAAGTTAGTAACCTTCATATACATATACACTACATGATATGATTTAGCTGAGGTACAATATCTTTATCCAATACCTTTATCCAATGCCTTTATCTCACATGGATTCTGCAGCCCTAGTTGCAGGTCTAAGGCCTGGCATCTCTTCTCCAAGTTCTAACATCTGTTGTATGTTCCTGATTGTGTCAGGGTTTGTGTAGCTGGAACATGAGGTGTTTATAAAGGTTGTTCTGCTACAAGGCCATCTTAGTGCTTGATACACAAATTAGCTTATTATGATCATTATTAGCAGATCACTGCCACTCCCAGTGTAGGTATGTGAAGAGGAGAGAGATTAGGAGTAGCAGTGAGGGTACAGTATCTTGCTTGAGAGGTAGCTTGAAAGACTGGCTATCTGTGAGGGTTCTCTCAGTGAGGGTTCTCTCAGTGCTAGCAACAACAAAGATAGCTATGGAACTGCTCCATTTTCCTTGATGTAACTAAAGATGAGATCTGAGTTCTTTTGAAGACTGCTTATCCCTGGGGAGAGCTCTTCATTGTAACCATTCATGTCTGAAATTTGAGTGGCAGGCCTTCGCATGTCATCTTAAGATGTGGTTTCTGAGAGAAAGGGCTTGGAAACTTAGAGAGACTGTTTCTTGATAATGTCCTGGGACATGTATCTGGCTGTTTCAGGGGTCATTTATCACCTAATCATGCTGACATGCATGGAATTCGTGTTGATCATCCAGATTCAATTTTTCCCACCAAATGCCTCTCATTCTCTGTAATAATGAGGTGTGAATGCCAGCTCGTGAATTTGTTTGTCAGTAATGGGGGCTCCTACTGACTGGAAATACCTGTGGTGAATAGATAATCAATGAGCAAAAAGGATTAATTTAGTGAAGACACTGCATTTAATTTGGTGGATTTAATTTCATGGATTTAATTCCATGTAATTTAATGTGTATTTAAATGAATTTGTTTGTCAGTAATGGGGGCTCCTACTGACTGGAAATACAATGAGCAATTTAGTAAAGACACTGCATTTAATTTGGTGGATTTAATTTCATGGATTTAACTTCATGGATTTAACTTCATGGATTTAATTTCATGGATTTAA
>OZ024686.1:2151633-2286649 GCA_964016965.1 Diacarnus erythraeanus | reverse complement strand
TTACAATGATTGCTGGGTAGCTTTTCATTGTCAGAAGTCTATAGTGATTGTCATAGTTTACACAAGTACATGAAAGCTACTCCAAGCCACTGAACAGTTATCATAGTCTTTTGACAACTGACCTAAAAAACCTACAAGGCATTGTGTGGACAAGCATTTTTGGTCAAGTAGAAGTATATATAATACAACATATATTATCAATATTGTGATTGCTGATCACAATTATAGAGATAACCCCTCTAATACCTCCAGTTAGTCTGCTTAGAGTTATGCACCCAGGGCCATGGTCCCTAATAAAGCCAGTTAGTTCTCTACCTGTCCTGAGTTATGCACCCAGGCTGCTACAGTCTCTAATACCATCTATGAATTCTCTACTTGTCAAGAGTTATATATCAATAATACAGCCTGTGAATTCTCTACTTGCAAAAAGTCATACATCCAGGCTGTCATGATCACTATATACAGAGATGCTATACTAATACTGTATAAAATTGGAAGTAGAATAAATCATCATTACTTTGGTGAATTTTTATACTGGCAGTTATGATACATAAACATAAAGAAGATAGCTATAAGAGATGCATGTGAAGGTCAAAAAAATATATTCTCAGAGTTAACCTCACCTCTAAACTTGTATTTTTCTTTTGGCCTTTCATCATGTGACAGTACAGGGCCTTCGTCTTCCCTAGTGATCACCCTCTCTTTCTCATTACTATTATGAAATGGCACAGGATCAGTATCTGGAATCGATCTCTCTGGTCTTCTCTTAAGCCCCTCTTGCTTTTGAGAAACAGTCTCATCGATTCTCTGTTTCTTTTCTGAAATGATAAGTTTAAGACTGAAAGTGACTCTGTGTAGTGTGTACCACAGCAGACATGTAGCTACTATTAAATAGGTATTACAATGCAAACTTTCCCAGTTGCAAGATAACTGACACAATATATACAATCTATGGCAGTTCATTGCATGAACAATATAATATAGAATCATGAATACCAGTGGTATGTTCAGTTCTGCTTGCTTCAATTTTTGATAAGGGTCGTTGTGTCCTATACATTTTTTTTGTCAGTCTGTCATTATTATAATTGAACTTTGCTATCAAAATGTGTGCGTGGTTCCAAAATCCTAGCTAACGAAAAATAGCTCTAACAGAGATAGCTATAAGAGATACATGTGAAGGTCAAAGTATAAATTCAAAAACATATTCTCAGATTCATTAGTTAATATTAGCTAACTATCACCTCTAAACTTGTATTTTTCTTTTGGCCTTTCATCATGTGACAGTACGTGGTCTTCGTCTTCTCTAGTGATCTCCTTCTCTTTCTCATTACTATCATGAAATGGCACAGGATCAGTGTCTGGAATCCCATTCTGGTGCGATCTCTGTGGTCCTCTCTTGAGCCCCTCTTGCTTTTGAGAAACAGTCTCATTGACTCTCTCTTTTTTTCCTGAAATGGCAAGACTGAAAGTGACTCTGTGTAGTGTGTACCACAGCAGACATGCAGATACTATTAAAATTTAATAGGTAATGTGGTATATACAACTACAAATGCAAACTTTTTCAGTTGCAAGATAACTCACACAATACTAGCTATGGTAGTTCATTGTACGGTATAATTTAGAATAAATACAGGTGGTATGTTAAGTTCTGTTTGCTTCAAGGGTTGTTTGTTGTCCTATACATTTTTGTCAGTCTGTCATACTTTGCTATCAAAATGTGTGTGTGGTTCTAAAAAAATATTCTAGCTAATAGAAGATAGCTCTAACAGAGATAGCTATAAGAGATGCATGTGAAGGTCAAAGTATAAATTGCCAAACCCAAAATAATATAAAAACTCACTCATCAGTTAATATTAGGTAAATTTCACCTATAAACTTCTTTGGCCTTTCATCACGTGACAGTACATGAACTTCATCTTCCCTAGTGACCTCCCTCTCTTTCTTATTACTCTCTTTCTTATTACTATCATGAAATGGCACAGAATCGGTATCTGGAATCTCATTCTGGGATGATATCTGTGGTCTTATTTTGAGCCCCTCTTGCTTTTGAGAAACAGTCTCACTGATTCTCTGTTTCTTTTCTGAAATGGTAAGTTTAAACAAGACTGAAAGTGACTCTGTGTAGTGTGTACCAAAGCAGACATGTAGCTACTATTAAAATAGGTATTGTGGTATATACAACTACAATGCAAACTTTTCCAGTTGCAAGATAACTAACAAAATACTAGCTATGGTAGTTCATTGTACGGTATAATTTAGAATCATGAATACCGGTGGTGGTGGTACGTTCAGTTCTGTTTGCTTCAATTTTTGGTAAGGGCTATTGTCCTATACACTTTTTTGTTGGTCTGTCATTATTATGTGTGTGGGTCTAAAAAAATACTCTAGCTAATCAGAAGATAGCTCTAACAGAGATAGTTATAAGAGATGCATGTGAAGGTCATAGTATAAAATTGCCAAACCTCAACATAATATATATACTCACTCATCAGTTAATGTATTAGGTAAATCTCACCTCTAAACTTGTATTTTTCCTTTAACCTTTCACCATTTGATAGTACATAACCTTCATCTTCCCTAGTGATCTCCCTCTCTTTCTCATTACTATCATGAAATAGCACAGGATCAGTATCTGGAATCCCATTTTGGATTGATCTCTCTGGTTTTCTCTTAAGCTCCTCTTGCTTTTGAGAAACAGTCTCATCAATTCTCTGTTTATTTTCTGAAATGGTAAGTTTATTGTACAAGACTGAAAGTGACTCTGTGTAGTGTTGTGTAGTGTGTACGACAGCAGACATGCAAACTTTTCCTGTTGCAAGATAACTAACACAATACTAGCTTTGGCAGTTCATTGCTTGCATGAACAGTATAAATATCATAATGTAGAAATAATGAATAAAATATTATTAGAAAGTCTTTCATTAAAAAAAAATAGCTACTGAACACTTTTAACTAGAAAGTAAATGATTTACAAGTGTTTAAAGAATATGTAATCTAATTTAGTACACCCTAGAGGAGTGGTTAAAACCTTTATTTAGTACACACTAGAGAAGTGGTCCCTGTGCAGTTAAATGTATAATTAGTGATTAGAGGAGTGGTATCTGTTTCTAGGACATAGCTTAAGGTCAAAGTTCAGGGAATTGGAATAGGATAGATTCATTACCTTCAGCCTGCATTGCATTTTGTGGACTTTGACAAGACACAGTTGGTAGTAATTTCAATAGAGATAGTGTTTGACTCTCAGGAAAAATTTTATCTCTTTTGGGAATATGATCTCTGTTAGGAAGAGTGACTTCCACAGCATAGAGTTGGTTGGGATGGCAACGCCACACCCTCCCCTGGCTATCACTCATACCACGGAGGATAAGAAGAGAGAACAATATGGTGTCTACCTTCCAGAGAACCTACATATATTTAATAGTGTTGCCTCTTAGACAGGTCTGCTTATACAGTGACCTATACAGACAATCTCGCTGAAACAAACATTTTACGCAAGTTGGTAAGTCTTATTTAAAGGAAAGATGCCCTCTCTACAGAGAGGTTACCTGTTGCTTGTACAGTGTGATTTCTATAAAGGTTTAGAGAAGTTTGTGCCCTTGCGTATTCAAAAAATATTACACTAAATTGGAGACTTGCTCCTTGTAAATACATACATTAGGTGCAATATCAATGTGGTAGATACAGCAGGTTGACCTATCCACATGATCTTTGAAGAGCTCAAGGACAGTATCTGGAGTAACCACAGGACTGTGTAGAGGGATAGTCACGTGGACATTGCCACATTCTTTCAATCGGAGGTTCATCTTCAAATTCTCTGCCAATCGCTGGATGTATAGAGACTTTCCCATCCCTGAACGCTCCGATGTGACAATACGAACACGTGAACTGTAATACACAAAAAAGATTAGTACAAACTTTAGTTCATGAGTGACTGTATGTGAGTAAATTCTTGCCTTTCATGGTCAACAGCAGATGCTGAAGTGATAGTTCCATATTGAGAGATAGAGGACTCCTCTATTTGCAGCTGACTAGTAAAGTGCATGGTGAGGTACCTCCTATACTCCTGTAAATCAGTCTGTGCCACAAAATGACGGCGAAATTGGTGGAGCTTAGAGATAAAGTGGGATTTCTCTTCCTCCTCATTACTACAGATAATCACCAGCCGATAATCTAAACAAGGAAGTTTTTTTCGTGAACACAGAAAACTGATGTACCCACAGCCTTTCATATGTTACAAGATCAAGATTATTATATAAAAGAGTGAAACCTGGCTATATTGACCACACTATTGGCTGTAAAAAGACCACACTATTGGTGGCTATATTGTTTTACCACACTATTGGCTGTAAAATAGCTTATTTACCACACTATTGGCTGTAAAATAGCTTATTTACCACATTATTGGCTGTATAAAAGTAGGAAAGTATTCTCAATAAGCACTGTAAGAACATGACCTAGTAGAAAAGTGGCTTTATTAAAGGGTGGTCTGATTAAAGAGGTTTCACTGTACAAGGACATGACCAATTTTTATTAAGGGGTAAACAGGTTTCATTATACTAATAAAATCAATTCCTGCAGCTGGTACATCCGTATAGCAACTAGTAGAATACAGAATTCTAATAATCATGATATTATACATACATGAATGTCTTACCTTGCTTTCCTTGAGTAAGATCAGAGAGAGACTGCAGGGCCCAGTCACTGACTTGGTAAGAGAGCTTCTCAGCATGGACCAGGCAGAAGATGTGCTTAAACATGGGATCTTTCACAGCTCTCATCCAAAATAACTCAATCTGAAGTGATATTCATTAATAAATCAGTTTCTTCATCCTTTATTACATTGCAATGAAAGATAATACTGTCACATTAATGCAAAACCATGCACAGTTATCATCCAAATTGCTTTACTTGTCACTGAATGCACTCATCCCATTGCCAATTAAATGTAATGGTATTGTATATCAGTACCAATAATATGCAATTACCATAGAAATGGTATTGTAGTATAGGAATAAAAATGTGTTATAAGTATACATGTACCCATAAAAGGAGTTTAAGCTTTAGTGTGATATTTTATAGCTATGGGCAACCTCATTGCAACATAATTATGACAAAGAATATATCATCATCATAGCAACATACATGGACTCACACTTACAGATATGCGTGCATTACTATGGCAATGTGTGCATCAATAAAGTTTAATTAGTGACCTCTTCCTCAGTTGTAGATGGATTACAGAGTAATATCTCCTCAGGTGTAGGAAGGGGGAGATTATAACTAATATCCTCCATATAAAGACAAAGGGCTGCTTTCAGAATTGAGTCTGTAATAGAGAAAAGTTTACATAAAACTGTCCATTATTTACAAAAAATCTGTACATAGTGTGGAACACCACTACTTATGTAGTTAGCATAAACAAAATTCCTGACAACCTCAGTATGTATAGTCCCACCACATTCCATAGTTCCTTACTTGGATGCAGTACCAGTAAGTTAGGATAACCATCCTTCAGGAACTGCTTAGGAAAAGGTCGTTGCTCTCGTATCTCACCTGAAATGAAGTGATAGCCAACAAAATTAAATATATTATGTATAAGTAATATCTTAATTAATTAATTGTACAATATTATATAGTACTGTTAGTACCTTGTAACTTTTCACTCAAATGCTTTAAAACATTTCCAAGCTGTTCCAAATTTAGATGTCTTTCTTCTGCTCTCAAATCAGCATGGATACTTGGAGGGTCACTACACTTCCTACAAATCATTCAAACAGCAGAGAGTAATGCTATCATTTGCCAAGAATGTTCTGAATATGAAGTGGATTCTAGCTGAGCAGTTTACTATACATAGCTCCGGTATGTATTATATCCTTAATAATATGAAGGTCATTATTGTGATATAATGTCAACATGTGACATCTGTAGCTTTCTTAGTCCTTAGCCTTTGGTCCTAAACTTTGGTCCTAGCCTTTGGTTTTAGCCTTTGGTCCTAGCCTTTGGTCCTAGTCTTTTGGTCCTAGTCTTTTGGTCCTAGCCTTTGATCCTAGCCTTTGGTCCTAGCAGTTGGTTTGGTCCTAGTCTTTTGATCCTAGCCTTTGGTCCTAGCCTTTGGTCCTAGCCTTTGGTCCTAGCCTTTGGTCCTAGTCTTTTGATCCTAGCCTTTGGTCCTAGCCTTTGGTTTGGTCCTAGCCTTTGGTCCTAGCCTTTGGTCCTAGCCTTTGGTCCTAGTCTTTTGGTCCTAGCCTTTGGTCCTAGCCTTTGGTCCTAGCCTTTGGTCCTAATTTATGTGCTAACGATATGACCAGGCACTTGTTACTGTGAATAGCAATCTAATTTTATGTAGCTAACTCGGCCTGAATTTCTTTATTTTTCTGATCACGATTACTTTTTTCATGCAATACTGACATTTTATCTTACCAGTCTATCTTAAAATCATCTTGAGGGTGAGAATCTTCTCCAGAGAGCTGGTGTTTATAGGATGGTATAAGTTCTTCTTCATCATTGTCTTCAGCAGCTAATGAGTCTATGTAATCACATTTCTCCACTGCTTTAATACTCTGCTGCACAGTGTAACCAGCTTTTCCCACATCACTGCTTGTTGAGGCCTGAATGTCCACCGATATCATGATTTCATCCGTTAAAGGAACTGTACCGGATGCATGACTACTAGTAGTGTCCATTGGTTCTTGAGTGTCTACAGATGACTGCTCGATTTCTTGTGTCATGATCTGTTTGACTGCATCACACACGACATCTGAAGTGACGTCTAATGAAATGCTTTGAAGCAGTGCTAGAACATTTGGAGAGATGACAGATGTTTCTTGTGAGTTCTTAAGTGCTCCTAACTCTCTTCTGAGAGTTAAAAGTTGAAATGTAGTGTAGTAGTTTAGCTCATAAAACCTATCTCGAGTTTGCTTGACCTTCTCCTTCCAATTAAAGAGCTCAGTTTCCATTTCTCTGGCTTGTACTTGCAACTGACGAACAACTTCATTCTGGAATTTACTGTCAGCAGAACATGGTACTTGTAGGATCCAGCCAATGTATTTCACATTGCCAAACTTTTGAAGATCAATCAAGACTTCGGCAATACGACACACACTGTGGAAAGTCTGAGTGAAGGAAAGAGAATATATCACGACTAGGTAAATTTCATTTATTTTCATGCGTGCTCTATAACCATGAAAAAATATTACATAAAATTTTAATTATTTTAATTATTATAGGAAACAATTAGAACTGACTCTAGTACTTTTAGCACAGGCTCAGTGTTCTAATGCTCAGTCATCTTGGTTATATACATTTTAAGCACTCTAGTACGTACTTTAGCACATGCTCAGTTGTAGGTACAACTGATCACATGGTAGTCACTTAATATTGACAAGTGCTCAAGTTATAAATGTACCATAGAACCCTGAGTCAAACCAGTAAAGATAATTCCATATTAGCCATGTACCTCCACATGTATATAGGTAAAAAAATAGACCTTCATTACATTGTTCCTGTACATATGTTGTGTAGTGTGACCTCTCTATTCTGGACACCTTAGAACAATATAAAAGTGTCTTGATTAGAGAGGTGCCCTCATTTCAAAGGGTGAAGTTCTAATACAAAGCTGTTTTCAGAGGATATCCAAGTGTCCTTAATATAATTATGTCCTTATTTCAGGAGGGTATGTAGAGGTGCATTTAAGTGGGATATACAGATGTGTCCATTTTAGAGAGATAGAATTAGAGGGGTTTTACTGGTTGTATCAAGGGTACTTACATCAAGAAAGAGGGTTCTATTCTCAGCTCTACTACCAGTGATCAACACCAATATACTCTCCAAATCTTTCAATTCCTCTAGATTATAATTTCGTTTTGTGAGAGGTTTCTCTCTCTCCTTCAATGACAGGCTAATCACTTTACTGTGGCTCTTGCAAATAATAGGCCTTCTTGTTCCAACTTTGTAACAACCATACTCAAATATGTTGTTCATTTGACTGTAAGAGGTGACTTTAACTGAGCCTTGTGTGAGCTTCACAGATGTGAACCATTCAACTTCATTGTTGCAATCATTCTGTGAAGAGAGTAATAGATCATTAATACAATGTGATATTCAACAATAAAATATATTGTCCCACTATAAAGTCATTAATAATTGATACTGACTGTACTGTGGAAAAAATGATTGACAATTTTCAAAATTTGCATGAAGCTCCTTGTTACACACATTAATTTTAGTGATGGATTTTGCATAGTTCTGTCTTAAAACTGCTGAATATTAGGTAGGTGCATGTAGAATATTTAGAGGTAGGTGCATATAGAATATTTAGAGGTAGGTACATGTAGAAGTAGGTGCATGTAGTAGTTTCACTGGCGGAGATTTTTGCTACTATAATAAGTGCTTTAAATCTCTAAATTATGGATTACAAGCATTTGCTGGAACTTACCAAGAGTCTTGGTAGATGTGGAGTTTGCTCCATTGCTTTCCATACTTTCTTGCAACTGGTTTTAAAAGTTTCAAAACTTGGATCATTCTTTAGGTCATAAATCAGTGGACCAAAACCACTTCCAATCATCTTAAGATGGGAAAGTTTGTCACTAGCAAGGTCACCTTCTCCTGCTGCCGTATGCAGAGCCACACTCACAAACTTGTGCAGATCGTTAACCTCTGAATAGGAAATAGTATCATGGATTAGCTAGCAATATAATAATATGCTTGTACATGTGTACATATGTCTGTAATGTCATCTTTTTTACACCTAACTGTGGAGCAAGCTTTTGGAAGCTATGTTTTGTGTTTCATACCGGGAGTAACCTGACACCTAATTAGCTATAAGATCACCAAGAAACTTTACCCACCTTTATGGAGCAGTACAGTACAACAGTGCCTTCTCATTTATTATTGATTTCTTCTTTGGGATTACTAGCTAGCTACATTATACACTGTGTGGCAGATAAGTACTAGCTAGTAGTAGTTGTAATAATAATAATAATAATAATAATAATAATAATAATAATAATAATAATAATAATAATAATAATAATAATAATAATAATAATAATAATAATAATAATAATAATAATAATAATAATAATAATAATAATAATAATAAATAATTAATCAGGACACATACCTGTAGTTTCATTTCGGATCCAGTCTACTATCTTCGTGTTATTGGCAAACATTTTAAGGCACTCTAACTTTGTAGGATTGTCACTGAAGTCCTTCAAGAACTCTCCAGCTTGTATGAGCTCATCACTGATAGAGGCTAAAGGCTTGTTGTCCATGGAGGAAGTCACCTACAAGAAATAAATCTTCACAGTAGTAAAATAATTTTACAATGTGGGTTGTAGTTAGCTGTATAAAGGAATGGATTCCCTACAAATCACTTTTCCTTCTTTGACACAGACAAAATATATTTGCTTCAGTTGATAGCAAGAAAACTGACTTAAAACCATGCAATAGAGAGTTTAACTGTACAGTCAATACAGCAGCATTATTACTAATCATAATTGTACAGTATACTAGAAATACATCTTGAATATGTCTAAAAAGATGGTCTAGAGGAGTATAGATTACTGACATTGAACATACCAGTTTTGCTAATATCTCAATTAATGTGAAATCTCCGGTTAATCCCAGCTCTCCCTTCAAGTTAAGTACTCCATCTGCCACTTCAGCAAGTTCACGCAGAGACCAGTACTTGTCCATGAGATCTGCTGCTACTGTTATCCAGCGAGGATCGTGATCACTCACTTCATTGTTCATACACTTCTCGACACCAGCATATAAACTTTGTATCATTTTCTTCTTGTGGTCTTCAAATTTAAAGTAGCAATAGACTACACTGAGCTGAATAGTTCTCTCACGAAGAGAATCAAGCAATCTTTGACACTCAGTAAAAGCAGGTTCCCAGATTTCTGTCTTGATGTCTGGTATTGTTAACTCTGAGCCAGACTTCCATTTGGCAGTAGCAGCTGTCTTCATATGATCATTCCAAATTTTATGAAATAATTCAGAAAAATTTTGCCTTAACATGATATTAAATTTAATTTTCATATCGTCCAGTGAAATGGCAGATTCCAGAGACAAAAAGCTGAAGTTTTCTGCTTTCTTCACACAAAGATCCTTTATAGGCGTCTTGCTGGTGTCCTTCATTATCTCTGCTAGGAGCTGATCCAATCCTACAAATATTTAACATGTCACCAATAACAAAAGTAAGTTAGCACAGAATCAAAAATATAATGTACAACTGAGAGGCAGCCGGTTACGTCATAATTATTATTTTACCAATCATTACAGTTATTTCACTAACCTTTCACATGTACTGTTACACTCTGACAAACTTGTCCAAGAAGAACCACCCTCTCCCGATACTCTTCAAGCTCATCAAATCTTTGGTGAAGCAGTTTCTTTAGTTGTTCTCCGTCAGCCTTCTTGGCCTCATTTTCAGTTAACAAGACTTCAACATGATTTTTCTTTTTCTTTAGCAATGAGATCTCTTCCAGAGTCACTTCTCCATTTTTAATTCTTGTGCAAACACCATCAAGTGTACTTTCAGCACACACACATAAAAATGTACATTGTTCAGATAAGTCATATGCTGAACCACCAGACATCATGGCTTCATTCTCTATTATAACAGAGAATATAATAAACAGAACCACAGGTGTGAAGGGGACATGCAAATGGTGAAATGATGAAAATAGACTACATGTTGTGGTCGGGTTTATACCAGGTCTGATTCTGCTGGAGTAAACTGTTGAACAAGAAGGCAACAGGCTCTGGCATAGAGAAATGAGTGGGTAAGTACTAGAATTGCAAGTACACACTTTTTGACAGTTAAAAATGCATTTACTTTTATAGAGAGATTTTTGTGCATTTGTGGGAGAATGATAACATGTTAACTTAATGCTGCTGATGTGTTAGTGTACTAGTAGACTATCAATGCTTGTGATGTATTGCTACTTAACATTCCTGTCAGATAGAGATTTATCCACAATCTGTTAATACAAGGCTACAACATTGCAATGGAAACAATTATATACTTACTGTGAATCTTTATGAATATATTCCAAATATCCCAGTCCAGCAATTCATCAAGTGAAATTGACTCCGTATTGGGAGGGTAACGTTCAGCCAATATTTTACCAATGATTTTTCCAAATTTTTTTTTTTGGACAGTGCTTAATGAATTGAGTATCTCTAAATTCTTAGTTGACTGTACCAAACAATATTTAAAACAACTTTAGTTAAGGAAAGGCCCTCAATAATGATATTTTAGGCCTCTACACTAAATCATTGCCAGTGGGGTAAGTTTAAAGATGTATCTTAAAAAATTTGTCTTATAGATTATCATAATGAGGTAATGAGGTAGAAGTGAGAAGTTCAAAAGGTTCATGATACAGTTTCAATAATTCAGTAAATGGTCAGTAAGATTCCAAACAGTTTATCGAGAGTTCATAAAGTAGATATTTATAATAGTAAGGAGTTTTTATAAAAGTGTAGACTATGGTACATATTGAAACTTACAATCAAGTTATCCATGACAGCATTGAGAAATGCATCAGTGATAATACTGTGAGTATTAGGCACCACTGATTCCAGAGAACAAAACAAGTCAAATATCTTATCAAAAACCTATAAATTTTACATAGCGTCTGTAGTAACTGTGTATTGGAGATACCTTGTCTAACAAACTTATTAATATTCTTGTACTTGATCATGATTACCAGGGCAATTTTAGTTAGGGTGTTGCTGCCCCCCCCACCCCCACCCGAAAATAGCTAACTACTCAGTTACTTCTCTGGTACAGTTTGCCTCTTATTCATTACCGGCCTAAGCTAGAGTACAGCTACAACAAATTATTAAACACAAAACTACTTCATAATGGATATCAAGTCACCAAATACATTGACAATAACTGTATTGTCAAAATATGCACAAACTCTTAATGCTACCAGTTATAATAAAAATAAAAGTCAGACTAAGACTGTCTCAAAATCTCATAATTGTGCACCTCTTATAGATAACCTATAGGATCAGTTGGTAGTAGTGTAGGACTAGTATGAGCTCACATTGCACACACACATTCATTACTCAATGTATCATGTTACCTATTACTTATTGATTCTGTACTTGACCCAACTTGGTGTGATTTCTATGATTGTGACATTTGTTTATCTCTACTCTTAATGCTAGGGTAGCTGTATATATTTTTAATTGGTAGTAGCAGCTGTATACAATTTTCTAATTGTATAGAATCTTAATTCTGCTTAATAATTGATAGTAGCTGTAAACAATCTTAATTCTATTTCTAAATTGGTAGTAGCTATAATTCTATTTCTATTTGGTACTAGTCTTTATTCCAATTGATTGGATATTACCAAGAATGTGTGACATGCTGCTGGAGGAGGTAAGAAGGTATATACATCTACTAAATATATGGAAGTGCTGAAAAAGCAAATGCAGTGTTACATTTTTGTGTTCTTATGTTTACATAGTGTACACTCATATTACCTTCAAGTTTAATATACCCTTGATATTTCCTCAATATATAATATTATACAGACTACACCATGACAGCTTAATATTAAAGAACACACAAAAAAAGACATAGTATGCCAGTGGTACAAATAGAAAAGTGCCATCATACCACTTTATCAATTCTTGACTTGATGATTTTGGCTACAACATCATTTTCCCACATGGACTTCACTTCATCACAACTAATCTCCATAGGAATAATAGCATTCCATATCTGTGCCATAGAGAACTATTATAATTAACCTGATACAATAAGATATAGAGTCATTGCACTTAGGTAACAATCTATCTCATACATCTGAACATAAATTAACAGATATAACTTCTGACAGTTATATGGTTACAAGTTTACTATAAACTCATTGAGATTTGAACTGAGCATCACGCCCCTGGTTGAGTCAAGATGTGTACATACATCTTTATACTTTGTGTATGACACCAGATATAAATGACACACATATTTCACTATTACCTTTACTTCTTCAACTGCTTGTTTCTTATACCAAGTTCGCTGTTTCATTCCAAATATTTTACTGACAGTTTCTTCGAAATAGTTATTCAATATGTAGGATAGCCTTTCGAGAGCTCCAGCAGATTGCTCATTTAAAGCTATTTTAGAGTCTTGTTCATTAGACTCAAACAATTTCATGAATTTTACACTTTCAAGCACTAATGTGATAGATCTCCTAAAAAATTCCAAATGATAATCTTTTTGACTTGATCCAAGTTTTGACATGATTTCAGTCAAAAGGTAAAATGATGCATCAAGTGTTGGTGTCAATAGCCAAAACCTAAAATAATGACAATAACTCAGATACAGTAGATAGCCAACCCAGAAGTAAAGATATTACAGGAAGTTATTAGTAGTGAAACCTATCTAATTAGATCGCCTCTACCACCTCTCTACACATAGGCCACTATAGTGAGACCTGTCTAATCAGACCACCCCTTAATAACAATGTAGACCACTACAGTGAAACCTGTCTAATCAGATCACCTCATATAATATAGGCTACATGGTTGTGTTCCAATATTGCTTGTACCATTGATTTTGACCCCCATATAATCACTTATCATTCAATCAAGGCCACTTTTTTTAACCCAAGCCCAGATGTGCATGGTCACTATAGACAGGCTTCATAACAAAAGATACATTTTTGCATATAGCTATAATAGAGTAGTTATAACCTCTGTGACCTATTTAGCAAAAGTACGTAAGTAATAATCCAACATGAACTATAGAACTTCTACATTAACAGACCTTGTTTCTATATGTGACCTCATAGAGTCTGCAATAGAATTCAAACACTTGATAGCTTCTTGAACCTGTATAACACCATTAACAATGATACCCAATGAATGATTATCCATGGTTACGTAAAAACAACTTCTGGTATATACTTTTAACAGTTTAGCACTGAAGACCATGGAGAGAAAGGGAAGAAGATGAGAAAATAGTTGAGGCAGCTCCTTTCTTGGACAAATATAGACAAAACCGTAGAGCAGCAATGGATCAAGTGCTGTCAGGGGCTTTAACTCACTGAACATGACTTCAACAATCCTATACATATCTTTACTAAAATATCAGTTGGATATGTGCGTGTGTGCTTTCATTTTTAATGGTTATCGCTGAACATGTATTTAACAATCCTGTACATAACATATTAAAATTAGCTAGATTCTCTGTTAAATAGCTATAGTAGAGGATAACAAAGCCATAAGCCACACCCAAATCACTCCTATTTAAGATGTGACCCTAGACTTGTATAGCTTTTACTTACCCATACTCATTGAGATAGGTTTTGCTTCTTATAGTCCTTAAATCTATGAGCTGATCTACCCAAGGGACTTTAGAGGGATCAAGACACAGTTCTTGAAAAGGTTGTATGGTTCCACCTAAGAGATGGACCAGGGGAA
The DNA here is from genome assembly GCA_964016965.1 of Diacarnus erythraeanus. Lineage (NCBI taxonomy): Eukaryota > Metazoa > Porifera > Demospongiae > Poecilosclerida > Podospongiidae > Diacarnus > Diacarnus erythraeanus. Next base: position 2,272,198 of record OZ024686.1, on the reverse strand, counting down.
CAGAGTACAGCCACTGTGGTTTAGACAGATGCTCTGTGTGACCCAAGTTTACAGTAAATCCCAGTACAGCTTCATACACAGTCGTCTTAAACTTAGGTGGAATCATGGTCATCAAATATTCCCAATCCAAACATTTCCTTTGCACTGGATCAGGCATAAGACGAAGCATATAGAGAAGTGTTGATTTAGTTCGGGGTTGTATCTGATCCATCTTGATGCATCTTTGAATCATACTGTGTAAACAACACAATATAACAAGAACTGAAGACATTCTTTTTCCATTCTCAAGTGCTCCTTTGATCTCTAGCTGATAAAGATCCTTTACAATTGAAATCAGATGATCCAAAAAAATCTGGATTGAATAATAATAATAAGTTTCATAATGACATTGAGTTTCCAAATTAGAATACTTAATGATGTTTGGTTTTTTGTTACCAACCATAACTCAAAATACTTCAAAATATCATAGTTACGTAATTATTGATGGGAGCTTATTCCCTTCCCCATGCATGCCATCAACACTACTGTTCACAGAGGCTAAGGAAAAGGCCAGTCCTTGGGGCCCATGGGGTATCATATCATCATAATAGTTTTAGCCATAGTCCCCTAATTAACCTATCCCAAACCTCTACATACAATATAACAAGTATGCTGGTACAAAGTCATTTCTACTCCACTGGTGGCACACACACGGTGATTGCATGCTGATGTGTTTTGCTATCTCTAACCTCAGATAATTTTTCACATTTCCATGGAAATAGTTTCTCCTCTTCATTAGATACTCGATAAAGATAAAGTGTATTAAATATGTGCAGTATCTTTATAGTAGCTGCTTCAATATTTAGAGAAGATGATATTTTACATTCAGATAGAATAGCTCTGTATTGTTCAAAGTAAGTTTCCAATGCCCTAGATTGCATGGTTTCATGGTTTGGTACTACCAGTTCCTCCTTGGTGGTTAAATATTTCAATGTAGTAATAATATTACTTCTTTCTTTTGTTTGAGGAAAAACCATATTATCATATTGATGATAAACTCGTTCTATAAAATATATACATAGATGCATCATTGAATCTCTATAATTATAACACAGCAGTACTTATACAACATTACAATCTATTATTAACTTCATACCTTTTTCAGCATCTTGCCTGGTAACTTTAAAGCATCTGTTTTTTATACCTCCACCTCCAGGTGCATCGTGCAAATATTCATATTCAACTTTACGACTTGAAGTATTTACAACGTATTTGTAATGCACACTTGTCTGGGATTTCAAAATATCATAGTTCATTGTTAGCTGACATTCAACTTCAATCACACCTTGATTCACTTTCCTATTCACACACACAAATATAGATAATACTAGTAACAGTTGCTACTTTAAACTCACCTCACGAGTTTAAATTCTCCAATGTTAGTCTGCCAATTGCCTAATGTGTGATGACCAAACCTCAAAGACACGTCAGATGCAGTAATTTTTGAGTCCCATGCATATAATGGAATCAAAACATGAAAAATGACCAGAAATTTCTTTTCAGGAGGTGGATGAATGCCAGTGGTGTTAATTTCAATAACTTCAGCATCATTAAGAGGATGTGATTCTGTAGCAACACCAGCAGATGTTTTTGATCTAGTGTTATATGGTGGGCCATCAGTACCACCATTATCACCAGCATGAGCTCCAGGAGAACTATTATTGGCTTGTGACCTATTGGAAATGAAGATCTAACAACAACAACTACAACAACAACATGATAATAATAATAATAGCAATAATAATAACTAGCAAGTACCTGCCACACACTGGTACCTGGTGTATAATTTAATGTAGCTAATAATCAATTTAAATGAAGCAAAGGAGAAGGCACTGTTGTACTGCCTTATGTTGTCCTGAAAGTTTAGTTGTTAGACTCTGCAGTATTGCTGCCAGTGAAAAGGTCCTTCAGTGGTTAAGGGTAGAGACCAAGTAGTGGCAGGCCAACATTCCCATTGTGACAACAATGGGTTTACTGGGGTATCTCAATGCCTGGCAATGGTGACAAACCCTTGTCATAGGCCCCAGGTAGACTCTGCCACTTGTAGTAGCTGCTGCTCTCTCTTCTCCTCCTCACCCTTATCTTCCCCTGTCCCTCTCTTCTTCTCCCATTTGTTCTTTCCTCCTCACCCTTTCTCTTTCCCTGTCCTTCTCTTTTTCTCTCATTTGTCCTTCTCTTTCCCTGTTCCTCTCTTTACTTTACAGCAGACATCTCTACTCTCCTCCTTCTCTGCCTCTCCCTTTCTCTCTCTCTGTTTGCCTCTGTTCCTCAGAGAGAGAAGCTCTTCTATTTCTCTGTTGCAAAACTCTTCTTGCCATTGCTAAAACTGTCACAGTAGACAACTGAAGGATCAGATGATCCCTGAAAAAGTCTGCTTCAGGAATGCAGTTTACCAGTTTAGAAACACAAAACAGGTTCACTGCCCTTGTATAAGAGTTAGGTGGAAGTTCACTCCCACCCCACCCCCCCTTCTCACCTATAGCTAAGCTTCTTAATTCCAGAAGCTTTTATAGCCTCCTTGAAGAGCTGAGTTGAATTAGATTACCCTTATTGTTTAAAAATAGGCTTTGGATGATCTTATAGCTCTAGTGGGCCTTTAGGGCTAATTAGGTGTCAAGTTACTTGGGGTGTGAAACACAAAACATAGCTTCTAGAAGCAGCTTCTGTTAGGTGTAAAAAATAAGATGCATTCATTAGCTTATGAATTATTCATGAATATGTACTTGTGTCATCATTGGTCAAGCGTATTATAAATTTAAATAGGAGGCACACTAAATAGAGTGTCAATGTAAGTAATTGGACTTGCTATTGGCTAAGTCTTAACTAACTGGATGTAGTGTCAGGCACATCCAAATAACTTGTTGGTTTTATAGCTAAGGATTAAACTAAGACTGAGAAGAGTAAACAGTATATAGAGGCCATTGGAGAGATTCAACTGGAGAATCAACTTAGTAGAGTCATGAGAGAGAGTTCTGTTCATTTAGTAGAGTCATGAGAGAGAAACAGAAACTGCAGGAGAATTTGTGGGGAGGGGATAGAAACTGCAGGAGAATTTGTGGGGAGGGGATCAGTGGGGGTTCATTTCCAGTTGCCATATCACCTTATCTATATACCTTGAAGTACGCTTTTCAAGGCCCAACTATTCAATATCTAAATATGTAATGTGATAGGAAACTACATGTTCCTGCACATGAAATTAACAAAAATAATCCTTATGTGAAATTTTTAGTTGTTGAGTGTATACTTTCTGGGTCTTTGTAGCTAACATTTCCCTGACAATAATATGAAAAATAGCTTGAGAGAATAAAGTATTTAACTAGTAAGGTTATTTGAGAATTACCTAATCAGTTACCTGCAAGGACTTTAAAGGCTACATAATGGCTAACTGCACATGTTTCATTCAGAAGAATGGCCATTCTTTAAATACAGATACAGAAATGTGTATTTTCATTGCACAGATCATCAGTATACACATACAAAACTATATTATGAACTACCATAGATCTGGTTAATTTCACTGTCACTTTAATTTCCTATTTTCTGGGTAGGTAAAGGAAAGCAAAAATAAAAACTTCAATTATTATACGTACAAATTCAAAAGCATTCCCTAATTGAAATCCCTCCTCACCAGTGAAAATAAAAAAAAGTGAATTGCTTCATAATACAAAATTTTATGAGATCAGTGAAAATAAAGTGTCTTGAAAATAACCCGGATCTACTGTAGAGCTGTTGGGTACAGTGAAACCAGTCTTAACTGTTCGGTACAGTGAAACCAGTCTTAATGACCACGGTCATTACCTGATGGACCCCGGTGGAGACCCACCAAATTATAATGGGATGACAGCTAACTACAGCTACCACTAGCCTAATCAGGACTCTGGACTTTAATGATGGCCCCAATTATGTATATTAACATCAAGTCTAAAGGACCACACGTAGTTAGCTAGACAATAAACTCTCGGTAGGTGATTTATGCTACGACAATAGTAGCTAATTCGTTCAGTTCCCTCAACATAGGAGGGATAGATAATGGGCACCTCCACTCCCAGTTCTCCAAAGTTAAGGCACGGGATTTCACAGAAGCCACTTAAAGATATACATTGCTTCTGCTTAGTAAAGGTGAAGAAAGAGCAGCTGAAGATCAACAAAGGGTTATCTCTGCTTTGGAGAATGCAAAGTTAAAGTCACTAGTTCATGCAAAAACTAGCTACATTACATGCATGTCATTATACATAATAATAATTATGTAAGTATGTGCACTTGAGAGAGATACCATTCAATGTTAACTATTCGTTTGTATAATTATTATTATAGTGACAATATAGTCTTTGTAATAGGCTTATTTCCTGCCATAATGACATTGTTTTGTTTCAGGTCTGTGAAACCTGTCTAATCCAACCACATTTGGGCCACCTTGAACTGGCCTTAATAGAGAGGTGGTCTTTGGATGCAGTACCTGTCCACTGTCCAAATAGGTCACATTATAGAGGTTTCATAAAAAATTTTGTGGGGAGGTAGGAGGAGAGGGGATAATTATAGCTGTCTTTATCTTCTAGGCAGACCACAATGTTACCCAGTAAAAACTCAAAACACTATCCACAGCATAACACTCTTATGAAAGTATAACCTCCACAAACAGTCAGAGATAGTCCCTATTTAACATGGCAGGAAATAAGCCTATTACAAAGACTATACTGTCACTATAATATACAGGTGAATAGCTAGCATTAAATGGTATATATCTCTCTCAAGTGAACATATCACTATACAGTATAGAGGGCTTGTATTATAAGCACATACTTATCTGACTTATGGACTTCCTGGAAAAAACATGACCATCCCAGGTAATGTCACAACAAAATTCAGATTTATTAGTATTCATAGCTCAGGTCAGACTAGGCCATTGCTAATCCTCTTCAGCCTGTGTTATTTTGCTCTTTAACAAAATTAATGATAGGAATAGTGAGTGGAAACAACAGTAGCTAATGATTTCTATTTTACTTATACCAACATTATGCTTAATGAAGACTAATTACATGCAATCATAATCTGCCATACATAGGCCAGACATGTACCGAGCCACACACATAAATAATATGAATATGTACTCTAGCTACATACCAGAACCACCCCCTATAGTGGAAAACAACCAGGTATGAATATACTATCGGTTACATCTCATTTTGCTGGAGTTGCTTGAAGTTTATATCAATTGACATCCAGGCACTATGTTAACACATGCTATTCCAGTTATTGATCTAGAATTCTCTAGCTAGAAAGAGTCAAGTGATTAATCTGGATATTGTTAAATGAGGAGGCATTAATACAACCTTCATTATCGGCCAGCTGACTATTACTTCCCTTTTCTTTTTCCCAATTTTGGAAAAGAGAGTGTGAAAGTGTTATTAAGTATTTAAGTATTAGCTTCCAAGTGGAGTGGCTAACACCAATGAAACTGGTTGCTCTTTATAGGTCCACAACAACCCTCAGTAGCTATAATCCCCCCCCCCCGTCAATAGCATCACCCTACATACTCCTTCTAGCTAGCCTAGGAGAGGAAAATTTAGTAACACAAACCGATACAAGTTGCTAATTTACGTAGCTATAATTTTAGAGTGAACGAGCAATACCCGTACGATATAGTCAATAGTGCACTCAGGCATCCAGTTCCTTATTGTCATAGTTTCTTCGAAAGTTAAACTCACTCTATCAGCTTACATTTTATCCTTTACAGGATTCAACCTTCAAACTAGGTCCGTACTGCATCAGATTAGGAACTGCCCTGCCCACCTAGCTAGTTAAATCAAAAACTATGACATCATAAATTTTTTACCGCCGGCTGCTTAGCGGGCCGGAGAGGAATCGAATACGGCCATGCTAACCAGGTTAAGAGGCATGAGCAGAACACAAGGAAGGCTAGCACTAAAAAGAGGAGGCTGGAAGTTGATTAAGGTGCCTCAACTGAGTCTGAAGGAGTGAAGTGTATGGGCTGTCTGAACTTTTGATAATGTCTAATAGCTAGCTAGAAGAATTTTAACTAAACACTAATAGCTTGATAATCTGGAGTCTATGTAGCTAGCTGTGGAACGCCATAGCCGCCAAAAATACGTAACGTGTGCGGTAGAGATATTGAGAACGGGATTCGCTACTTTCACAACGTTTGATGACCCTTGGAGGTCAAAGTTCAATATATTTCGCGAATCTTCGTGTTTTTCCTGCTGCTATTATTTTCTATTATTATAACGGTATACCTGGGCATCAGGTCTCTCTGCATCTGGACTCTATTCCCTGACTCTATTATCAGGGTGTACTAGATTGGAATCAGCTAGAAGAAGTTCTTGAGAGACACTGTGAGTACGTTCGGAACTCGTTCTAGTTTTAGAGTATCCAGTGAGGCCAAAGCTGTGAAGGGTTTGGAGAAATCAACCAGAGAAGTTTTGGAGGCAGAGAAGGAGAACCACAGTATTCAATCGCGTCAACTAAAGAACAGGTTAGTTAAGAGTGCACTGTTCACATGGGGGGATAGGAAGATGATTTTAGGTGGGAGGGGGGCACCATTCAATCTAGAGATCCCCCTTAAACTCTCACCATGTTCATGGAGTTTCTGACTCAGAGGGTTCAGAGGTAGAAGCTTTTCTTGGGAGTTTAGCTTCCTTTTAGCTATGTTAGCATACTTGAAATTCTTAAAGAGTACATGTAGCTAGCTTTTTGTGGTTAGTACTTAGTGGAGCACTTACTATCACCACTGACTGAGCTTGCTTCACTTGCCAATATTAGACAGCACATGACTATATAACTGTGTGTATTCTTGTCTACCTGTGTTCTGTGTACATGCCTGCATGTATCCTGTATAACTGTTTTCACTCTGTGTTCACATTATAATGCTGTGCCCATGTATATCTATGTTAAGTGTTCACTCCATATATACCAGTGTATACCGTGGTATACCCAATAGGGTACACCCAATAGTCCCATGCTTGCACGTTAGAGTATACTAGTGTGTGCTCCATAGCACAATTTCAAGCCAACCAAAACAGTGGAGTAGGAAGATGAAATTTATTGGTGCCCCAGAGGTTTTACCTGTACCTATTTTTTAGCTATACTTTTTAAATTTTTAAAAAGACTTACATGACCGCCTGAACAAGTCTTCCAACGCATCCAGACATCAGGAGCAACCCTTAATCGTGAGTTTACTATATAGGCCATCATTAAAATATCAATATCCTGGACATATGAAAGGGATTCACATTCAGGCAGACCCTGCAGCTAGCTATTAGAGATATGGAAGTCTCCAAAGACAGTATGGAATTAGCTAGCTACTTAGGCTGAGGCATTTTGGGGATTTGCAAACCATAGGAAGGGATTGCGCTATATAGCTACTCTCACAACTCAGTAGGCCTTTGTAAATTATGCTGGTATAATTTTGAGAATAATATTATAGGTACAAAAGAACTGAGAATAATATGAGAATAATAGGTACAATTTTGGGAGTGACATCATAAGAAATGATGCAATGTGATGTCATGGTCAAATTTAGAAGCATGACTCAGCAACAATTTAAGATTTGGTTTGAAGCTTTTAAGCTACTTTTGCTTGTGCAACCCTCTTCTCTTTCAGAATGTCTTTTCTATCCTTTCTCACTGACAAGAGTCAGCTTTAGAAGATTATATACAACTCAGTATTATGTTGCAGTACAACTAAAGGAATTTTCATAGTGAAGTGTTAAATAATAATATTTGAGAATGATGGTAAAATTTGAAAAGAATAATGGGCAAAAAATTGAGCATAATTTACAAAGTCCTACACACAACCCTAAGTGAGCTTCAGAGTAAGCAGACTAACTGGCAGTCCTGTAAGAACAAGCATGTTAGATTTTAAAATGTGCAGCTGATGCACTGTCACAAGCATCGACAGATGAACAACCCAACCCTTCACCCCTACAACAGATGATGACAAGATCACAGTCATTATGTCCTCCTGATAGACTATCTGAGAAAGGGAGATGTGACATATAACTATAATATAGTCATTTGAGACCTACATGTAGTGAGCTATGTAACACATTGATTCACATGCAGGTAATTCCAGCTGATTGTGCTGTTTCCATAGTTGTGGCAAGATCATGACTCAATCCTACACATGTGCACCTCAACAGCCAAATAATTTTAATTTTTCTATAGCTATATATCTTTGGGAATACTGTAAGTGTAGCTAGCTGCTAGCTAACTATAACTCTTATAGCTAGCTAGATTCTAAATACTCAAATTTTATTATGAAAAGATCATTTCTACCTTCTTGATTCCATGCATATGAAATGTCAAGGAAAAGAAGCTTCAGTGGCAGGGGGTAGGAACCATGAAGGAGGGGGGGGGGGGGGGGAAGGAGTTAATAAAACAGTACAGTGCATCAGTGCATTTAGGGAGAGTTCGGACGAATCTGACTCTAATTAATTTCCTTCGGGTATTATAGAACAAGTAATTATGCTGTAGGTGGGTTGTTATTAAGGCTCATGAAGAATTCACAGGTCTGTATGTGGTTGCTCTGATAGCGCAAACTAATGAGGAATGCCCAACACAATGGACTGTACATATATACATAATGCATTACACCATTTCTTCCAATTATGAAGCATTACTACAGCTCTGGGAGAAGTCACTTGATTTTGTTAGAGAAACTAGGGCTAGGGCTTGACATTTTATTATGGAATCAGATTAAACCTTAGTCAGTCTTCTTGTATGTCAGCTGTAGAAGCCCAAAAGAATACAAATGACTGTTATAACATAATATAGTCACTAAGAATGGATGAAAAATTTGATTGTTTTGGACTCAAACTATAAAATTTAATAGTGAAGAATTAGTTGTACAAAACATGAACCAGAATTACTGAGAAAATGAAGGGCACCACAAAGACTTGAAGTAGGTAGAATTTGAAGATCATTAATTTTTGTTGATGTTTAGACTTAATACAGAGTAATAGCTATACTTGCAGCAATTGACAGAGTAACATCTAGCATTAAAAGTCGTTTTGAGCAGCCTGATTATAGGGTGTATATACTCCAAGCTGGAAACTTTCTTATTTAAAGCAGTTAGCACGAATTTGTTAGTTTTATAAGGAAGATTTAAATTGACGTTTACTTGATACACAGCTGGGCATTATGGCTTCCAATCTTTCCCATTAATGTCTGTGAAATATGCTTTAGTGATATTCTAGAGCATATGCCTGAAGTTTAGAGTTAGTAATGCCTGCCACAAATGCTGTGAGTGAGCGGGTCATTTAGTTCACTTCAAAGAGTAAAAAGTTATTTATGATCAATCACCGACTCAACTTACACTAAAATTATAATGTAATGATTCTACATGTTTTTATAAAAATAAAATTGATAACATAGAATGATATAGGTAATGTTGTAGCTGTGGTTCAGCACATTGCCAGCAAATTTTTACAAACTCTTATTTAATTAGCTATTTTTTTGTATTTCATTTATGATGATGCAGCAGGTTGGTATAAATAACTCTAGGGACAATTTAATAGAAGGGTATATTAACTCAACCACTACAAATCAGCCATTTTGGACACAGTACTAGAATAGCCTCAGAGTGAAGGCCAAATTTTCCTGGGGACGGGATTTTTGCACCGATCTGATGGGCCATCCCACTTTGAAATACCTTCCTATATACACCCCTGCATCCCACAGTATCCCAATGTAGATTTAACCTCTGAGATAAGACAGTCTATATTTTATACAGACAGTAGACCTGACTAGGCCTTGACAAAATTTGAGCAAAATTGGCAGCCTGAAGAAAGAAGCAATTCTGAAAGCAAAATGGGTTGTCAATTTTGTCAATAAAGCAAAATGGATGTCAGTGAAGATGTCTCAGCAGAGATAAATCCAAATGGGCTAAATGCTTCCAGACTGGTATTGTTAAGTCAAGTGATCTTTTGCTGTAGACGAAAGAGTCGTTTTGATTCTACAGCGCTTTATAGCTTAGCAGCAGTCATCTTTGGAAGACTACCTGGAACTGTTATGTTGCAATACAACCTTGCTCATTAGGTTCACTAATTTGTACCTGCACCTTAATTACAGCATGCAAAAAGAAAGCAAAATGGGTGAATGAGGGAGCAAAATGGGTAAATCAGAAAAGCATAAAAGTAGGGGAAAAAAGCAAAGTTTGTCAAGGCCTAGACCTGGCCATATAGTATTGTTAATGATAAAGTACACTATCACACTTTCCACTATAGATATTCCAGCAGACAATCAGGGAAATAGAGTAAGGGGTTAAGATCACCACTAGCTGTACTGACTACTGCTGTGTAGACAAAACACTGCAAAAGTGATCTTTTGATAAAAATAATTGAAACGGCATTAGCTATTTCCATGGTCACATACTTAATTCTACTTCACAATCTTTCTCCTCCCATTCCATATGTTCCATTGCTATTTTGCAAGCAAGTCTTTTATTCTTTAAATCTGAAATAGCCCCAACAACGTCATTCCATGATGGTTTGCAGTTATTGTAGTAACTTGTCAGACATATACGTTTCTTCTGTGTTATGGATTTCATTGTGGACTCTTCTAACTGGTTCATGATAGCTTCATCAACTTTCAAATAAGTACAGAGTCCATACCAGTCACTGAATTCTTCTGTTGCCATGAAGAGATCCTTCTTGTGAATTATGGGGTATTCTGGATAAATACAGCAAACAAGAAGCTAACAAGACCACCACTCCTTGTGTACCACAAACTCCTAGCTACTCTCCTAACTGAGACCCCACTCTCTATAAAACAGAGACCCCCACTCCTTGAGTGATGGAAACCTTAACTTCCTGTGCAACAGACACCCCACTCACTGGAACCGTTGAGTTTCTTAACTTTGTTTGGGTCAGCCTATAAATAAATAAATAAATAAATAAATAAATAAATAAATAAATAAATAAATAAATAAATAAATAAAAATAATAGTCAATTTTCATTAGATGAGGCCATAGATAAACTCTCTATAAATTTCAACTTTAGCTCCTGCTTCCATTGTCATTATGCAATTGTTATACTTGCTCATAAAATTATATTGTATTTTAAAAAAGGTCTTTTTGCATATACAACTGAGTCCTGCCAGAAATTCCACAGTCACTACTGGTAATAATTTATAGTAAATTAACTCACTAAAGTTGTGCTAGGACTGGCCAATGGTTTTTCCTGTATAGGCTGTATTGTCAAATCTGCCAAATAATAATGTATCTTCATAATAATAACACAATACTATAGGCATTACACTGACATATAATGTAAAACTGTTCTTCCTCCCCCTCTCTCCCTTCTTCCTATCGCTAATGACTACAACTTGATGATATTATCTGTATCCCCTTAGCTTAGAGTAATATGACAATTACCTATAGTTGCATTAGGATTCAACTTGTTACAGATAAATGCAGTCACTCTAACAAAATTAACTCCAACCACAACCAAAATCACTGCAAAAATAACTCCAACCAAAACGATCAGCACAGGAATTCTCTTTTTCCATACAGACATAGAATCAGCCACGTGGTGGTCTGTGTTTAAATTAAGTGGTGATGTACAGTGAAACATAGCCTATAAATAATGGTTAGTTGGGTGGGGGAGGGAGGAGGGGAATTGCCCCCTTCCTCAATGCTATGATATACAAGCATAAAGGGAGATAGCTACAAGAGATGCATGTGAAGGTCAAAGTACAAATTGCTAACACCTCAAAATAATATATAAACTCACTCATCAGTTAATATTAGGTAAATCTCACCTCTAAACTTGTATTTTTCCTTTAGCCTTTCATCATGTGACAGTACATGGCCTTCGTCTTCGCTAGTGATCACCCTTTCTTTCTTATTACTATCATGATCAGTATCTGGAATCACATTCTGGTCCAATCTCTGCCTTCTCTTAAGCCCCTCTTGCTCTTGAGAAACAGTCTCATCGATTCTCTGATTTTTTTCTGAAATGACAAGACTGAAAGTGACTCTGTGTAGTGTGTACCACAGCAGACATGCAGCAAAAGTGCATACAACATGCAAACTTTTCCACTTGCAAGATAACTGACACAATACTAGCTATGGCAGTCCATTGCTTGCATGAACAGTATAATTATCATAATCATGAATACTGGAGGCATGTTCGGTTTTTTTGCTTTAATTTTTTGGTAAGGGTCATTGTCCTGTACATTTTTTTCTTTGGTTTGTCATTAAATTTTGCTATCAAAATGTGTGTGTGGCTAATTGGAAAATAGCTCTAACAGAGATAGCTATAAGAGATGCATGTGAAGGTCAAAGTATAAATTGCCAAACCTCAATAAAATTGAAGTAATAACCAACAAAATTAAATAAAATGCGCATAAAATTAATTGTTTAATATTATATAGTACTGTTAGTACCTTGTAATTGCTTCAAAGCCAGCTGTTCATGTCTTTCTTCAGCTCTTGAGTCAGTATGGATACTTGGAGGGTCACTATTCTTCCTACAAATCATTAAAACCACATCAAATTAAAACAACATTTAGAGAGTAATGTATATCAGTACCATTCACCAAGAAAAATGATTTTGTTCTATTTATATTGAACATCTTAAAATATTATGTTGGCATAATGGATTCAGTTCACTACTTGATTAGCTCAGGTATATAATATTACTATTAATTATTATGAATGTAATTGATCATTATTATGATTTTGAGATCCTCAGAGATCTAATGTCAACATGTGATATCTGTAGCTTTCTTAGTCTAAGCCTTTGGTCCTAGCCTTTGGTCCTAGCCTTTGGTCCTAGCCTTTGGTCCTAGCCTTTGGTCCTAGCCTTTGGTCCTAGCCTTTGGTCCTAGCCTTTGGTCCTAGCCTTTGGTCCTAGCCTTTGGTCCTAGCCTTTGGTCCTAATTTATGTGTTAACATGAGATCAGGATAATACCAGGCACTTGTTACTGATCTATTTTTATGTAGCTAACTCAGCCTGAATTTCTTCAATAGAAAGAGTTCTCTGATCACGATTACATTTTCATGCAATACTGACATACTATCTTACCAGTCCTTCTTAAAATCATCTTGAGGATGAGAATCTTCTCTGGAAAGCTGGTATTTATAGGATGATATAAGTTCCCTTTCATCATCGTCTTTGGCAGCTAATGAGTCTATGTAATCACGTTTCACTGCTTTCATACTCTGCTGCACAGTGTAACCAGCTCTACCCACATCACTACATGTTGAGGTATGAATGTCTGCTGATTTCATGATTTCATCCATTAAAGGAACTGTACCAGGTGCACGACTACTAATAGTATCCATTGGTTCTTGAGTGTCCACAGATGACTGCTTGATCTTATAGGATGGTATAAGATCTTCCACCTCCTCTTCATCATTGTCTTCGGCAGCTAATGAGTCTATGCAATTTAAGGATACCTCTAGTGTTTCACATTTCTCCACTGCTTCAATACTCTGCTGTACAGTGTAACCAGCTGATATCAGATCTTTACCAATGGGGTGGTGTTCATCTACCAGCTCCTGAATGCTTGCTTCCCTCTTGATTATGCCAGACCAATGTATAGGAGTTGTAGCAGTTTCCTCTATACAACCTATACATTAGGAGAAAATGTTAATGTTAAAGTATGTACTATAATATTAAACTTCGATTTTTATGTGTAAAATTTTGTGCCATATAGACCACACAAAATTTTATTAACAATGAAAATCGTATAGAATTGTGTCTAAAGAGTGAGAAATATCAAGGGGCCATGTTAAAAGCTCAAATGTCCTTTGGAATTAAGGAATTTTTGCATCTAAAATTTTCTTTAAAATTGTTTCATAGTTTATAGAGATCTCTCATTACCGAGCATTGTAAAAGCTCCACGAAAACAATGAAGATACATAATATAGATAATGATATATCTATCTACGCTTGACCGACGACTGTACGTATTCATACCTCTTCATGGAGGCTATAAAAGCTTCTGGAATTAAGAAGCTCACATCTTATAGGTGGGAAGGGTGGGGGTAGGGATGGAGTGAGCTAATAAGCAAATGCCACCTAACTCTTATGCAAGGGTAAGGGCAAGGGCAGTGAACCTTGTGGAACCATGTTTTGTGGTAAACTGCATTCCTGAAGCTTAGACCATGACTTTTTCAGGGACTGACTGATCCTGCAGTTGTCTACTGTGACAGTTTTAGCAAGCTATGCTTTGCAACAGAAAAATAAAACTTAAGAGCTTCTCTCCCTGAGGAACAGATGCAGGCAGAAAGAGAAAGAGGGAGAGAAGGAGGAGTGTAGAGATGTCTGCTGCAAAGGAGAGAGAGAAACAGAGAAAGAGGAGGACAAATGGGAGAAGAAGATGGGAAAGAGAAAGGGTTAAGGAGGAGGAAAGAACAAATGGATAAAGAAGAGAGGGACAGGGAAAGAGAGAGGGTAAGGAGGAGAGAACAAATGGGAGAAGAAGAGAGGGAAAGGGGAAGAGAAAGGGTGAAGAGAAGAGAGAGCAGCAGCTACTACAAGTGGCAGAGTCCACCTGGGGCTATGATAAGAGTTTGTCAGCATCGCCAGGCATTGAGATTCCCTCAACTACTGTCACAATGGGAAGGTCAGCCTGCCACCACTTGGTGACTACCCTTCACCACTGAAGGACCTTTTCACTGGCAGCAATACTGCAGAGTTTAGCAACTTCCAGGACAACATCAGGCAGTACAACAGTGCCTTCTCCTTTGCTTCATTTAAATTGATTTGTCGTTTGGTACATCATGGGATTATTAGCTACATTATACACCAAGCGCCACTGTGTGGTGGGTACTTGTTAGTATATAAATATTGTCCTATAAATTTCATGATTTACCTGACTCTGACTCTGAGTCACTTGAAGATGATGATTGATCATCAGATTCGCTCTCTTCTTTGTCCTTAAAGTCTCCTTCTTCTTCAAATTCATATTTTTCAGAGTTGTCATTGCACCAATTTAAATAGTCATACTCATTCATTTCTTTCCCTCGACATTCTTCAAATGCTTTCAAAACAAGAAATTTTGAGCAATTCAATTTGGCCATAATGTTGGCCATAATGTTGGCCATAATAGCTTTCTCGTCTATAGAGAGATCATCTTCAGTTAGAGTTGGCATATCTTCATAAACTCTTCTCACATCACTGCTTGCTGAGGCATGAATGTCTGCGGATTTCATGATTTCATTTGTTAAAGGAACTGTACCAGATGCATGACTACTAATAGTATTCATTGGCTCTTGAGTGTCCACAGATGACTGCTCAATTTCTTCAAACTTGTGTTGAGTTTGCTTCCAATCAGAGAGCTCAGTTTCCATTTCTCTAGTTTGTGCTTGCAACTGATGAACAATTTCATTCATTTGATCGTAAGAGGTGACTTCAACTGAGCCTTGTTTGAGTTTCACAGATGTAAACCATTCAACTTCGTTGTTACAATCTTTCTGTGAAGAGAGTAATAGATCATCAATACAATGTCATATATTTTGTGAGAACATTATTCTTGAAGTGAGGATATTCAACATAATAATAATTATTGTCCCATCTATGACGTCATTATTATTCCTCCACTATTAAGACTGACTGTACTGTGTGTGGAAGGAAGATAAACAATTTTCAAAATTTGCATGTAGCTCCTTATTACATTTAGTGATGGATTCTGTATAGTTCTGCCTTAAAACAGCTAAATATTTAGAGGTAGGTGCATGTAGAATATTTAGAGGTAAGTGTTTGTTGCAGTTAACTGGTGGGGATTTTTACTACTTTAGCAAGTGCTCTAAGACTTAAGTAAAATTATAGAGAAGTGATATATACAAGCACTTGCTGGAACTTACCAACAGCCTGAGTAGATGTGGAGTTTGTTCCATTGCTTTCCATACTTTCTTGCAACTGGTTTTAAAAGTTTCAAAACTTGGATCATTCTTTAAGTCATAAATCAGTGAACCAAAACCAGTTCCAATCATTTTAAGATGGGAAAGTTTGTCACTAGCGAGGTCACCTTCTCCTGCTACCATATGCAGTGCCACACTCACAAACTTGTGCAGACTGTTAACCTCTGGAGGAAATAGTATCTTAGATTAGCTAGCAAAATAACAACAATATCAACAACATTTTTATTATTATTATTATCATTAATTAGTATGCTAGCAGTTAATTATTATCAGTTAGTATAAGTATAGTATACTTTCAGTATAAGTATATTATTGTCAGTATACTATCAGTATAAGTATAATTATTAGTTTACAATAATTATTACCAGTATAAGTATAATCCCTCTATTTCAACCACCAGAAATCAGGATACCTCCCTATTTCAACTCCCTGAAATAAGGACACCTCTCTATCCCAACCACCTGAAATCAGGACACATACCTGTAGTTTCATTTCGGATCCACTCTACAATCTTCATGCTACTGGCAAACGTTTTAAGGCACTCTAACTTTGCAGGATTGTCACTCAAGTCCTTCAAGAACTCTCCAGCTTGTATGAGCTCATCACTGATAGAGCTTAAAGGCTTGTTGCCCATGGAGGAAGTCACCTACAAGAAATAAATCTTCACTCAAGTACAATATGTGTTGTATTAAGCTGAATAGTGGAATGGGATTCCCTACAAATCACCTTTTCTTCTCTGACACAGACAAATGCTTCAGTTGCTAGCAAGAAAACTGGCTTAAACCATGCAATATATAGAGAGTTTACTGTACAGTCAATACAATATATAATATAATATAATTATAGAGTAGGCTACTATACTAGATAGACATCAAATATGCTGAATATGTCCAAAAAGATGGTCTAGAGGAGTATAGATCAAACATACCTGTATTGATAGAGTCTCAATTAATGTGAAATCTCCGGTTAATCCCAGCTTTCCCTTCAAATTAAGCACTATATCTGCTACTTCAGCAAGTTCACACAGAGACAAGTACCTGTCCATGAGATCTACTGCTACTGTTATCCAGCGAGGATCGTGATCATGCACTCCATTGTTCATACACTTCTCAACACCAGCATACAGACTTTGTATCATTCTCTTCTTCTGGTCTACAGATTTAAAGTATCTATCGACTGCACTGAGTTGAATAGTTCTCTCACGAAGAGAATCAAGCAATGTTTGACACTCGATAAAAGTGGGTTCCCAGATCTCTGTCTTGATGTCTGGTATTATTAACTCTGAGCCAGACTTCCGTTTGGCAGTAGCAGCTGTCTTCATACGCTCATTCCAAATTTTACTAAATAAATTTTGCTTTAACATGATATCAAATTTAATTTTGATATCATCCAGTGGAAATGCAGATTCCAGAGACAAGAAGCTGAATTTTTCTGCTTTCTTCACACAAAGAACCTTTATAGGTGTCTTGCTGGTGTCCTTCTTTATCTCAGCTAGGAGCTGATCCAATCCTACAAATATTTAACATGTCACCAGTAACAAAAGTAAGTTAGAACAGAATTAAAAATAATGTACAACTGAGAGGAAGCCAGTTATGTCGTTATATTTACCATCCATTACAGCTGGACATTTACTATCTTACTAACCTTTCACAGGTTCTGTTAAACTCTGACAAACTTGTCCAAGAAGAACTACCCTCTCCCGATACTCTTCAAGTTCATCAAATCTTTGGTGAAGCAGTTGCTTTAGTTGTTCTCCGTCAGCCTTCTTGGACTCATTTTCAGCTAACAAGACTTCAACATGATTTTTCTTTTTCTTCAGCAATGAGATCTCTTCCAGAGTCACTTCACCATTTCTAATTCTTGTGCAAACACCATCAAGTGTGCTTTCAGCACACATACATAACAATGCACATTGTTCAGACAGGCCATACACTGAACTATTAGATATCATGGCTTCATTCTCTATTATAACAGAGAAATTATATATAGAACCACAGGTTTGGAGAGGGCATACAAATGGCGAAATGATGAATGCACTAAAAACTAAAAATAGACTACATATGTATGTGTGTTGTGGTATAACAATGCTTTGGTAGATGACAAGAATTGAGGTTGGCTCTGGAAAGGCAACAGTGGGGTTATACTTGGTCTGGTTCTGCTGGAGTAAACTGTTGAACAAGAAGGCAACAGGCTCTGACATAGAGAAATGAGTGGGTATGTGCTAAAATTGCCAGTACTTTTGACAGTTAAAAACATGCAGTAGGTGCTTACAATTATTATAGAGATTTTTATGCATTTATGGAGGAAGAGAACATCTTGACTTAATTAATGCAGCTGATGTGTGAGTGGACTAACAGACTATCAATGCATATGTGATAGGATCTGAGAAAACGACCCTTTTCACGCAGAATATCAAAGTTTATTTTTTAGTTTTAGGTTAAAGTACGGTAACTTACCTACAGGGTGCAAGTTAAATGGTAGCTCTAGGCACTACCGTTCTCTAGATATAGAACTTCAAAGCCTGGAAGCCATAATTCGTCTTAATTGAGAAAGGGCGTTCAGTTTACGAGCAATGCTGGGGGGAAGGTGGCAGCTACTAATAAGCCAACAAAAACATTTTGCCAAAAGTATACTCTAGTTCAGTTTTTTGAGTATAACATAAAATCAATAATTGCGTTGTTTTCTCAGATCCTATCACATGATTTATTGTTGTGATTTAAGAATTATCCACAATTATACATGCAACTATTAATACAGGAACAAAGCTACAACACTGCAATAAAAACCACTACTTACTGTGAATCTTTATGAACGTCTTCCACATATCCCAGTCCAGCAATTCATCAAGTGAAATTGATTCTTTATTTGGAGGGTAACGTTTAGCCAATATTTTATCAATGATTTTTCCAACACTTCTTTTTTGGAGAGTGCTTGATGAAATGAGTCTTTCTATATCCTCAGTTGACTGTAACAAACAATAATTTATAACAACCTTAAAGGTTCTTAATAATGACTTTTAGGCCTCTACACTGATTAATTGCCAGTGGGGTAATTTTAATATCTTATACACTATCATAATGATGTAGGGGTAAGAAGATAAAGTTCAAAAGGTTCATGATAATGTTTCAATAATTCAGTAAACATGGCCCTCAACAAAAGGTTCCACACAGTTTAGCTACTAAACTAGAATTTATGGAGTATTGATAAGATATGTAGTATGGTAGATACAGAAACTTACAACAATTTCATCCATGACAGCATTGAGAAATGCATTGGTGATAATACCATGAGTGTCAAGCACCGATTCCAAAGAACAAAATAAGTCAAATCTCTTACCCAAAGCCTATAATTGTACATATAATTATTATAGTTTATCAATTATTATTAAACACAAAACTACTTCATATGGATATCAAGTCACCAAACAATAACTTTGTTGCACTTAGTGCAAAAAATATGCATAAACTCTTCATACCAGAAGTTATAACAGTATGATTAAAATATAACCTCATAATTGTTCACCACTTATAGACAGCCTATAGAATCAGTTGGTAGTAGTGTAGGACTTGTATGAGCTCACACTCATTCATTGATTCATTCTATTACTCAATGTACCATGTCCTTCATTATTGATTCTGTACTTTGACCCCACTAGGTGTGATTGTTGATCTCCACTCCTGATTCATTGCTACATTGGTATAGCTGACAGGATTATAATCCGCTACATTGAGATGGCCAAAGCTAAGTCTCACGTGCTTCACGAACTATATTCTGGTGATAAGAGCTGGCATGAATGGATTGATCATTTCGAGAGCATCGTTGAAGTATGTGACTGGGATGCCACCAAAAAGTATGAGTTCACCTCAGTGTTATGGCTTGAACCATGTTTAGAAACCTACCTGAAGCCACTAAGAGCAAAAGAATGCTCTCAAGAGTCATTTCGAGCTGGAGAACAAGAAGACCCTTTACCAAACACACTTGCAAACCAGATCTAAGAAGAAGAATGAGGGCTGGGCTGAGTTTAGAAATGACTTGAAGGGTCTGGCTGATAAGGTTTATCCTGAACTTGCAGAAGAGGCCAGGGAACGTTTTTCCCTTAATTAGTTCCTTACCCAACTTGCTGACCCTCAAGTTTCTTTTGTTGTTAAACAAACCAAACCAACCATGGTGGATGAGGCTATCCAGGCACGCTTTAAATGGAGTCATACGCAAGACTCTCTGAGTGCACGTTTTCAAGATTGCTGGTCACTACAACTTCAAGATCCCATTACTGGACCAGTCCTGAAAGTGCCAAGATCTTGAGCCTGATGTGATTTTACAAGGAGAACCTGTGACGTCTCTCCCAGTTATAAAATCAATTGTTGGAGGAGGGACTTCTGAAACGTAAGTATGATGCAGCCAGCCAGACCTGGAATCAACTTGGCTGCTCCTCAGGTACTGCATGAGGAGATCTTGTGAGAGCTACATGAAGGTAGCCTGGAAGGGCACTTGGGAGAAGACAAGACTCTATAGCAAGTTGAAGGAGAGATCTTATTGGCCAGGAGTGCAAAAGTATATGGCACAATGGATTTGTACTTGTCCAGTGTGAACCACTTGCAAATCTCCTTCTCAAAACAATCAAGCACATTGAAAACTATAGCCTCAGTTTTTTCATTATAAGTGGTGGCAGTGGATATACTCGACCAGAAAGTTCTGCTGGTAACTCATACATCCTGGTGGCCGGTGATTACTTCACGAAGCCATCCCTAACAAGGAGGCTGCGACTGTGGCCTGAAAGCTGGTGGACACGATGTTCTGTCAGTTCTCCCCCCAGAACAACTACACTCAGATTAGGGTAAGCAGTTTGAGAGTGCTGTCAGAAAATTTGCAATCTTCTAGGGATCAAAAAGACCAGGACATTGCCATACCATCCGCGATGTTATAGTCTGGTAGAGTAAGTAATCGAATGCTGTTAGACATGCTTCCACTACCACTCATATATAGCCATCCCTTTGATTGGGAAGAACAGCATTCTAAGGTCTGCATGGCCTATAATACGAGTGTCCATGCCAGCAGAGGTTACACCAAATGTTTGGACAGCAGGCTAAATTGCCAATTGACTTGATGTATAGTGTGAACATTGGGAGAATGCTTTCAGTCACTGAGCATGCTACATGCACTTGAGGAAGCCCATCATCATCTTGTTCATGAGAAACTGGCAGCAGCTCATTGCTGACAAAAGGAATACTCTGACAAGAAAAATCATGGCAGACTATTTGCAGTAAGTGATTTGGTGTAGCTTTTCTCCCCTGCAGTGCCATGGGGACAATCAAAGAAGCTCTATCACCCCTGGTCAGGACCACATCGTGTCCTGAAGAAGACGTCAGATAATGACTATCAGATCAAGAGGCTTATGGGAAAGAAAACAATGGTAGTACACTTTGACCGACTAAAACACACAAGGTTTGATGATCCCACACCACCTTCTCCTTCAGCTGCAGATACCCCACAGACATTAGGGCAAGACATGGAACTTCTGTACAGTGACAGTGATGAGCCTCCTCCTGGCCCACCACCTTCTCTGCCTGCTACAGCACCTGGTACAAGAGCTTACCCCTCTGCATACAGTCACACCCAGACTGTTTGGGAGTTTGGATTGAGTATTAAGACCTAATTTGTGGACAATTTTTTTTTCCTAAAGGAGGATAATGTAGGACTTGTATGAGCTCACACTATACACACACACACATTCAATGATTCATTCTACTCAATGTATCATGTCACTCATTATTGATTCTGTATTACTTACTGTGATTTTAATGATTGTGACATTCTACTTCTGATTCATTGCTACAGTAGCTGTATACAATTTTAATTTTATTTGTAGTTGTACAGAATCTAAATTCTGCTTAATAAATTCTTGATAGTAGCTGTAAACAATCTTAATTCTATTTCCAAATTGGTAGGTAGTAGCTGTAGAGAATCATAGTTCTATTTCTAATAAGTAGAAGCTGGATACAATCTTAGACGTATAGGATCTTAGCTCTATTTCTAATTGGTAGTAGTTATATACAATCTTAATTATATTTCTAATTGGCAGTAGTTATATACAATCTTAATTCTATTTCTAATTGGTACTAGTTTTTATTTCAATTGATTGGATACTACCAAGAATGTGTGAAACACTGCTGGAGTGCTGGAGGATGTGAGAGGGTATATACATCTGCTGAATACTACTGGAACTGCAGGATAAGCTAATGCAATGATATCTTACTTGATTTTAGTGTCTTTCTGTTTACATTAGTGTTCTTGCATACACTCATATTACCTTCAATAGCTTTGATATTTCCTCAATAATTAATACCTTATTGTATATATACAGATTATATCATGACAGGTCAATATTATGGAGACAACCAAAAAAGACTTAGTGTGCAAGTGGTAGCTAAATAGAAAGTATTATGTAAGTGTCATCATACCACTTTATCAATTCTTGACTCGACAATTTTGGCTATAACATCATTTTCCCACATGGACTTCACTTCATTGCAACTAATCTTCATAGGAAAAAAAGTATTCCATATCTGTGCCATACATAGAGAACTATTATAATTGACCTAAGATTTATTACAATACAGAGTCATTGCACTTCTCTACTACATAGGTAACAAAAATAAATATCTCTTAACACATTTCGGAGATATAACTTCTGCCAATTGTATGATAAAAGTTCACTATCAACTCTTTGGTATTTGAAGTGAGCACCATGCCCTTATTGGAGTCAAGATATACATACTTTGTGCATGACACCAGATAAAAATGACATACATATTATTCTTGCATTATACCTTAACTTCTTCAACTGCTTGCTTTCCAAACCAACTTTGCTGTTGCATTCCAAATGATTCACTGACAATTTCCTTGAAATATTTATTCAATATGTTGAATAACTTTTTAAGAGCTCCAGCAGACTGTTCATTCAAAGCTATTTTAGTGTCTCTATTATTGGTCTCAAACAATTTCATGAATTTTACACTTTCAAGCACTAATTCAATAGATCTCCTCAAAAATTCCAAACGATAATTTTTTTGACTTGATCCAAGTTTTGACATAGTTTCAGTCAAAAGGTAAAACGATGCATCAAGTGTTGGTGTCAATAATCGAAACCTAAAATAATGACAATAACTCAGAGACAGTGGACAGCTAAACCCAGAGACAGTAGATAGCCAAACCCAGAAGTAAGGACATAGTTAATTGTTACAGGAAGCTATTAGTTGGTGAGACCTGTCTAATTAGATCGACTCTCAAGACCAACTCTACATATGGCACTTATAGTGAGACCTGACCACCCCATAATCAGACCACCTTTCAATGTAGACCACTACAGTAAAACACCACACCTTAATAAGACCACCTCTCTATATAAGCCACTATAGTGTGACCTGTCTAATCAGACCACCTTGTATAATATAGGCTACATGGTTGTGTTGCAATATTGCTTGTGTCATTGATTTTGACCTCCATATAGAGGCCACTAAGCTTCAAACCAAGGCCACTTTTTATGCTAAAAGATGCATAAGCAGGCAAAAGATACATTTTTGAGATCATGTGCATATAAAGTAGAGTGGCTATAACCTCTGTGACCTATTTAGCTTTAATCCAACACATACTATAGAACTTCTTCATAGGCTATTTATAGACCTTGTTTCCATATGTGACCTCATAAAATCTGCAATAGAAGTCAAATGCTTGATAGCTTCTTGAACCTGTATAACATCATTATATACATAATAATGAATGAGCATCCAAATTGGCTACATAAAACCACTTACATCTTCTCTGTTATATGTTCTACTATCTTCTAACAGTTTAGCACAGAAGGCCATGGAGAGAAAGGGAGGAAGATGAGAAAATAGTTGAGGCAGCTCCTTTCTTGGACATATATAGACAAAACAGTAGAGCAGTGATGGATCAAGTTCTGTCAGAGGCATTAACTCGCTGAACATGTATTTAACAATCCTGTACATAACATATTAGATTCTCTGTGTATGCCTTTAAATAGCTATAGTAGAGGATAACAAAGCCATAAGCCACACCCAAATCACTCCTATTTAAGATGTGACCCTAGACTTGTATAGCTTTTACTTACCCATACTCATTGAGATAGGTTTTGCTTCTTATAGTCCTCAAATCTATGAGCTCATCTACCCAAGGGACTTCAGAGGGATTAAGACACATTTCTTGAAAAGGTTGTATGGCTCCACCTAAGAGATGGACAAGGGGAACAGAATACAGCCACTGTGGTTTAGACAGATGCTCTGTGTGACCCAAGTTTACAGTAAATTCCAGTACAGCTTCATACACAGTCGTCTTAAACTTAGGTGGAATCATGTTCATCAAATATTCCCAATCCAAACATTTCCTTTGCACTGGATCAGGCATAAGATGAAGCATATAGAGAAGTGCTGACTTGTTTTGGGGATATATCTGATTCATCTTGAAGAAACTTGGAATCATAATAATATGGTGTAAACAACACAATATAACAAGAACTGAAGACATTCTTTTTCCATTCTCAAGTGCTCCTTTGATCTCTAGCTCATAAAGATCTGTTACAATTGAAATCAGATGACCAACAAAAATCTAGATTGAAGAACATAAGTTTCATAATGACATTGAGTTTCCAAATTGGGATACTCAATGATGAGTGGTTTCTTGTTACCCACCATAACTCTAAATATAGTTAGCTAATTGATGGGAGCTTATCTTCTAAAACATGCATGCCATCAACACTACTATGAACAGAGGCTATGGAAAAGGTCAGTCCTTGAGGCCCATGGTACCCTACCATCATTATGGCTTTAGTCATAGTCTATCCCAAACCTCTACATACAACAAGTATGCTCATTTCTGCTCTACTGGTGGCACACACCAGGTGATTGCATGCTGATGTGTTTTGCTATTTCTAACCTCAGATAATGTTTCACATTTCCATGGAAATAGTCTTTCCTGCTCATTAGATACTCGATAAAGATAAAGTGTATTAAATATGTGCAGTATCTTCGTAGTAGCTGCTTCAATATTTAGAGAAGATGATATTTTACATTCAGATAAAATAGTTTTATATTGTTCAAAGTAAGTTTCCAATGCCCAAGATTGCATGGTTTCATGATTTGGTACTACCAGTTCCTCTTTTTTAGAAGCTGAACGAGTGACAAAATCTTTCCTTGCAATAAACTTTTGCATGATCGAATGTCTTTCTTTTGTTTGAGGAAAAGCCATGTTATCATATTGATGATAAACTCGTTCTAAAAAAATATATGGACTAAGAGTTATATATTTGCATCATTGAATCTCTATCATGCTCAATAATTAACACAACAACACTTAGTATATCACATTACTTATTAACTTCATACCTCTTTCAGCTTCTTGTCTAGTAACTTTAAAGCATCTGTTTTTTATACCATCACCTCCAGGTGTACCATGCAAATACTCATATTCACCACCCTTACGGGTTGAAGTATTTACAACATATTTGTAATGCACACTTGTCTGAGATTTCAAAATATCATAGTTCATTGTTAGCCGACATTCAACTTCAATCACACCTTGATTCACTTCCCTACTCATACACAAAAATATAGATAATAATACTAACAGTTGCTACTTTAAACTCACCTCACAAGTTTAAATTCTCCAATGTTAGTCTGCCAATTGCCTAATGTGTGATGACCAAACCTCAAAGACACGTCAGATGCAGTAATTTTTGAGTCCCATGCAAATAATGGAATCAAAACATGAAAAATGACCAGAAATTCCTTTCCAGGAGGTGGATGAATACCAGTGGTGTTAATTTCAATAACTTCAGCATCTTTAAGAGGATGTGACTCAGTAGCAACACCAGCAGATGTTTTTGACCTAGTGTTAGATGATGGGCCATCAGTGCCACCATCAGCACCAGCATGAGCTCCATGAGAACTAGCTGCATTATTATTGGCTTGTGACCTATTAGAAATGAAGATCGAACAACAACAACATGATGATGATAAAATAACAATAATTGTCATGAACATAAAGGGAGCATGAACATATGCAGTGAGACACAAATTTAAAATATGAGGATTAATTGGATCTGCTATTGGACTTTAAGGCTAAGTCTTCACTAACTGGATGTAGTGTATACATCGCCAGGAGAGGACTGCACCACCGGCCGATTGCTCGGCCATTTAAACAGCTGATGTGTGATAGACTCTTCTTTGGTACCAGTATATCACTGCCAAAACACTGATGATCTACAGAGAATGAGATATTATACAGCAATAATAATTACCAGACACAGAACAGCCTTAAGAGAGTATTTATAACCTCTGTATAAACACAAACAAAATGCCCCAGAGGTGGTCCCTGTCTAACAGAGACACAAACTACATCCTAATGTGAAGAAAGATACCTTAGCATAGTGTACACAGACCTGAAATATGGAAGGAAATAATAATAAGCAGACTATACTTGTCACTATAATATACAGGCAAAAGTTAGCATTGGATGGAAACTCTCTAAAGTGATATCTTAGCACATACCTACATAATTATTATACAGGTTTGTATTGCAAGCATATACTTATCTGACTTATGAACTTCCTGGAAAGAACAAGACCATCCCACGTAATGCCATAACTAGATTCAGATCCCTACAGCTCAGGCCAGACTAGGCCTTGACAAATAACTGTTTCATTATAAGGTATGCCCCATCCAATTCTTATTATACGGTTATGAATATTGAAGTATATATAGGCTTAATGGCTATTCCAGAAAAGTGCAATGATGAGTCAGAAGTTAGTGAAGCTGTGCTAACCATCTTCAGCCTGTATTGAGAGTGGTTATTTTGCTCTTTAACAAATTAATTTACAGGAATAATGAGCTTTATAAGACTATGTGGAAACAGCAATAGCTAATAATTATTCTACTAGTATTTATTATACCAACATTATGCTCAATGTTTTTACTCTATAAGGCTAATTATATGCCATCATAATCTGCCCAGACATGTGCCTGACCACACACATTATTAATAAAATATGAATACTTACTATAGCTACCCTATAGTAAACAATAACTGGGTATGAATATACTTGTAATACCATAAATGCTGATATTTGCTTAGTAGCTAGCTATACAGCTATAATAGTTTCAAAGCTTTATCAAGTAAGACTTACAACAAATCTAACTCAAATAAGAACTAGTAAAAATGAAAACATGACAGACATGCAGAAACATATAAAGGTAATGAATGCAAGTTAGAAGATGCATTGCATGTAGAATACACATATTATTTATAGAAGTAACAAAATGTATGCTAAAACATGCACTACATATATACAAACAAGAATGTTAGAGTATGCACTGGCTGAAATTGGCCACACATGCCAAGTCAGTTAAATCATCTTACATACTAGTGGTTACACTGGAGTTTCTTGAAGTTTGTACCTACATCAACACATGCTATTCCAGTTATTAATTTATGGCAAGAATCTTTTTGCTAGAAAGAGTCAAGTGATTAAATCTGGCTATTGCAACAACCTTTAAAGCCCTTCATTATAGGCCAAATTATCACCCCCCTTTTCTTTTTCATACAATTTTGGAGAAGAGTGTTAAGTACTAGCTACCAAGTGGAGTGGTTAATACCAATGAAAAGTCAGAACTGGCTGCAGAGCTTCCAACCATTTTTTTGTTGTTGATTTTAGGGATTTACTTCTATATACGGAAGCATAGCAAGGTTGAACTAGCTAGCTAACTCATAATAAACATTGTCCAGAGGCTTAAATAGTTGTCCAAACAGTTCATATTCCTCAAAGCAGGTGATAAAAACAGTAAGTTGGTTTATTATAAGTTAATTCATGATGTTTGTTTACCATAAGTTTAGATTCTGGAGTGCAAGTCTACTTAGACTACCAGTGCTACTGAAACTAGCTATCAGTTCTACTGAGACTGCCAGTACTACACATCAGAACCTCCAACTTGAAGTGAATAACTTCAGTATAAAAATTGCTCACTTTCCGTATTTTTGTAGCAAATTCCATAACTAGCTAGTTTCATGACATGTATCACTCTTAATCATGTGACACACACCAAAGTATTTTGATGATAAAAAGTAGACTAGACAGTGAGCTAGAATTGAGAGTCATAGCTATCTTAGGAGACACTAGGTACAAGCTGCTAGTTAACAAACGTCATGAATTACTTATAACATACAAACTCACTGTTTTTATCACCGCTTTGAGGAATATCTAAGCCCCATATTCCCTATTAGGTGTAAATTCGTGTGTGGTGGTTGGTTGGAGGCGTAGGTACTACCAGTAGATTCCGTTACACTCAGACTAACTGGCCAGTGGTGCTACTCAGACTATTGCACATTGACATTGATGTAATCTGGATTCTGTAACATGGAGAAAGAGCCAAGGAGAAAACTTATGATACAAGCGAGTAATATCTGGACGATATAGCTACTATTTATTATAGTGCACCAGTTACAAAAACTTCTTATTGTCATAGCTTCTCTAAAACTCACTCTATCGGCTTACTGTATGACTCCACCTTCAAAATTGGACAGTAGATACTGTGTACCTCAAGATTTAGGAACTGACCCCACCTAATTCCAAAAAAACAATTGTGGGTTATGACATCATAAAATTAATTTTTACTGCGCGCATGCTTACCGGGAAACCGATAATAATTATTTTTATGCTGGCATAATTTTGAGAATAATAGCTCTCTCTGACTTGAGCATAATTGAGCATAATAGCAACATTTTGTGAGCATAAATGTAAAGCATTTAGCTAAGAATTAAAATTTGAGCATTACTCCAATTTCAACATAGTCTTGAAGTGCTGACTGCTGATTCAAAATTAAAAAAAAAAAAAAAAAAAAATTAAACAACTGAAGCTGATGATGGCTAGGGCTGGTGGTGAAGCTGAAACCACGACAAAAGCTGCACATGTGCTAGTTTAAGGGTCAGCTAAGCATAATGACTAGTACGAAGAAGCATAATAGTGTGCTTCTTAGACCATAGGAGCATAGAATAATAGCTCAATATTTGAGCATAATGTGCCAGGACCTACTGCCAGCCAGCCAGGTGTAAGAAGCGGGAGCGGAACACAAGGAAGGCTAGAACTAAAAAAAGGAGGCTGGGAGTTGATGATGGTGCTTTCACTGAGTCTGAAGGAAGGAGTGAGGTGTATGGGCTATCTGAGCTTTTGATAATGTCTGAAGAGGCTATAGATACTGAGGATGAAGCTGTAGGCTTCTCCTTTGATCTGAATAGTAGCATGACAGATGATATGGATATGGATCATATTATGGTGGAGACCTTTTGTTAAGGTCTACAAAAAGGAAATCAAATCCCAGGCTAGACTTCTCATTAACAAACAGGGTGGACCTCTCCCAGATGCAAATTAGTCCTGAACTTCCTCTAGAGTACAAGACTATGGGATCTATAGTAGTGCATGCTATCTCTGTCTTCAAGTGCAAGTTTAATCTTGTTGTGCTTGTCCTCTTTGTGAATATGCTGAACAACCCAGCTCTACTTGTAGTAAGCTCTCTCTTCACTCTCTGTATAATATAAATACACATCACATCACTAAATCAGTGCATTTTAGCTAGAAGAGTTTTAGCTAAACACTACAATAATTAATAGCCAATATCTGCCTTGAAGATTCTTGCTTGACTTGCTTGAGAATATGTGTCAATGCATTATTGATAGCAACACCAAATAGCTATAGCTACTGTTATTAAATCAGCAGGATATTATCATCTTTATGTTCCATGGAAGTTCAAGGCATGAGAAGGAAGATAGTCATACACATTATTAGGTGTGCAATGATTTTCTCACCAATGTTCACCATTTCAATCTTTGTTAAAATTCCTAACTTTGTACACATCATTTTTATATAACTAGCTATAGTAGACTTTATTAACAACTGCCAGTATAATATTAGCTCCATATTCTAATATAGCAAAGCTGTAATATCAGTTAGAAATAACAGCTGGTTGTTGGCCATTTAATCTCTCTAAGTTTCTCTACGTATTTCCATGCCTGCAGATAAGGTTGGATTCTCGGCTGCAGAAGGAGATCATAGCTGATCTGCGTACTCCTGACCGCATTAGAGCAAGTTTAGATGTTGTAGACATTGTGTTGGGGTTCCTATCATTGGGAGGAGTGAGGGCTGACAAATCACTGGGAGAATATATTGACAGGGTCCTCAAGATGAAGAGAAGACAATTCAGTCAGAAGGTGAGTAGCGTAATCCATCAATTTTCGACCAGTACCTATTCTCGACCACACCCTCATCAGAAGTCGACCATAATAATTACACGGACATGCGCATGCGTGCGCGTAGATATCCGACGATCCAAAGCAGGAGAAAGAGAAGAGATGGTGGAAAGGCAGAAAGGAGGTCTCCAGCGAAGGTCAAGGAGTCGAATCGTCCGAAAACGCTTCGTCAGTGGTCTGACTAATCCATGGTTAGGGCTATGGAGGCCGTTCGCTTGCAGCAAAACGGGATATGGAAAGACCAGAAACGAGGTTCTGAAAATTGTTGAAGCAGCAATGTAAAAGAAAGGAAGAGAAGGCAAAGTCAGTGTGCAGACAGCAAGTGTGGTGTTTGGAACCATGTTGACTGCCTAGAAAGGGAATCTAGGGGGTTTGTGTGTTCTAGCTTCTAGCTACATATAGCATTTTCAATTAATAATTTCCAGAATTTGCTATTCACAGTGTTAAAAGTGGTGTCACTGATTCTGTTACCATTTAAACTCTACAAAATATGGTGTGCAAAAAGTTCATATTTGTTACAATACTATGTTAGTTGGATTTAAGTTCAAAAGGTAAAACAAAAAAGTTATGATGTGAACAAGTTGGTAGTGGTCGACAATGAAATAACTATAGTAAATGTGAGGTCGACTTCATATACATGAGGTCGACAATAGCGACGATGGTTACCGACTTCAGGCAGAGCTGAGCAGAATGACTGGATTTACAGGTGGTCGACACTGTGGTAAGTTCATAGCTGAATGCCTAGGTTATCATATCGTAGGTAGAGCGATCCTGTACCTGCAAAACAGTGAGAGAAATAGCGGCAGCTATTTAGGTGGTCGAGATTTGATGGATTACGCTAATACATCTCTGATTGGTGAAATAGAGACACTTGATTATACAAAGAAATGGACCCCAATTTCACTGCTTTAGGGGAAATGTTTATTAATTGCCATATCAAAATCTAAGATTAATCTTATAATTATTACTTAGCACATAGCAAATTTACAACAGCAATGTTCTATATAGCTTGTTTCCAGGACTGATATAATAACTATTAAGTGCTATTTAATTATATATGTATATGTGAGGTATTTCTAGCTATAGGATATCACAAAAATATTATTATTCATTACAGGCTTGAGCGTATTGTAAACTTCGTCATATTTTATCTCTTTGGGAAACTCTCTCTGTGGAATTGGCAAGGATCACATAGCTGTGGAATTGGCAAGGATCACATAGCTGTGGAATTGGCAAGGATCACATAGCTCCAAGACCAGGTATTAAATCATAGATGTGTTGGTCAGTGGAAGTTTGGGACACATCAGTGATGGGAGAGCTAAATATAACAACATGCTCATTGCTAGCTACGTATATTAGTATTAGTATCATCCATAGCTTAGTGGCTTGTTCCAGCCCTCTCAGTGTGCTGTGTGTGTGCCAGGAGAGGATATAGACATTGTTGGGAACCTGGCTAGAGTATATAAGCTGGTCTATTATTGCACAGTCATGATTGTCGGCATATATCAGTTTAATGAAAAAGTATATATAGGGATGCTGTTATGGTTAACGTCTATTATTTTATAACTATAACATAACATGCACTATAGGAGCCATTTAACTCAATGGAGGACAAGTATCTGATAGATTTGGAGAAGGATCAGAAAGCTAATCTAGAGGAGTGTCTACGGACATTTGATCTGGATGAACTGTTGGGTACTCTCTATGAGTTTATAGAGACTCGTGTAAAATACTCAGAAGATAATGAATTGTAGTGGTGGTAAGTTTATATTGTGTCAAGGATACTATAATGGAGAGCTTAGCCACCCACTTGGGAGTCCAATGAGTTATAATATGAATTTCATTATAATGTGTACCTCTTCTCAACTTTTGTGTTGATGCTAGCTAGCTAGCTAGAATACAGCTACTTACAAAAGTGACATGTCTTGTGGACCAGCCCTTTCTAGGTCATTGAAAGTAATATTTGTACCAACCAATGGAATTAATGATAAAGTTCAAGTTATTTGGAGGGTGATGAGCACACTTTTCCAATCTTTAACTTGTAGTTATAGCTAGTAATGTTATATATAGATCAGTGCTGTTTCATGTTAGTGAGGGATGGATAGGGTGTTATGGCTCAGTTCTGAGAAAGATGTACTTCTCTAAACTACTGCATGTCAAAATGTGTAGATACACACACACACTTGAAATCCAGGGAGATAAAATGTCTCTACCAGACACTAACTAGCTAAACTCCTCTCCTCTGGCTTCAGTTTATATACAGGGGGTCTGTAGACTTAGGCTATCCACTGCTTGAGCTGTAGTTATAACCTCTGCACAAGAAGATCTACTGAAATAATTTGATTACAATTAGCTACTTCATAAAGCAATATACACAAAATATGCTCCTACATGAGATTGGTACAAGCATTACACTAATTTTCCAGTATGGTTAATTATTATTATTATTATTATTATTATTATTATTATTATTATTATTATTATTATTATTATTATTATTATTATATAGTCTGAATCAGTATCAAGATCTGGGTCTTGATCAGCTGGAGAAGTTTCCTGACTCTATTTGTTTGGATCAGACAGTTGCTGTCTGGAAGTACATAGTTCACTGTCAAGAAAAACTCAACAGGAATAACTATATAACTTATAATAGCTAGCTAGTAATGAACAAGTTGATAGACTCTCATCACTTGTAACTATTTATGATGATTATAAAAATTAATGAGATTGTAAAAATTGAACCCAAT
This sequence comes from Diacarnus erythraeanus, assembly GCA_964016965.1. Lineage (NCBI taxonomy): Eukaryota > Metazoa > Porifera > Demospongiae > Poecilosclerida > Podospongiidae > Diacarnus > Diacarnus erythraeanus. The sequence goes on along the minus strand of OZ024686.1, from coordinate 2,239,217 downwards.
AACTACATTTCTAGCAATTATTCATGTATCTAATAGTTCATATTATTTTTTAAGTACATTGGAACCTCTGAATAGCACACATATTTGAAGCCAAGTCTCTTGTCCATTGTAGAGAGGTTGTCCTTTGTCAGAGGTTGGAGGATGCATGTGGTGTACTTTGTCAAATGGATGACATCCTAGCTTTTAAAAGGACTTACATGAGCACAATGCCCACATGGAGCAAGTCCTCTGACATATCCAGAAGTCAGGAGTAACCCTTAATCGCCATCATTATATCTTGATGAGAAAGGGATTCAGCCAGACCTGCAGACAAAACTACTGCTATTAGAGATATAAAGTCTTCAAAGACAGTCTTGGAATTAAGGCGTTTTGGGGGAATGGCAAACCAATTAGGGAAATTCTCAAGGGATTCTAGCCACTCTCACATAACTTAGCTACGTGAGCTTCTGGATAAGCAGACTGACTGGGCCTGGCCGGAACATCCAAAAGCATTATGCAAATAGCTATATCTACTCAAAATTGAAAAGGAGGCACTTCCACCACCTGAGCGCTAGCATAATAGTGAGAATTTCTCAAGTTACATTTTGGGCACAAGTTTTGTGATTGAGCAGACCACATGGGGAAAAAACTTGACAAACTTCCTTCAATTTCGTTTGAAATTAGATCAATCTGATTAACATATTATACTGTAAAATTGACCACACACTTTCTAGAAAAAGGTATCTTCTATGTAGCTACACAGCTGATACACCATCACAAGCACCAATATCATTTAGTGACCTAAACCTGGAAGAAGAAACAAAATGCTAATAGAGATATCTATCAGCCAGTTTGAAACTGTTAGCTAGATGAGTACCAAAGTGCACAGGGATTTAGCATGTTTGCTTCATATATTGTTATAGCTATTAAGTTTCCTTAGACTGTACTGGAGTTCACAAGATGAACTGCTGTGTTGCCAGGTTCATGGATTTATTCACATTCTGTGGATTTTGGGGGCAGAAAATTGTCTGTGGATGGATAAGACAAAAAGTAGAGTTCTGTGGATTTTTCTGCTTATTGCTGAGTAGGGCTCGATAAATTATTATTCCCCAAATTTTCCCTATAATGCTATTCTCCAATTCTCACTCACACCACCCATAATGATTTTGCCTATAATACTTTTGATTTTGTCTATAATGCTCACAATTCAGCACTTTTATTGAACAAAAGTCAATAAAACAAACAAAAGGTTCATCACTTCCTATACAGTATTATATACTGTAGCATTATTGATGTTTGAGGTTTGTTGTACGACACAACTATTAGAATAGGTATCCATTGGACACTGAGCCATTTTCAAAGCTGGCTAGATATGTGTCATGTGGTGATAATGACATGCTTACATACAAATTTTTAATGCAACATTACTTACATTATGCAACTTAGAGATTCATTCCCAAAATGCTTCTATTTTGACCTATAATGCCAGCATTATTCTCAAATGCTTCACTGTACCTAAAATGCTCAAAAAAAATGCTAGCATAATTTATCGAGCCCTATTGCTGAGTACTGTCCAATTAAGACTATCATTTCTTTGTGTTCATGCACATAACACTCAATCAAACAATCATTGGTTTTCAGTGTCAAAGTTTTGATTAGGAAATGGTGAAATTTTGGTTTCCAAAGCTCCATGTGGGAGGGAGCACATTCCTGTACCTTGCCCCTTGCAGCAGCCTTTGGCCACACAATCATCAATGTGTTTATCTTTTTTAGACATCAACCTGGCTACACTGGAACTGACTGTCTTCTTTATCAAAACAGGATAAATCTCTACAAGGAGAAACACTCCATGAGCTTCATATATAAAGGCCATCAAACTGATGTCGTTCACAAGCTGGAACATAAGTCCGGTGGCCAGGACTGTCACAACTCACATGATCAAGATGTCCAAAGTGTATACATGTAATAGACATACTATATAGCCAAAGGAGCAAACTACTTCTCTCTACTAAATTCCCTGATTATCCATGGCAGAGAGTAGGCTGAAACTAATCTGTTCATGCTAAATGGAAACAGTTATCTGCTGGTGGCTGACTACTTTTCTAAAAGTTGTGAAATTGAAGTCCACAACTTCATCCAGTATCATTGAAAACTTGAAATCAATAACCTCTCGTCATTCCGGAAACCATTAACCATTATGTAATTGTGAGTGACAATGCCCCACCAATTTTCATCCCAAAATGAACCCCGATAATGACAAGATCACAATCACCATGATGTATTGAAGTTCACTGAACTTTGCTAAGATAATTATATAAGCAATCTAACAGCACAATCAGCTAGAATGATATAGGAATTGTTAGCTACATAACTACTTGCATGTGAATCAATGTGTTACATAACTAGCTACATGCATGTATAAAAGAATAAGTTATTCCTGTTTGAGTTTTTCTTTATAGTGAACTATGTACTTCCAGACAGCAACTGTCTGATCCAAACAAATGGAGTCAGGAAACTTTTCCAGCTGATCAGGATTAATTCCCAGATATTGGTACTGATCTTCAACCAGAATATCTTTCAGACTGCAAAAAAAGCATAACGGTGTAGCTACAGTGAAACTCATTAATTTTACCAAACAACCTATAATACTGGTTTCACAAAGGAATTATACAGGTGGAAAATATATCCAAATACATGGGTACCACAAAAGCCATTAGCCTATCTCTATTAGTGACTCTTCCAAGAAATGGACAATCACTATAGAGCAGCCAAATTAAACACCCTAAAATGTTCACCTAGAACAAGTAGCTACATTTCAAACCTCTGAGAAGCATGCACCACTCTTCAACTAACCTTTGGCAACCCCCCTTAATTCCTTAACTTTGATCAATTGTTACACCCACTGAAAGATATTATACAATTGATGATGAGCTAGAGATGTCCAGCAGCAACTAGAGAATCAACAAGCAACTTCAATCAGTCCTTAATTTACCTGACATCTTCTTGACAAATAATATGTCTAATTTCAGACTGATTTCACTTAGCTAGCATCAATAGCTGCTACTACCTCTCCTCCTTATTCAGAGGTTTTAATGTAGACTTATAATGATTTATGTTATATGAGTCACAATGACTCCTGGAAGTCTACCACTTACGGCCAGTCTAATTCAGTTGTAGGGGAGTATTTTACATGAGTCTCTATAAACTCATAGAGAGCTCCCAATAGTCTGTCCAAATCAAATGTCCGTAGACACTCATCTAGAGCAGCTTTCTGATTGTTACCAGGATCTTCACTCAAATCCTTCAGATAAATATCCTTCACTGAGTCAAATGGTTCCTATGGATGTAGAGCACATGTCAGTAAAAGCTTCATCTAGATTATTTAGCTAGTTATAAGTGTTTATGAGGTTTGTGGGTTTAATAGTCTAACAATAACTCAAGCTATGGAAGAGCACTACTGTCAGTATTATTATTAACCAGTGCTGTAGGCAAGACTAGATAGTAGTTATGTGCCATGTGTAATTAAGAACATTATATTATGTGCATAGCACTTAGCTAACTGGTCCTCAGAGATCTATAGAGTCTTGAGTGGCTCTACCAATAATGAATATAAAGATTCAAAGATGTCCTGATTAGAAGGGAGGTCTTATTTCTGGGGGTGAAGTTCTATTAATGTTAGTACACAAGATGCTATTTGAGACATGTCCAAGTTAATTCAATGGTGTTCTCATTCCAATGAGGTTAGAGTAGAGAGGTTCTATTGTACTGAAATCTACTGGTCTTAAGTTATGAATCACATTAAAATATTTATGCTTCCAATGGAACATACATCTCGTATTTAATACCTGGTCTTGGAGCCACGTGATCCTTGCCAATTCTACAGAGAGAGTTTCCCAAAGAGATAAAATATGATGGAGTTTACAATACTCTCGAGCCTGTATAGAATAGGTCCCAATGAGTACATATATCTCAACATGTACATAAATTCCAGTCAGGGAAATGTCTTGGAAACTTATATAGTATGTTCAGATCTACAGTGTTTGTTATAAATTTGCTATGTATGTGTGTATAGCTATGTAGTATAGCAATAGTAGTGGTGAAAAAAATGCAGTCAAACTTTGTGGTTTTACAGTTTTGTGGTATAGTATAACTTTTAAGGTTAATCATTAAAACTGTCTAAAGTATGCATGTCAGTAGATAACTTTGTAGAAGTGTATGTGTATATTCACCTTCTGACTGAATTGTCTTCTCTTCATCTTGAGGACCTTGTCAATATATTCTCTTAGTGATTTGTCAGCCTTCACTCCTCCTGATGATAGGAACCCCAACACAATATCTACAACATCTAAACTTGCTCTAATGCGGTCAGGTGTACGCAGATCAGCTATGATCTCCTTCTGCAGCTGAGAATCCAATCTTATCTGCAGGCATGGATATAGTTATGTTGAGGGAGAAAATTGGGACAGGATGGGTGACCAGCCATTCTCATTTACCTTATAAATCTATAATAGAATCAAGAGTCAAGTAATGTTTGGATAAAACATTGCATAAGGTCAGTCCACTTCATGCTTTGAGATAAATGTTTATACAAAAGGAAAAGTTTTCATTTTGTGGACAGGAATTAGAGTAATTATTAGTTAATTCTATCATAGTGTATGGAGTTAGAGGCCATAAACATAATTAGCAGTGGAATTTCCCAAGGATTCTTCCTGAAAAATTCCCACATAAAACACATTATCTTGACTTGTTGTACACACTTTAGCTATGTCAACCACACAAAAAGTTTGCAGGTGGTATCCAGATTAACTCAATTAATCATCTGGAGTGGGAGATTACATCTCCATAGCTTAGGCTTCAAAGAAGCCAGCAAACCAAAAACTAAGAGAGAGATATTTTTTGAAAAGCAGATGTAATTTTTAGCTTTAAGAGTAGAATTTAACATTATCTCTACATTAAGCCTGAAGCTGGGTTTTCTGGCTCCAAGCCTAACTTTAAGGAAGATACTCTTCCAGATTTGAAAGTTTACTAGCATAATTGTAACACTCTTCTAGTTATGCAGTAATATTAATGATCATTAGCTGATACTCCAAACACACAAACAAATTATGTAGTTGTTTCATGCTCTAAATGTATGTGCAGTAAATTTACCTGTGGCTTAACCTTCCTTCTCACTGCATCAAATGTTACAGTCGTATAGATGTCCTTACGATAGGTTACTTGAGGAATGTCTGATATGATCATAGGCTTTCCATGAATGAACTTATCCAAGATATGCTTCTCTAGTGCCTGATGATCATACTCAACATTGTGGGCCTTGCCCAACTTCAGGGAATAACGGCAGTGAGATAGAACAATGGAAACTATCTGATGTTCGTAATCCATCAAGTGACAGTGATGGATGTGAGTTATGGGAACTAAATGGCTATAATCACATGACATTAATTCATTATGGTCACAGTGAAACTCTACTATCATCATTAAGCTAAAACATTAACTACTATCATGCTTTTTCTGAACAGTGAAACTGCACAATGGGACCTCTTTATCAATGCAGCTCAATGTTTTTACTGGGAAATGTGAAATACTCAAGAATTGGGCCCACTAGTTCACATATTGTTAGACCAATACTCTATCAGAACATATGAGAGATTCTTTTCTATCTAAAAAATGTTTAGTACCTGTAACTCTGTTCAGCTGCAATGCTATGGCATTTCTCAATAAAGTTGTTGTGAACGAGGATGAGGAAGTCTACCAGGGAGGTGGTACAGGCACCAGCTCCAGAGAAGGTGGGAATGAGATACTCAAGAGTGACATCTTCTGTGATGGCTGGAAGGCAGTGCTCTTCTTCCAAAGGTAATCGACCTATATAATTGTTGGAGGTTGTAGGGATATACTTGCATACCCTTTGCATTATTATATATACAGTGGCATAGGAGGCTGAGGGTGGGGGCTAGAGGAGATAGAGCTACCCAAAATTTTGAAAGGGGGGCTCAGCCCCACCCCCTAAATTTTTGCCTACAATATCTTTTTACTGAACTTGTTAAAACTATTCAAAATTTGCAGCTGTAAGTACATGCAAACTGTTCTTGGTTTCTCTACACCTCATGACCCACTTTCTACACTGCACATCATCCTCAGCACCCCCACCCTCCCCCCAACTAAAATGCCTCAGCTGCTTCTGAGTGGAACAAAAATATCCATCTGTGTAGAAATAAATACTACAACAACCTCCTGACCTCTGAATCTAGCCCATATTAATAGATAAAATGCTGATGCATAGCTTCCAACTTCTCTAAGTGTCTGACCTGGACAAGCCACACCTACCAATTAAATTGTGTCACACCCTCTATGAATATCATTATAATTATTGTGATGAGCAGCTGGAAAAGCTTAAGCACTGACAGCCATGCTGTGCAAAGTCAGCTTATAATAGTTCAATTGGCCTCTTGCAGCTCATCAGGTGCTATGTAAACTAATATATAATAGTCTATGGCCACAGTTTACGTAGCTATATATCTGCCTCTTCGCCTCCTGGCCGAGACATTGAATAGGCAAGTTGTAGTACCAGGAGAGACACTCTAGAATACGGGACTGTCCCAGCCATTTCGGGACAGTTGGAAGCTCTGCTGATGTTCTTAAAGGAAGTGGGGAGGTGGAGTTTCAGAGCATTAAAGCTCCACCCTATACCCACACCATTGAAGCAAGAGTTACACTATACTACCCAATGAGAGAACACATGCATTTTGTACTGTTATACCATGTGTCTTTAAATCCTGTTTGACTAATAACCATGCCTTCTTCAAACTCTCTATTCTCTGATGATATTCATTACGAGATTTCTCTATATAGAGAAAATAGAGCATAAAAGAAATTATATCTTGTCATCTACATACCACTCTTTAATTCGTTCAGAAATTCTCTGATGGTCTGTGTTTTAGCATCTTTCTGATCTAGACGATGATTGAAAGTATCGTAGAGACATCGCTGGAGTTTGATGATATCAGGTAGGTACTGAGTAGCCCTTAAACTTGGTTCCTATACCACATAAAATATCAATATCAGTAAATAAAAATGTTTGTTTGCTTATTTACTTATTATAACATGTATGACTTTCATAGTGTTATTAGTTCAGTGGAACCCCCACTATTCTAACCTGAGGACATTCCTGTAGCTAATTGTAAAAACTTCCAAAGAACAGCTTGTGTATTTATTATATTAGGCCACCCCTTTAGTCAGGACACATTAGTCTAGTCAGGACACATTAGTCATATTATATTATAGTGTTCAGAATATTAGTGTTAGCATCAGATAGTTGAATCTTCATATTCACTACTAATGAATCTTGTGAAGTATTATTGAAGCATGATTATAAAGTATTATCTTCATTTGTCTTAGATTTACCACTCTGAGGAACTCATGAAGGATTGGGTATCTTTCTTTCAGTTTTTTCTCCTGTAGTGTCTGACTCAAGTGTTCCAGTGAGATCCTCTGACGATAGCTCCAGAGATGAGGTTCCATGTTGTCTTCACTCACTTTGACTCTCTCATATGCAAGATAAAACAACTGGTCATGATCTGTAAAATTGAAGTACAGTAGTAGAATGTTAGCTTATGAAACTTCATGTTTTGTGGTAAAATACCTACAACAAAATAAACAAACTTTACCATCTATGAGAGCTGTGATCTAAACAAGCACAATTTTTTCAGGGTACATCTAATTGTTCTGATTATAATAAAGTACCTTGTTTGTCATCATTAGCAATCAGGTCCATAGTCTCCCTGAGCATTTTGTCCAAGTTACCCAGTACTGGCTGAATGTAGTGATTGCTAAATTCCCTCTCCCAATGTTCTCTGGCACTTTTAGTATTCAAAGAGTTGACAGCAGATACGTCAGCTATGTACAGCATAATTATGAGAAATTAGTTTCATTGGTGAGAACTTTAGCCGTGCTCTTATAACTTACAAGTAGGAGGTTGCTTAGTGAGGATATCCTTTAGAATCAGGTGGACAATAATTGCTGCTTCTTCTAACCCTTTACCAGTAACCTGTGACAAGTGTTCTATATCCTTCTGCAGATGTCTCCAGAAGAACTCGGGGAGATGCTGAGGAAGAACAAATGGTTTAACCAACTCAGCCAGGGAAGCCATACAATCCTCATGGTGGCAGGAACACCAGAGTAAGGCAGAGTGCATGAGGGCTCTCATGATACAGACTGCTGGAGGAGAGAGGCTCCTCTCAGGTGCCGGGATACTAGTCCTGGACTCAACAGAACCAAGGGCATGTCCAGTTTGTGTAGTGTCATTGCTATATATAGTAATTATCCACATTACTGATGGCATGCCATGCTGCAGAAACAAAGATGCTTACGTCCTTGCTGCAGTATTATCACTTCGTAATATATGATTAATTCCTCCAATGGGCATTCTACAGACATTGCAAGTCAGTTCTTGTGTAGGACGTCCACACTGTAAAAATAATATACTGAATAATTACCAGCTAGAACTTGGATACATTATATTTACATACAAGTGTGATGAGTTGAATAACCTCTATTGCATATTACTAATAATGTAAAGATTATATTTCTTGATTAAATATCAAATAATAATAATATTATGCAATTTCTACTATTAGCTATCATAAATTCGAAAATATATAGCTTTTTCTTAAAAGATAAATTTCTTACTTCGTCAACAAAGTAGGGGTGGCCTCTAGGGCAACCTAGGGGGAGGGAAGATTACAAGGTGAAAGTTTAATACAATTAAAAGTATTATGGATTAATACAGATATTTATTAGTACAATTGGTTTAATAGACAGCAACATAGAGTTAAAAACTTACTGTAAAACTGTCCTTTTTTCTGTCCTTCTTGTTCTTTTAATGCTTTTCTAGCTTCTTGCAAATAGTCCTCTTTCATGGAAGGTAAATATGCATTCTATATAGAAAGGTTTAGTTAAAATTAACAACATTATAGTGTTTACTAATGCATAGCAAACCCTTGAACTTAGGATCACAATGTCCTGCTGGTTTAGCTATTTAGTGTGGCTATCAATAATGTTATAATCTTAAAGGGAGCTACATATTCTCAAACAAAAATCTTCAAGGCAGATTGTTGTATCTAACGGTACACTAGTTTATGCATGCCAGATAAGAGACTAGTCAAACCAGAGAAGTTAACTGAGTAGTAGTAACTAACTTATAACTTTTGAACACACTCCATGAATGAATCACAAAACAAACTGCCAGGTGAACACCTGCACACCACTGAAACATTCATACTCAACACACAAAAATTAACACACAAACATGATCAAATACAAGAATCTTAATTAACACATTATTGTTAGTTAGACTATGTGTCTCCAGTACATAGTTACTACTACACAGATACTAGCTCTTAATTATTGTAGTGTTTAGCTAAAACTCTGCTAGCTAAAATGCACTGATTTAGTGATGTGATGTGCATTTATATTATACAGAGAGTGAAGAGAGAGCTTACTACAAGTAGAGCTGGCTTATTCAGCATGTTTATAAAGGGGACAAGCACAGCAAGATTAAACTTGCAATTGAATACAGAGATGGCATGCACCACTATAGATCCCAGAGTCTTGTACTCTAGAGGCAGCTCAGGACTAATTCGCATCTGGGCAAGGGGTCCACCCTGTTCGTTAATGAGGAGAAGTCTAGCCATTTGGAGCATGGGAGGTGAAAATGCCTTCATTACCAAAGTGAATTGATTGAAACTTTCAAGTGACTGTAAACATAATAATAATAATAATAATAATAATAATAATAATAATAATAATAATAATAATAACTATACACACAGTAACTTACCTCTTCATCCATAAGCTTCTTTGGACTTGAATGACTCATGGTGATACTTTTATAAAATACCAACAGCAGTAGAGCAGCTTCAGTAATGGTAGAGTTCTAAAAGGGCAAGGTCAAAGGTAAAATTCAAAGGTGATACGATCAGAGAATTCATCATGTAAGCATGTATACTGACTACCTTTGTGGCTTCTACTAGCTTCTCAATCTGCTTTCCAATCACAGCCTCATTGACAGTTTTCTTCAGCACAGAATATTTAATGGTATCATTGTATAGCACAAATGGATCAATGACATTTTTCTAGAACATATTAATAATATAACATTATATGGGTATATGAGGAATAGGGTGCTAAGTGATTGATTTATACATACCTGATCTGATGTACAAAGACCCTTAGGAATGATCCAGTTTAATTTCCCAGAAACTTGTTTCAAACAGGGGAAGCCGTATTTCCTCACCAGCAGTTTGAGAAGGTAGACAGCAGGTCCAACAACATCTCTGCCACTAACAGTGAAGTCTTTAGTGTTGATGGCAGGGTCAGTACAAACATTCTCAGCTAGCTGAAGCAGTTCAAATTCTGACTGATCATGCCAGCTAAAATGATCTTGTGCACCACTGCACTGGGAATGGAGGAGGTTAGCAATTTCCATTAAAGAAAATCGAATTCCTGCCACTGCTTCCAGGTAACCAATAGTAACAGTTACTTTAGGGTCCACCTTGTGTTCCTTAAAAACTTTATATGACTTGGTCAGTATTGCAACAGTGGCTTGGATCTTATCTCCACTGGAGTGCTCTTTATACAGTGCATCCTGATAGAATGAATAGGTATTAGTTAGTAGCATGTTATACATAACATGCTATACATAACATGCTATACTGAACAGACCTCAAAACACTGAATGCATAAAAGACAAAGATTTTCATCCACACTACCAGAAAGTACTCTTTGAGATAAATCAAAATATTCTTCCAGATATTCTTTGACTTCTTCAGAACTATGATATTAGAATAATAATATAATAATTCTTCTGCAGAAGTAAACAGCATAATCACTATGAAATATTTTGGCACTTGTATAGCTATACACTACATGATTGCATACCCTCTACTTTTTGAAAATCAAAATTAGGGACAAATTACACTCACCAATTAAAAACCAACCCACCCATCATGAATATCATTATAATCCATGAAAATTCCTGTTAGATTTTTTTGGCTAGGGATGTGGCATTTTTACAATTAGAAATGAGTTCTGGTGAAAGTTCTATTCATAGAAGCCACCATTGGCTGCCGTATTCTAATGAGTAGATCCTATTTCCAAAGTTCATGGAAAGAGCAGTATGTTATGCAGTAATTCCTCAGTGTCTGAAGGCTGCTAGGAAGGTCAGCATGCCTGTGGTCTGAGATGGCTGCACTCTGCTCTGTACTGTTTGCGCAATGACTATTCAGCTTTTGAGGTACTTCTGGGACAAACAATAGCCTAATGTAAACCCGTTATGGAACAGTTTTAGCTAGTGTAACTGTCCTGGAACTTCTGGGACAAGTGGAGAGTAGGTGATTGCAAGCTGATTAGCTATTACACATAAACTGGCATGCATAATTTAACAGTATACATTACTATAGTTATAACAACAGGCCTACTTGTGTTCCAGAAGCAACTGTAATAGAGATGATCTGATAACTGGTACTTTATCTCTGTGTCCAAGAGGAGTGAGATCCTGTGTGGTAAGTTCTGATTTCTTATTCTCTATGAAAATGAGCTGCATCAGCATCTTTATGAGGTCTGGATCAGGTGCATTTTGACCGCCAAAGCACAGGGTAGAAACTATCTCCATAAAATAGCTTTGACAATTCTTCTCAAAATCTTTGAGGTTCTGGACAAGTCTGAAGTACAATAATAATAATAATAAAAATAGTAGCTATTATTTATTAGTTATAATCACCTAGTTACTAGCATTAGCTATTCAAATTTAATACAAATTGGTTCATACTTTTCCTTTTTTACTTCTTTGCTTATAATTTTTAACTCTTTCTGCACCACTTGCAAAGTAGACAATTGCATAAAATTTTTAAATTCATCATAACGCTGCAAAATATATATAATAATTATTATAATGCTAGTATAGTAATAAAATATAATATATTATGTATACATATACACTAATGAAGCAATAATTATTTACTCACAATCTGTAGTCTGTTTAGGTAGGCTACCGACTTTTCAAACTCATGCTTTAATAAAACATGTTCCAAGAATAATTGCATCGCTCTTAACACCCCCCACTTCAACCTACAAACAATGGAATACCAACACATGGTCAAAGACAATTATTATTACTAGCAATTCTTGGCAAGTACCCACTACACGGTATTGCTTGGTGGGAAGTTTGTGTAAATTAATACCGATTTTTTTCACCACTATTATCATACTTTAAGTTTGCAAGACTCCTGGCTCTAGCGGGCCCCAAGAATTAGGTGTGAAGCTAAAACAAGCCCACATACATTAGCTCATGAATTATTCATGATTATGTAAGTACACACACACACATACAAGCGTATTATTATTAGAAATTTCTGTGGCTTGTTGATTTTTTCATTCCTCTCCTGGAAAAACTTTTTGCTGGCCTGTTGGCTATGTAATTTACCACAAAAATTCTGTGCCTTGACCAATTACTATTAGCTATAGTATAACGAATGCATTGAGCAAATTTTAATCAGTTTGTGATTTTAATTGGCTATTGTACATCTTGATATTGTTGATTGTCATGGAGTAGGCCAGTTGCAAGGGCAGTTGATTCCTTTCCAGGACAAATGATAGATTGATGTCACTTGGTACCAGCTTAATCCTAGGAATGAGAATTATCTCGCCCCTGTTTTTGCCCTGAAGAGTTGTTGCTTCTGGTGCAGGTTGGTGACATTCAGTCTTGTACCATTACATAGTCCTTGTCTCAATGATAAATTTCTCAGCAGCTTCACCATTGAATCCACCTTCAAATGCTCTTTGAGTGGAGATGAATAGTTGCCCAGTGATGGCAAGCTGGCTTTAACAATTGAGAGCTTCACCCTCAAATCTCAAGGTTTGGCAGTGTGAACAAAGCGTAGTCATAGGCCCCAGGTAGCGATTTTCTCTCTTATAGCTTCAGACATGTCTGCTCTTCTTCTCCTCTCTTTCAGCTTAAGACATGTCTGCTCTCCTCCTCTGTCTATGTCTTGCTTGAGAATCCATACTCTCACCGATGCATACCTACTGTGCTAATGAACTCCTTAGGTGAAAAAAGGAGAGAGAGAGAGAGAGAGAGAGAGAGAGAGAGAGAGAGAGAGAGAGAGAGAGAGAGAGAGAGAGAGAGAGAGAGAGAGAGAGAGAGAGAGAGAGAGAGAGAGAGAGAGAGAGAGAGAGAGATGTGGGTGCCCATCCCTGGGAAGGATTGAACCTTTGGAACCACGTGACACTGTGACACATGAACTAGGGTATTACTATATATTATATTATTATTATTATATTTTATTATTATTATTTTTGTTGTTATTGATAGCTTTGGAATGGAAAGACACCTGGACACAATTAAGGTTAAGAGAGTCTTAATCTTTCTACATTAATAATGACTTTTACCAAGATTTCATCCTCAGTGAATTCTGGGAAGGTAAGTCAAGAACTGAAGTAATAACATTGTGCACTAGATGAACTTTATTCAGCCAAGGAATGAGGTCAATTTTAGGATCTTTCTTCTTCAAGGGTGGGGCTAGACTGTCTAGAACCTTTTCAACTGCACAAAGGTGAAGAATCTGAAAGGAATGTATTGATTTGGTTATTATTACAGAAGCTCAGAAACTGTTACACTAAACTTTTTCATTAACAATGTAGCAAAGTATGTAGCTTATGTGTCTCTGTGGCCTGTCTATAATTTTTCCTCAGCTAAAAATTATCCGTTAACTGCAACAGAGAGGTAGCTAGCTGCAGCTATAGCTACAAAGTCAACTATTCTGGACAAAATTGCTAATGTTTGTGGTCTATCTCATACCATTTCAGTTTTGTCATGGATGTGGTTATTTCTCAGGGAGATCATTATCCCTGGGTAGTAGGATACCAGCTGGCTAAACCAGAACACCTGTGATGAATTCATTTGATAGACCACGTGAAGCGTGGCTATCATGTCAATAAGAGTGATGTTCCCATCAATAGAACAGAATTCATCTCCATGAACTAAATCATCAAGAGCACTTGAAATCAGCTACAGAAAAGTTATCAAGAGGTTGTGCCTAACTCTTTATAACTTCAAGAGAAAAAGTGAATTAAAATAGCTCATTAGTTACCTCATATTCATGGTTCTTGGATTCCTCATCTTTGTGGTTGCATGCATGTACAATCCTTACAAAATCATGCAAGTACTTCTTATAGAAGTCTTCACTGTTATCCTGATCCACAGTACTTAGCACTCTACCAACAGTGGTCTGTTCCATAGAAACACGCAGCTGCTGTTTGAGCTCAGACTTATCACCATCTGCAGATTAAATTCCCAGTAGAAAATATCTTTCAAATACCAAAAAGTGTCATAATTTACCAGTTAGACTCTTTGCATTATCCCATTGACTGTCCACAGCATCATAGATTAACCATGAGAAAGGTAGTTCACATCTGAAGTCCTCCTTAGCTTTCCTCCCTCCAACTCCAGGAACTTGCTCCCTGGGCATAGCCATGTCTTTATAATTAAACTCCATGATGCTGGAGTCACTAAATATGCTCATCCAAAACTGAGAGATGGGTGAGTCTCCATTCTTGGGATCGATCAAATCGAGGTTGTAGTTTCGGTCTATGCTGGCTATGATCTCAGCAAAAATGGGAGTTACAACCTCATCCACTTTCCTTGAGAGAGCATTGCGGAAGGTTCCTCCATGTTGGAGTTTCCTTGCATTCATGGCCTCATTCACTACCCACTCCCTCTCATCTACTCGAAATTGCTCCCTCTCCTTCAAAACACAAAAAATGTGTTGAACTAGGGCCCCATGGAACTGGTCTTTCTCTATGGAAATTATTCAGATATATTGTTATTATACTTTAATGGAAAAGTATTGCAGAACACACAAGTATATTGGACAATTGATTACAAGTGAGATGAAAATATTTCTTGGAAATGAAGAGAATGTAGGAATGGATGAAGTCACAATGCAAATAAGTGCACAAACTAAAGATAGGCAACTAGTATTAAAATTTTATTGCAGAATCTTTGTTAGCTGGTGGAATGAGTGTATAAAGGAGCATATACAATAGTGATACCTCAGAATATTTGAACTGGATAATATGTAGGAGAAGGGTGGGTTTTGTTTTGAAGTATAAGAGAATTCATTATTCATTACTCTTTCTTACCAATAGCTATTGGAACTTCCTCAGGGTCACTATAGAATATATGTAATGGGAGGGAAGGTCTGTGCTATCACTTACGTATGTACTTTTTGGATTGTGCATCCCTACATGTTTCTCCTCTTACTTGTTTCCATTAATTTTTTTGTAAGCCATACTATCACAGCCATAGCTAGTTCCTGATGACTGTTACTAGCTATTTTTGTACTTGAAGGTTATTGATGTAAAGAAAGATTTTGTCTATTTTATCATAAACTTTATTGTGTCATACTCTTAGTTGAGTTTTGTGTACTAGCCACCACACTGGTTCTGACTGGCCTACCTAGACAGATAGAACCACTTTCTATGTATTATAATATAAGGAAGTAAATAGCTTATTACCAATAATTAGCTATAGCTAGTTATAACAGACACCATGAATTGTCTAACTTACTTGTGTCAGATTATATTATAATCTACATAGCTAAGCAACAATAAAAGAGCAGAGCTATATATTATGACCACATCCTCAATAGTAGTGACCATTTACCAAATGGCTATTTTGATACCCTTTTAATATACTTTTCTTCTGAAAAATGATGGTACACAGACCTAGTTCAATTGATATTTGGCTGGTGAAGGAAGAAACAAATCCCTGCAGCCATTTTTGAGCTAGCCATGGAAATAGATCATTCCCTTTTGGGACACCTAGTTGACTAAATTGTAGGTGAAAATCTAATTAGCATTAGTACCTGGAATACTTGAAGGATTCTTAGGAATAAGATGAACTAAAATCTCAACTCTTTTCGTTGACCTTTTAGTGGCATTGTCTTTGAGCCTGGAGACAGCTGCCTGGATGCACCCATACAGTCGTTTAAAGAGAGGAGATATGTCAGGTTGTGAAAGCATGTCTGACTTTGACAAGTGTACTTGTAAAGAAGTAAGACCAGTGGGTTCAAGAGATTTAGATTGTGTAACATTTGAATGGGCTTGTCCAGAAGTAAAGAGCTCACTATTCATTATATCTTCCTCGATATCCTCATCACCTAGTGAGAATACAGGTACAGCATTACCCTCATCAAGTGGCAGTACAGGTAGAGCATTACCCTCATCAACAAGTGAGAGTACAGGCACAGCATTATCCTCATCAACAATTGGGAGTATAGGTAGAGCATTACTCTCAAGTGGGAGAACAGGTAGAGCATTACCTTCATCAACAAGTGGGAGTACAGGTGTTGTACTATCCTCATCTTGATTACTCTCATGCTCTGATTCTTCCAATTTGATATTGTCTTCCTTTATCTTTTGTGGTAGAGACTCCTCTAATTCCATGTCTGTATCAAGTACCATCTCTGCCCTAAATACTTGACCATGGATGTTGATATTGTCCTCCTCATCATTATCTTCTACCTCACTGGACATCTCTTCACTAGCACCTCTGTGATCTCTCATAAGATCACTATCAAGAATACTAAAATCACTTGCCGCCTCTTCTTCCATTTCACTGTTTTCTTCTGTTGAAGTGCTCTCAAATCTGTTGTATTTAAGAGGTGCAATATCATCTATATCTTCACTCTCATTAGATACTAGTTTTGATAGTTTTGGATGGAGTTTTCCGATGAAAAGCTCACTGATGCTCAATCCAATGGCATTAAATGGAGCTACAGTATTATCAGAAGTTGGTATGAGGTCATCTATATGAGCAGAGATCCAAGGGTCTCCCTGGAACCCAGCAAATGAAGAACTAACAACCTGGTGAGGGAGATGGATGATAAACAAGATATGCGTGCGATTGCTTTCACCAGATTGTGCTCTGATGTCATATATACGATGACGAGCACAGGCTATGAGGTTTCCATTCAAATGACCAGAATGACACTGGATTATAACCAAGCAACTCCTGTCATCATCATCAGTCTTGAACATTGGGCTAAATAAATTTATTATACTAGACATAAAATTTGTTCACATACATTTACTATTGCTGAATTATATAAACCAACAGATATCTATATACATATTCCAGGGCAGTGATTAAATTCCATTGTAGGGTAGTAACTAGTAGTGTTATTACTATGTTGTGCTATAAGAGTCATGGTGTAACAATTCTACTTTCAGACAAGTTAATGAAAAACAAGTCATTAGTACAATGTACCAACCAAATGTTCCTAAACTTGTATTAGTAGTAATAATAGATCATTAGATCAAAGATATGATCAGATAGCCCTACTCAGGTATAATTCACTTTAAATGTTACCCATTGCAAGAACACACAAGATGTTGTAGCTTATAATAGACAGTCCATTACTATTGCCACTTACCTAACTTTGTTAGAAAAGTCAAGCTCAGTGTCAAATTCATGTAAGAAAAATGAAGCTACTTTACTTCCAGTAGCATTTTCCACTTGCTTCAGCTCTTCATGAGAAAGAAGATGGCTATGAGTGGTTACCTGAACAAAGATATTCATATACAACTGTATCTCGAGAACTAACAATTTAATATTATGCAGATAACATACATCCCAACCATTCAAGATGAGATAAAGGGACAAAATTGGTGAAAATGTGGGATTTTGAGCAAAAAGGAGGGACAGGTAATCAAAGAAAGGTGAGATAAAATGTCAAAAGCATGCCTTTTTTCATTCCATTCATATCTATTTTTTCTGTAATTTATTCTAGGTGGCTGTGCATGGTTGATCTCCATGATCGGCTACTTCTGACCTCTTGATTTTTAATGCATGAAAAAATTATGTACACTACACAGGTGGTCAATTATTTAATTTTTGAACAGTGAATTATTATATGTACTTCATTGTTGTGGTCTTAAGAGTGCAATAGGTGCTGCTAGTTCAAAACACTTGCTATCATTACAAGAAACAAGAGCAGATTGATAGTCAGTTACAATTTTTCTTACAATACTAAAAACCCTTTCAGTTCAGAATCAAAGTAAGTGAAATTTTCCCCCTTCTACTAGCACTGACCCCAGAAGATTTCCACTCTGTCTGGTAGTTACAATTCCTACTGGCTCTTTTTGCCTCAGGATGACCATTTATCAGTGCAGTGGTAGCTTGTAAATATATTGATCAAAACTGGGTGTGGCTTTATGTGGTAATGACTTCTATTACCTTGGCAACCCTTAATAACTGTTAGGGCCTTGTGCTGCACAGCTTGCAGCTAGTTCTAGCCAGTAACTGACTGAGTTAAGTGCCTGACTGCTGGGTCCTAGAGAGAAAACGGGATTGAAGTGAGCTAAATCAAATTTTATCAGTGTGGTTGGGAGGTATGAGATAATGTTTGTGAAGAAAGTTATGTCACATCATGTAGACCTATAGTTAGTTACCTGCACCAAAAGTCCTGAATCACTTTCACACATAACAGAATCTAAAAACTCCTCAATAGAACTATGACTCTGTTCATTGAAATAGATATGTGCTATATCTGCTCTGTCATCAGCAAGAACTGTGCGCTCCAGACGAATTATGGCATCAGGAGAAGCAGTTTGGAGTAGCAAGTACTTGCTGAGCTGGAGAACCTTGGAATATTATAATGTGTACTACTTAATTTCATAAGGATAGAGTAAGCAAGTGGATTTAGATCTGATTACATTCAAGGGATTATTTTCAGTAATCTCAATAGAAGTTGTATTATGACACTATTTCAAGGTTTACATTTTCCCTGTCATGTGAGGTCATGATTTGTCATGGAAAAAGTAGAACTGATTCATATCGTGCTATTGTTCACTAGCACACTGCTATAATTAATGTAAATTCACAAAAAACTACTGCACTGAATATCCCACAAACAGGGTTGTATCTAAGGAATCCGGCCAAAGTAAGATGGGGATGTGCCCCCTCCAGTGCAAAGCACAGAAGCTAAATCTACTTCAATTTGCATGCCATGGTAGGCTAAAAAGGAATGAATTATAGCATTAGAACCCCTCAGTAACTAAACCTTAAACCACAAGAAAATTGATATTTTGCTGAATGGACAGAGTTAGTTTTGGTAGATATCAAGGGGGCGGTTGCCCCTCTGACCCTCCTCTAAATATGACCCTGTGCAAAAACTATAAGCACACTACTGCACTGAATATCCACAAAGTCAGAAAAACTATAGTACATTAGCTAGGTCTTTCCAAGACTTACACCATTTCTCCAAGAATCAACATTGACTTCCTCAGAGTCCCACTCTTCAGGGTTTAACTTGCTCAATCTCAAAATGAATTTCCAATTTGTTTTGGTATATTCATCTCTGCCTTCAGCCAAACCCTTCTCAATTGCAGCACAGGCTGACCTAAGCTGGTTAGTGGCCTGGAATATCACCGAAGCAGGTGTGTCCATCTGAAATCCAATGAAAGCATCACTCTTCTTGAACTTTGAATCTCTGTGCACACAATAAGTAATCATAATGGAACATTGACAACAACATGGTTGTGTCCAAAAAATGACTAAATTAGTTAGCAAATCAAGCCACCAACTATGTATGATATGAATTTATAGTGGCCTATTTCAATCCCCTGAAATGAGGACACTTTTGTATACTGTGGATCATTTCTATCCCAACACTGTGAAATGAAGACACTTCTGTTTAATATATTAAGGACACTTCAAATAGCAGCTTGTGTATTAGAACTTCACCCCTGAAATAAGACCATCCCTCTAATCAGGGCGCTTTAATTTGTGCCAAAGTGTCTGAAATAGAGGTTACACTGTTCCAGGCAGCTATAAACTAGTTTCATGATTTAATTAGAACTATAGATATAGCTCAAATCTCCAACAACACTACAGTTCTATTCATAGCAGAAACAAGTAATAATGTCAGTTAAGTACTTCCTAGCATCCAGATATCTATTCACTTACCAAACAATCTAGGTATACACTTCACTTTATAGAAAAATGTGAGTTGCTATATTAGTATAGTAATGAACCTAAAAGAACTTTGGGAGGGCCCATCCCCACCCTTCACATAATCATCACCCCACATATTCCAGCTTGGGAGTTGGGGGTTGGGGGGTCTGGTTCCCTGTCTCCTCCTTCCCTCCCCCGATTCCTACTCTCCAGAGTGGCTATCTACATGCTTGTACCCTTCAGTATCTGAGAATTTCTTAATCCAATCTTCAAATTTTTCTAAGACAGCTTTCTGCCAGTCTTCCAAGATAGATGATGTGAGGACAAAGTGCTTTTCTAGCCGATTGATCAAAGGAGTGGGAAATTCTTGATAAACTCTATCCTTTTCAGCTATAAGAATTAATCTGTGAAATGCAATGTTTTATAGAGTTATCTGAATTAAGAGGAGACACTATTTAGCTCACTTGAAGTTATTATCTACTCTGCAGCGAACTCTGTGGGTCTGAAGGCCCAGATCTACATATCTGCTATCAGCATAATAGATGTAGTACTGGTTGAGGACATCATAGAGACTTTCATAGAGGTTTTCAAGGTTGAGGAGAATAACAGTTCTCCCTGTCTCCATGCAAATCTTAATCTGGTTAATGTTTCGGCAAACCTACATTCATGCATCATTATTGGACCATTACCATGAAGAAAGAATATGGGATGGCTAATTGGTTGCTGTTATAAGAAATTTTTATACCTGAGTGTACTCTTTATCCTTGGGGAAACTGCTTCCAAAGAGTATAAATGGCTGGATGTCTTTGGTGGACAGGTCCATGGACTCTTCTTGGACGTCAGTAATAGTCAACTTGTCACTCAAGTAGTTCTTGGGGTTTTTGAGAATATCAAGGGCAGCGTAATTCTCAGTAAGGAACAGCATGTATCGATTTTCTCTATTTTATTATATTAATTTTATGAGGAAATAGTAATATGAGTAGCTATTGCAATTCAGCAACAACAACAACAACAACAACAACAACAACAACAACAACACAGTAGGTCCTTATTCTTATTATTAACTTATTCAGACATTCAACTAGCTCCCATACTAATATTATACTTAGAAAGTTTCAGTTTCATCCCTGGTCCTGACATAAGCAAAGTTAATAAACAACTGACCCATGCCACGTTTTCTCTCTGCTACTGAGACTGGCTTTGATTAGTCCTAGTCTAGAACAGTCGGGGATAATGATGGAATGCAGCTGTATAAAATAAAAATTTTGTCACATGTATTCCATATTAAGAAGATGAATGAGGCACACACACTCAGTGGAGTAGCCAGGATTAAACATGTGGTAGGGCACTGACCTATACTAAACTGCTAACTAAGGACTATTAATTTTTTTACCAGATTCAGCTAAAATTATGGCAGATAGTGGTAGGGCACCTAGAGAGTTTAGTAGGGCATGTACCCTATGTAGCTATGCCACTGCACATACCTCCTCAGGAACATTAGTGAGATCAGGAATTTCATGGCTCATTGGTATAGCTTCCTCAAATTCCTGAATGGGGCTCCATTCCCCAGATTCCAGGCCACCAAAGTTCCTCTTGATAGCATGTTCCAATTGCTGCCAAGTAGGAGGAGCCTTTGACTTCTTGCACATGTAGTAAAGCATCTTGATCAGGCTATAAAATAAAACAAGACATGCTACTTAAATACTCTGCTGGAATAGGAACATGATATAGCTAACATGCCTCATTTCTAAAATTAAAAGATTATGTGTGCTTTGAGGGGGAATGGATCAGCTTTATGTCTATTATTGACCTATAGAAGTCTCTTAATCCAAAGAACTCCCTCTCCTTCTTGCTGCATATCTTCTTGAAAGCTCTAGCAAATGGTTTGAAATACGGCTCAAGATGTTTCCGGATGGGATCACTTGATACATTGGAACATATCCCCTTTGCACTAAATTCAAGTTCTTCCTCGCTGGGGTCAGCCCTGGTGACTATCACACCTCGGTTCATCTTAGCTGGGTCCAGGGCCCAATTGGATATGCCAATGAACGCAACTCTCTCTGGTCGATCAATAATCTGCATAAAATTTATTTGCATATTACAAATGTTGTCGAGTAACAGTTCATTTGTCTAGTAACAGTTCATTTGTCTAGTAACAGTTCATTTCATTAAAATGATAAAAATACTATTCAACCTTATCTGTGTAATCTCTTTTCTTCTTGTCAGAACTAGCTCCCTCAGTTCCATCTTCCAGGAGAGGGTGAAGTGCTTTGAGAGGAAGGTTAGGAGAGTCCTCCGCCAAGCCAACCTCATCCAACACAACAACCGCAACATATGACTCAGTACCTTGCTTCTTTTGGAATCTATCTGCATTATGGAAGACCTCTATCACACTCTCTGGAGTAGAGAGCTGACTGCATTGATAAGAGAATATTCCAACCTGCATCAAGAGAGGACAATTCATTCAAATAGTGTATGGATTATAATGATAAATTCTGAGGAAACAACATACTAACTTCTTTAAACTTCTTGAGGAGCTTGTTTTTTGAATGTTTCCCTCTCATGGATTCACTGATGATAGATTTTGCCAGGGACTTTGAGCTTCCAGGCTTCCCCACAAGAAAGAGAGGGATTCTTAATTCCACACAGATGGCCATCATGAACACATTCTCACGAAGGGCAGCATTCCTGGCTACATTATCACCTAGCTGCATGCTGTCCAGCAGGACTTCTTGACACCTGGAAAAAGAATTGTCAGAATACTCAATAATAGTTTAATTATACTTTCTGATAGTGTTTATTTCAAGAGTCAGTAGTAAACATAGATATTGTTATGGTGATCCTGTTCAAGATTAGTAAGGATACAGAGAAGGATAATACGCTTGTACATGTGTCCGTACGTGTGTCTGTATGGCTGTCCGTACCTATCATGAATAATTCATGACCTATGGTGTTCATGAATAATTCATTAGCTAATGCCTTTTTTTAACACAAACTCCCCACCAAGTGCTACTGTATGGTGGGTACTTGCTAGTTGTTATTATTATTATTATTATTATTATTATTATTATTATTATTATTATTATTATTATATTGCATAATGTCACCTTCCTACTCAAAGATAGCTTATGAACTTTGAACAAGCTTAATTAAATATGAGGCTTTAGAAAACATGGTATTCTGCAGAATAACTGAGGAAATTACTTTTCAGCAAATGATGATTCAAGCTTCATCTTGTCTAAGCAACCTATTCATAGCTATGCTCATAACCTAGTAAGAATGAACCTACACTAACCTAGTCACAGCTATCTATGCCCATAAATAATAATAATAATAATAATAATAATAATAATTATGCCCATAAATAATAATTATTATTATGCCCATAAACAATTATTATTATTATATTATTATTATTATTATTATATTTATTATTATTATGCCCATAAATATTATATTTAATTATTATATATTATTTATTATTATAATAAATATTATTATTATTATTATATTATTATGCCCATAAATAATTATTATTATTATGCCTTATTATTATTATTATTATTATTATTAATTATGAGCAGGTTATTTTTAAGGTTTCTGCTTCCTCACTTTTTTGGTTATTAAAGACTATCTAATTATGTAATGAAGTCTAATCATCTCATGATACCAAAGTTACAATTCTAATAATGAAAGTTACCATCTAATTTCATCCCTGAATTGCTGAACTCCCTTTGGAAGAAGGATGGGACCAGTAAAACATTTAGCTATTAGTTGTTCATATTCTTCCCTCTCCTGTAGCCTTGCATGGTAGCACACACTCACAGAGAGAATAAGAGCTCGGGCAATGGGACCAGGAGATTGATAATCAAACTCCTCCTATAAAATCCATCATCATTAATTGTTGTAATTAAAAGATGTATTGGCTACCTACACAGCTACAATTACCACCCACTTATACCAACACTAACCACTATTAACACCCACCACCTCTCATTTCTTCTCTCTAGTGTCTATATTTTATTTACTATAGAAACTCCTTATTGAGCATAATATGTGCTCTTTGTGAAACTTTAGACCTTTAACTCCTGAATATTTGACTATATACATGTGTACATAATTATGTATTATGTTATAAGGGTCCTCAAACTCACTATAAATTCACCGCATATATTACTTACCTCATCCTCATTATCAATATGTCTGTAGTGTCCTTTTGCCCATTTGTCCATCAGAGCACCTAACCCAGGTGAATGTTCATCACCCTCCATCATGTCATATAGGTTCTCAAACACAATCATAGCTCTCTCAACATCTCTAAGACTGACAAAACTACACTCATCCTGAATTAAGCATAACTGTAATAACAATCTTCCTACTCTTACATACATAATTATACATGCTAACCAAATAATATATTCATTAATAAATCAATGCAAACATTAACTTAAAACTTATTAGTTAATCCAACACCAAAAATTATTAGTGTGTAAAAAATCACAATTTCTTCACTATTCTTCTGGTTGGTGGAATATAGCTATGCATAAATTAGCTGAATTACTCTTTAGATTATAATATACCTTTCTCTCTTTCATGTACAATTGTGAACGAGCTAATACTTGGGTAATAGGCTGCTGGATGGATTGTATAAATCTTGATAATTTTGAATGGTTTTGAATCTGTACAAAATTATCAATAGAATGTAAATGACAAAGGAGATCGCATGCCATTGTGTGCATCTCACATACATGATCAAACACTATCTGCTTCACATAGTCACTCTCTGTTTCTGTGTTAAGTTGTCCAAAGTCATAGACAAGAGACCTCATACTTGGAGGGAGGTCTAGCACCCGATACACCAGCTGACGCAGAGGAATCTTACCTGAAATGTTTATGTAATGTTTATGCAACAGTATATCTGAGTGATATACATCTACTAGTTTACAGAAAAACCAGATAATTACCAGTTACTGTGCTTGCAATACCATTTAATTTAAAATTATGTGGGTTAAAATATATGAAAGAAAAGGACAGTTGAAATAATCCAATACCAAGTTTCTGTTGAGTTTCTGTGGCTCTAACAAAGAATCCAAGACCAGCGTTCTCCAGTCGCCTGATCATGTCTTCACTATGTCTGTTTACAATGCACAATACTCACTATGAGATTCTACAGTAATCCAATTGACTCTTTCACTTACTTTCTGTAAGGGTTACAGGCTGCAATGAACTTAATATCGTCAGAAATGGGTTTTCCATTCATCCTACGATCACACATGATCTCTTTAATCAAATCAATGGCATCAGTGGTATTTGCTTCATCAAAGAACACTACTGTGTCTATTTGAGACTTTCTGTTTTTTTCAGATTCCCATTCAGCTGTTTGAATCAGCTGAGTTATTTCCTCTTCAGTTGAACCACCATGAACCTATAATAATATCATTACAATCTTATCTTGAAGTTAATTAGAGCTTCCATACTTTTAAGATTAACATGTTCTTGTTGGCTGTCCCTTTTCTGGCCAGATCACACATGTAACGAATCAGTCTAGTCTTTCCACAGCCTGTCTCTCCCATGATTACAACAGGAATACCACACCTAAATGTTACACAAAAATGATCCACAAAAATTTTATATTAACAACTGGTAGCTAAAATAAGGTATGAAACATTAGCATTGAATACAATGCCTACTCAATAAACACTCATTAATTTATTCATCACTCAGCCCTATATTATACTATCTGTCAACAAAAGCAATCTATTTACTCCTACTTCCATTATCTTCATAATTAATTTATAATACTTGAAAAATCGTGAATATATTTAAAAAATGCTTACAATAGAGACATAGGAGGAAATAATAGAATTTAATAGCTAGCTAAAACTTCACAAGTGAGTATTGGTTATCAGAAGGCCCTCCAATATGCATGCATGATTATAGCACACTACCTCTTTCATTGATTCTGCTCGAAACTAATTAGGTCACAGTAAACAAATATGACATCAAGTTACTGACCGGAATCTCATCTGTATGGCTAATATTTTGATGAGGTTATCAACAGTCAGTACATAGGATTCATCAGGATCATGTGGATAATCAACACCCATTACAGTGCATATCTTCTCAATCATGACACATTTCGTCCAGCATCTGTAATCATCTTGAAAATTGACTTTATTATGTTTTAATCCAACATAGAGTTGAGGAGTCATGATAGCACGCTCTAGGACTTGTTTGTTGGTGAGATCTACCAGGTCACCTTTAGGGGTGACTGTAAACCCAACAAAAGTGATGCTTATCCTGTCCTCATTGAAGAAAATGTATGGATGAGGACTGAAAATAAATATTATTTCTGTCATGCAATATGCAAAGCTTAAAATGGAATATCAAAATCCTGTACTTAAATATTAATATTTATGTTGGTATTATAGTCCTATGCATTACTATTACATTGTGACATACTATTGGGAATAAGCACTATTTCTATGCAATTACTTTTGTTCCCAACATTTTCGTTCACTGATCTGGTAAATATTCAGACCATCAGTAGGCATACTCTCCTCCCTGTTCTCCAAAGCTATTTCCCCACACAAAGATGCTGTTGAAAAATCCTATACATAGCACAAAAAATAGCTAAAGCTTACTTTCAAATTACAAAGTTTCCCCTTTTGGAGAAGTATGACCTGAAGACATAAAACTTTGTACATTTATAAATTTGGGGACTATGAGGTATTCCTATTTCATTGGTGGCTGATTAGCAATATTTTAATGTCCTAATAATATTTAATGAGACTAGAGAAAGCACTGTTGTATTAGTTAACTAAAACTAAAACTAAAATGGATAATAGTTCAGTAATTTCTTCACTACTAAAACTAAACTAAACTGTAGTTCACTTACTTGCCAAAACTATAACTAAACTATTTACATCATAAACTAAACTAAAACTAATGAGAGCAGAGGTTGAATCTAATATTAGTTGAGCACACCTCCAGCTGATAATTATTGTATTAATGTTTGTAGTTAACAAGTAGCATTCATCCCATGGAAGCAAAAAATTACATTTCCAACTAACTTAAACTATGATTGTATAAGTTGATTGTTCCAAAATAGCTACCATGGTCTTGTAACTAACTAGAACTAAACTAATGCTAGGCTCTTGTAACTAACTAAAACTAAACTAAAAGAAATATCAGGCTCTTGTAACTAACTAAAACTAAACTAAAAGAAATACCAGGCTCTTGTAACTAACTAAAACTAAACTAAAATGTTGTAAGATTCCAATAACTAACTGAAAACTAACTAATAGTCCAAAACTACTAACTAAACAACAATAAGAGAAAGTCCTAGATTTATGAAGATTTCAGAATGATGTGAAATAATTAATATTGGGCCACTCTTCTTCCCACCATAAATGAATAAAGTCTTTGCCTATATTATGTATCAAGTTGAGAAATAAAACTATACAGATAGCTAACTGAGGTGGTAAGCGGTACTGCCTTACTCTGGACATGCGTATCATGAATTTGACCACAAAACCTTTCAGCCCAGACATGACATCACCAACTAAGGTGGAATCTGTGAAAATTGATTTTTCACAAGATTGTAACTGGAGATCCAGGAACTTCACAAAATGACGTATCTCTGACCATGAGGGATCTCTCACACCACAATGGCTGTATAGACAAAGAAGAGATTCATATGCAATGGATCCTTTTCTAAATAAAGCACATAGCTAGTAACTTTCATAGATAAAATTTATAGTTGAAAAACTAGTTGAAAATCAAGTTGAAAATCAGAAAACATACTTTAAACACTACCTAATTACTGACTGCATGTGATTGTTAGGAAAATCCTGTTTAATTTAGATATAATAATTATAATATACAAACATTTACTTTAATATAATTTCCAGGCAATCTTGAGGTGTTCCTTCAACATTTCCTTTAATAAAAGAGAAGCCATTGAGGTTGCTTTCCAAGGTATGTTGTCTGATATACTGATAAACTCTCTGGTAAGGATCACTTTCAAACACTCTATTATCCATTACCACAATAGAATCATCTAAAAATACACCAAACATGACATGAAATAATATTATGGTCCAATAGTGAGCCATTCTAACATGCATCTGTTAAACTACTATTTAACTAGCATGTGTTAAACTCCTCTATTTATTGCACACTAGATAGTGGTCTCTGTGTAATAGCACATGCTAGAGAAGTGGTCCCTGTGCATTAGTACAAGTGATTAAAGGAGTGGTCACCACTTCCAGGACATAGTTAAGGGTAAAAGTTCAGGGAATTGAAATATGATAGGTTCATTACTTTTGTCTTCAGCCTGCATTGCATTATGTGGACTTAGACAAAACACAGTTGGCAGTAATTTCAATAGAGATAGTGTTCGACTCTCAGGAATGTGATTTCTGTTAGGAAGAGTGACCTCCACAGCATAGAGTTGGTTGGGATGGCAACGCCACACTCTCCCCTGGCTATCACTCATACCACGAAGGATAAGAAGAGAGAACAATATGGTGTCTACCTCCCAGAGTATCTGTATTGATAAAGATTATACACAATAATTATGAACTAAATTCGGCCATGTTGATCACTATCATTGTTTTCATTATTACATTAGGTGCAATATCAATGTGATAGATATAACAGGTTGACTTATCCATGTGATCTTTGAAGAGTTCTAGGACAGTGTCTGGAGTCACCACAGGACCATGCAGAGGGATAGTCACATGGACCCAATCAGATTGTTCTAGCTGTAAGTATTCCTGCAAATTCTCTGTCAACCGCTTGATATATAGGGACTTTCCCATTCCTGATCGCTCCGATGTGACAATACGAACACATGACCTAGAATACACAGAGTAGAAGATAACATTTTGTGGATAATAATAGTAACATTGTGAGAGCAAAGATTACCTTTCATGGTCAACCACAGATGCTGAAGTGTTAGTACCATATTGAGAGGTAGAGGACTCCTCTATTTGAATCTGACTGGTGAAGTGCTCAGTGAGGTACCTCCTATATTCCTGCAAATCAGTCCGTGTCACAAAATGACGGCGAAATAAGTGGAGCTTAGAGATGAAGTGAGATTTTTCTTCCTCCTCATTACTACAGATAATCACCAGCCGATAACCTGAAATGAGGTATAATCATAATGACATAGAGTCAGACTTAAATAAGTAATGCTATCAGCTAATGGCATGTCAACACTAAATCTTTTACTGATGGATGTATGGTGCATCAAATCATGTGATCAACTATATATATGGTCTCTAGATAAATTTTTAAAATCTCTGTGCATGTTACTTGATAAATGGTAGGGATAAGAATTAAAATTACTCATGCGTTGAATCATACAAAATCAGCTCAGCTTTGGATACATTGTGCTTATGAATAATGGACAGAAGAGAAAGATTATCACATGATATTATACAGTGTGTACCATTCTTTCCTTGTGTGTGCTCATCAAGTGATTGCAGAACCTTGTTGCTGACTTTATAAGAGAGTTTCTCAGCATGAACTAAGCAGAAGATACGTGTAAAATCTGGATCTTTGACAGCCCTCATCCAAAACAGCTCAACCTTAGTTAGAGAAAACAAAACAACCTTTCAGGGATTAAGTAAACATTATAGATCATTATTATAGGTATTATTGAAGTAAGAAGTAACCCCTTCTTTGGTTCTCACTGTATATCATAGATCTGGCCATTTTTTTTTTCACTGAACTCAAAAATAATTTCTACCAAGTAATTTTAAAGTGTTTCAAAAAATATACTATAGATCTGGTCATTTCTTCACTGAACTCAAAAAATATCCTTTATTTTTACTGATGCTGAGGTTCAGGTTGTAATTTTAATAATTAGCTATTTTAAGGTTTAAAAGTGAATATAGTTGTGACCAGATCAATGATAGTAAGAAAGAGATGTAGAGTATCAGCCAATATGATAACAAGACAATATTCCAGAGATTTCATTCATTTTTACTGTCAGTTACCTCTTCTGAAGTGGTGGAAGAGTTACACACAAGAACCTCTTCTGGTGAAGGCAAAGGAAGAGAAAAATCTTCCATGTAGAGACTGAGAGTTGCTTTCAGAATTTTATCTATAACAACAATAGTGCATTAAATTCAGAAATATTTCCACCCAATAGGAAGAAAATAGTGGAATGATCCCTGCTATTGCATATGGTTGTCAATTCTCTCTCAGACAATACAGCACTTACGATATTAACTATAATATCACAAACTAAATTTTCTTTCATGAAGGTCATCTTATGTACCTGGCTGTAGCACTAGCAAGTTAGGATGACCAGCTCTCAGCAATGATTTAGTTGGAAAAGGACGCTGTTTATCACCTGTCAGTATTATTATATGAAACATGATAAACATGCAAACAAACAAAAAATAAATAAACAAACATGGTGAGCCATGACTGATGTGTTTCAGTACATTCCCCAGCTCTTCTAGGTTCAGGTAACTCTTCTCAGCATTATTGTCAGATTTGATAGTGGGTAAATCACTGTTGCTCCTAAAATAAGAATAATTATATAGTTTATGTATCAGAACAATAAATAACAGGTGAACTATCAAGAGAACTGATAAATTTGCACACAACTCACTATTATGTGAGCATAGTACATACTATATAGCCTAAAAATTAATATTTGGAATCTTTGCCACTTTTGTCACTATTAATAAACTTGTTATGTGAACTTCACGACAAGACAAAATATAATCATAATAATATACAGAATGACAAACAGTGCTTACATACATACTATCATCTTTCCCAACAAAATTTGAAGTAAAGTAGAGTAATTTTTTTATCTTCAAAATGATAACACAATCGATGGACATACCACTCCATTTTAATATCTTCTGAAGAAGATTGGGAGTCTTCATAAGAGAGCTCATGTTTGTAAGATGAAGGCAAGAGTTTTCCCTCATCTTCTATCTCTCCTTCATTGATGATCAGGTTTTCAAGGTAATCTAAAGCAGTTCCCAGGTCACCACCACACCTCTCCACTGCCTCTATGCTCTGTTCTACAGAAAAACCAGCTTCAATCAATCTCATGACAGCAGGATGGGTTTCATCTATTGGTTCACAAACAGTGGTATCTATAGTGATGATACGAGGGCTTGAGTCAATCTGAGCTGGTGATTTTGCAGCTATGCTTCCAACAGAACCTGTACAAACATTATGATGAATGTAGATATAGTACCTCCTAACTATAAAATTATTGTTCTTATCTATAATCAACTCCTAAATTGACCTTATTAAAGGTGTAATAAACCACAAGGTCATGTCTTTGATTAAAGAGGTGTCTTCATTTCTGGGAAAGGGGTGAATTAAACAATTCGTAAAAATAGACCCTAATATTGCTATATAGCACTCTTATTTCAGGGTTTTGATCAAGAGAAATTTGCTGTACAAACATTCATTACCTTGTGAGAAAGTAGATTCTTTGTCACCAGGTTCTGTCTCAGAGTCACTCTCACTATCACTATGAGGAGATGATTCTCCACTTGATACACTTCTTTCATCATCAGACATATTTTCATCCATATGATTAACGCACCAGAGTTGGTAGTCATATTCATCATCTTCGTTTTCCTGACACTTCTCAAATGCCTTCAGAACAAGAGCCTTTGAGCATCCTACTCCCTTGATGACATTGGTCATGGTTTCTTTCTGCTCTTCAGTAAGATCATTTTCAGTCAAAGATGGTTTACAAGTATCTTTCATTTTTTCAGGTGATATTACCATTTTATCTGATATCTCGTTAGAAGGAGTAAATACATCAATGGGACTATCTATTTTTTCAGGAGTGTCCACTACTTGTTCAGCAACCTCTGTCATTGACTGTGATTCAGGATTGTGAATCACCTGGTGTACAGCACTAATGACATCATCAGAAGTGATCTGTGTAGAGATACTCTGCAGCAAAGGTAGTATAGCTGGAAATTTTACCCTTGACGATTGCTGAGAAGTCTTTATCTTCCCAAGTTCTCTTCTGAGTGTCAGTAATTGAAGGGTGGTGTAATAATTAAGTTCATAAAATTTACCACGTGTATCTTTGACCATCTCCCTCCAGTTATGGAGTTCTTGTTCCATGCGTTTAGCTTGGTCTTGTAAATCAAGAATGATCTGTCTGCTAGTTGAACAGGGTACTTGTAAGATCCAACCCATGTACTTCACATTGCCAACTTGTTGGAGAGTTATCAAGACTTCAGCTATACGACATATGCTATGAAGTGTCTGTATAAAACAAGAATCAGTAAATCATGATAAATAATGGTAGGTGGGTAGTCAGTTGAGAAAATGTCATCTGCTGCTCTCTACCCAAACTATACTAACAGAGACTGTAAGGGACTAGACATTGTATGCTGTCAGAACTGATGCTATAGAAGATATTCTATTGATTTAACTCTGTGGCTGGCTGCCCTATCTAATTAAACTTATTACATCCAAAAACAGATCCACTTGAGCTCGATATTCAGCCTTGCTACCTGTGATGAGTACCAACTTGCTCTCAAGATCATGAAGTTCTTCAAGATTATAGCTATTCTTAGCAAGATGATTATAACTCTCCTTCATTAACAAATGGATAACTTCATGGAAATTTTGACATATTTGTGACTTTCTTGTACCGACGCTGTAGCAGCCATACTTAAAGATGTTATTCATGTGACCATAGGATGATACTTCAACAGATGCTTGAGTTTCCTTCACTGATTTGTACCATTCCAGATCTTGATTACAAGTAACCTAAATAAAATAAAGTATGTAGTACTAGGTAATGTATAGAACTACCAAATGTATCAACTCATAATAGTGAATAGATCTAGCTATATCTGCCTTCAGCTAGTACTCACTAGTAGTTCAGGCAAATTGGGAGTCTGCATCATACTTTTCCAGACAGCTTCACAGCCTTGCTGGAATGCCTCAAAGCTAGAATCTTTCTTAAGTCCATAAATGAGAGGTGCAAATCCACTAGCTACAGTCTTCAAATGAGAGAGTTTGTCACTAGAAAGATCACCTTCTCCAGCAGAAGTATGGAGAGCAACACTCACAAATTTATGCAAATCATTCACTCCTATATCATAAAATAATTATAGTTAACCCTTAAAAATAACCCCTCATGAACAGGCAGTAGTTTATACAAGGCAATGGTTTGAAGACTCTCATAATAATTATTAGAATGAATAAATGCCCAGTATTGGGAGTAAAATGCTTTCCGTTAATTGAAGTACCAGAACACCTAATACATTATAACAACCATAATAAATATACTGTAGTTCTTTTTGAACTAACTCTTAAATGTGGGGCTTGGTCCACTCACCCCACACATAGCTATAACAAAGTGTCTATAAATTTGGACACATTTTTTCAAAATGTAGGATCCTGTTATATTTCGATAAGAAGTGTATAGTTGAGTACATTTAATAATCTCATATTATAGACAAGTTTAAAATAATCTACAGTGTAGCTAGGTAAATACACTCTAATCATATTTTCTATCACCTTTTGTTTCCTTCCTCATCCAGTCGACTACATTCAAGCATTCAGCAAACTTTTCCAGGCACTTCAAATTATTCTTGCTTGTAACTTGTTCCAAAAATGACTTTGTTTGAATCATCCTTTGATCAATAGCATCAAGAGCTTCTTCCTTCATTGAAGTAGTGACTTTGCCTGCAACAGCTTCAATGACTTCAAAATTTCCAGTTAGATCAAGTCTCTTTTTTAATTCTAGAACAACTTTGGCAGCTTTTGCTTGTTCACAAAGTGACCAGTATTGCTCAATGCGAAAGACAGCAACTGATATCCATTTACAATCAGTACATCTCGGATTTTGGTTGCGGATATCCTCAATGGCATAAAACAAATTCTTCAAGTGATCATTAATATGCTCAATATCACAAAAATACTTATCAACCTCTTTTAACTTGATAGACATTGACTGGATGTCATCTAGTAGCCTGCAACACTCTTCAAATACTGGGTTCCATATTTTAGCTACCACATAATCAAAAGTAAGAGTTTCTTTGGCTCTTTCAGCCTCTTTTAACTTAGATCTCCATATTTTGAGAAAGATGTCACTACGATGTGTTTCAAAGAGAACCTTAAAAGGAGTTAGAATGACATGAAGTGAATGAGCAACATCAAAGCAAAGAAATTGAACTTTGTGAGGATCACTTGGTTCAGTATAGCAGAGGTCACGTAAAGACACTTGATTGTAATTTTCTTGAAGTTGCTGCATTAATTCTGAAAAACCTATAAATAATGTTATAAAATAAAATGTCAAAAACACCCACTTACATCACAACCTCCTAGATGAACATAGTAGAATTTATACATGCCTAATCACAGTGACCATACTATTCTGATGTCTTCAAGAGATTAATAATAACACTGACTCACCTTGGACATTCAACTTGTGTGACTCTATTTCACGGCAAAACATAGCCAACATATTCTTATGTTTTTCAAATGCCTTAAATTCAGAAATTCTAAGCTTTAATGAATCTTTTATATCTTCCAACTTGAACTCTTGACTCTCAGAGGAACCAGAAGTAACTGTAGAGCATAATTTCTCAACCTGATCCAACTTTTCAATAATCTTTCTTGTTTCTTGGATACTAATACCACCATTAGTGATTCTTTGCAGTATATCCATTAGTGTGCTATTAGCAAGAGAGCAGAGGAAATCACACCTCTCTGGAAGACATGATTCACTTCCACAAGGATCATCAACCTTCTTTATCATAGATTCACTTCCTAGGATAAACATATAATATAACATTAAACATTGCTAATGTCACGCTAGCTTATTCTTAGCGCTGACTTTCCTCTTCAAAATAATCAATATCACAAAGGGATGGGGATAGATACATACAGCTGTCTGACAATAGGAATAGAATTAAAGTCACACACGTACTCTAAAAAATGCACACCATGATTACATAATAATTAAATGTATGCATTACACTAATCATAAAGATTTATAATGAAATTAATCTCCAATTATTATAGCTATATTTTATGGGGCGACATACAGTTGTGATGAGATCTATAGCTAAATTTAAAAATGTTTTTCAAGTTAGCATACAGTATCAAATTCATTAAAAATTATATACTTACTGTGAATGGTGATGCATACTGGCCATAAATCCCACTGGAGAATGTCATCAAGGAGAATAGATGAGGGGTCTGAAGGATACCTCTCTTTAATTACTCTGTCAACAATTTTCCCAACTGTTTCTCTGTACTTTTCAGTCTCATAATATAACTTCTCCAGTTTAATACTCTTTTGTGGATCCTATATAAATTATATGAAATATTATTTTTCCAACAATAATAATTATTACTAGATAGTTATTATTCTTATTTTGTTTCAAATTGTTTGAATAATATTCAAGCTGTACACCTAATTATGTTTGAACGTACTGTTTCCTCAAAGCATCGCATTACAGCTTCAATAAAGACTTCTGTTATAAGGTGATGTGGGTTTTGAAACTTCTCTAGGATCACAATAAGCTTCATTTTTAAGTTGACATTCTTCAAGAACAAAACAAATTTAAAAAATTAATCTCAAGCCAAGATAATGTCCATAAGGTTACTTACAACACTTGATACTCGTACTGTTAAGATTTTCCGAAGAACCTCATTATGCCATTTAGACTGCAAATCTGGTGGACAGTCAATCCTAGCAAGTGCATCAAAGCTCTGTTGTTCATACATACAGGAATGTTAAAACATTTTTACATAGATATTACAACATAGATTAAACTATCTTATTACTTTTATGGATTACACATTATGCAGTGAGTCATGAGACCAGCAGTATCTCAATTGACAGTAAGGCAATTGGGAGTGACATTAAAATAGATATATCCTCACAGATGATTTTACTTTACTATGCCTACTGCAAATAAACTTACTTTCAAATCTTGTTCGTGATAAAAAAATTTATTGTTGTCACTGCTGGGACGCCCGAAAGCTTTACCATAATGCATTACAACCCATTCATTCATCAATTGCTTGAACAAATCATTAAACAGATTGTTAATACTCTCCTTGATCTTCACTTCTTGATCAGAATTTGAAGCATATTCTCTCAACTTGTGTGCTGAATGAAGTAGTAATTCCAAAGCTTTATGTAGTGCTGAGATATTCAAAGGATTTTGGTTCCTGAGCTTGGTAATTACAATAAAGGACATGGACTGAACTTCATCATATGTAGCTTCTACTTCATCAAAGTTTAATCTGGATGGATGTAATAATGAAGGCATAGAAATTTCTATAGACATGATTATGACTAATTCACATTACATGAAAAAAAGTGATTGTACAAGAAATAATTATGGGGTTGGAATCATCACTGGCCATAAAAATCATACTATATGATATTAATTAGCTACTTACTGGCTTTCCTTCTTTACACACTTCATTAAACTCTGCATTAGCTTTGTGAAGTCTTTTACCTGTGTAGAAATTCTGACTTAATACAAAACTTCTGAAAAATAACTATTTTTTTGAATTCTACCTTGTGAGATATGTAACAGCTAGCCTAGTTTATATACGTAGTTGTCCAGGCCTGTTTGAGCCCTGGAGATTGAACTCTTTCTCCTGACTCACAACTAATTATAATTATACTTCCTGTATTTATGTTCCCTCCCACTCTCTGAACTGAGCATGCTCACTATTATTCTAGTCTGCCTCGTGTTTGTGAATGATTTTTCTATGTATTATTATTTTGAGTGAATGAACTAATTGATCTCCGTTGTTAACTGTGGTGTTTGGTGGGCACCAAGATAGCTAGTTACATTGATCCTAAAGCCTAGAACTTGTCTGTGGGACTTACAACCCCACGGCTTGACAGCAGGACATTTCTAGCAAGTTCGAGCGAGAACAGTAGCTAACTTTCTAATTATGCTATTAATCTTTACTTCATGAAGTCCAGTAAATCTCTAAAATACTAAGCAATAATACCTACAATACCTTCAAGATTTCATCTTCAAGTACTTGACACATACTGGAATACTATGTACACATGCAGCTATAGGTACAATTGATTAAGTTACATTAGTTCTAGATGTAGCACATACTTATCCTTAAAGCTTGGTAGAAGTTTACCTCATCATTATTCAAGTAGCTTCCCTTCCTCTCGCTTAACCAGTGAGATAGCCATGCAGCTGATAAATAGGTTGGAATAAGCTCTATGAAAGATGGAAGCAATTGTTTTGGGCAGATTGAGACAAACTGTGGTAAAAGAAGTGGGTCCAGCTTGATTAATGGTTGCAGATCATCAAACAGACACTCAATGCTGTAAAAATATCCATTAGATAAATATTGACAAACACCATTTTTCATAGGAATAATTAATTTTTTTTTTGTTCAGAAAATTCTAAACTCTAAAGGAAAATTTCCCAACTATCATTCAGTATAAAGTCCACAAGTACCAGGGCCAGCTAGCGAGCATACCAATTGTTAAAAATAATACTTTTCCACTCCATTTCCTGTTATTAGAAAGT
Source organism: Diacarnus erythraeanus (assembly GCA_964016965.1). Lineage (NCBI taxonomy): Eukaryota > Metazoa > Porifera > Demospongiae > Poecilosclerida > Podospongiidae > Diacarnus > Diacarnus erythraeanus. The sequence continues at coordinate 2,201,681 of OZ024686.1, read as the reverse complement.
TTTATAGATCTCCTCTTCCAACTCAGAAATGCTATTATTAGCTATGTTCTGAAATTTTGCAGTTAATGAATAAAATTTAACAATTCTAGCATCTAAATTCTAACATAGTATAAAACAGTGGGAGGGGAAGAAGGTGACACAGATATACTTAATCTGTCCTTGCTCTTTGTGACACTAACTTGTCAAGGTCAGTTATACTTTAATTAATTATGACATAGATGTGCCAACTACCAACCAATATATACAACACCTTTGTAAATAATTCTCTAATCTAACTGTCTAGTGATGCATTTTCAGTAGCTTTTTCCATGCTACCATGCTGACTGCAGTGTTACTCATCTTCTCAAGGTGGTGGGCTAGTGAAAATTATTTGTGTGCGCAACGCGAACGTCAATCAAATTAAGTGGGCGTGGTCTCACGTGCTTAAAAGTGCGCGTTTTCTTTTTTTGTACCAGGCTGCTGCTGGCTGTTTTGCCAAAGTAAAGTAATTTCTTGTGCAGCCTCCTTGCACAGGTATAATGACAAGAAATGTATAATAATTATTTTTATTTATATTTTTCAGCTTGAAAATGGGAAGGAAATCTGGTCATAATTTCCTCGGACATGGTAGAGCTGGTATAAATCACTACAGAACAAAGAAGAAAAAGCAGTCCATAAAAAAGGCAAATACTGCCCGACATAGAACTTGTATCATCTATCACTTTCAATTCCTTCCATATCATGAACTTGGACAGTCTGTCATCACATCATCAAATCATTACTGAGTAAAGCCACCTCTCCCAGTGAATTAGAAGCCCAATGCATTTGCTAGACTATATAGCCTTAAGATGCTTGTGATATAGAGCCACTTACCTTGCCTAAAATCTCTACGAGGAGATGCAATATGCGATCACGCCCACTGAAACAGCCGCATCATGATCCCTCTCTCTAGTCTTCTGGACTTTTCATGAAGTAAGGAACTGTCTGCAGTGAAACTTCCCATCCCCACAAGGTACCTTACAATCTAGCGGAGGGGAGTACGTAGAGTCTTACAGGAAAAGAAACAACAACGCAGACCAGTGCGTGGTAGTTATGCCATCTCCATCGCTTGGCAACAATTTTAATGCAATATAGTGACATTGTTACGTAGCCCCCTGCAGCTATAGAATTAGAGAGTTTTAGAGAAAAAACGGTGAGGATAGCTTCATCCTGGTGCCAATGAGACATCCCAGAGTGAGTCTGACTTTACCATAGCCCTAATCCTGCATTAGTATGCTACATGAAGACAGAATTTTATTGACTAATAGAGATACTCTAGTACAATATAGAAATAAAATTCCATTTGACTGCATTGAAATAATCCTGTTTGTAAAACAATTTTTTTTGTGTGTGTTTGGTAATTAAAATTTACTAGCCCACCTGTAATGTATGTAGCTACTCTATCTCTTAGTTGTTTATACTCAGTTGTATGCTTGAGTGTTAAGCTGTTAGTTTAATCACCTAGACCTGTTAACCTTGTCATCCTAATTATAATTATGTTAACCACCTGTTTGTATGATGTACACTTCTAGAACATTCTATAATCTCACTATAAGTAAGCCATGTGTGTCATTCTTTTTGCTGAATAATACTATTGTTAGATTGAGAGCTAAACAGACTTGCGGATTTACCCACACGTTACATGGGTGTCAGGAGTGGGATGGCTGCCTTTGATGTGCCCCTTCCAGAGATCACGGTGGAAGAGTTTCTTCGGGCATGGACTCGATTCGAACTTGTATCTACAGCAAAGGAATGGAGTAGCGAGAAACAAGCATCGATCCTGCCAACACTACTGCAAGGAAAACTAGTAGACCACTATGTCGACCTCGATGCAGCGACTAAGGCTAACCTGAAACTACTGAAAGCGGCACTCATGAAGGAAGCTGGCCTTGCTCAAGACCCATTGACAGCCGGAAAGTTGTTCATATCTCGTTCCCAACACCCAGGTGAAAAGGCCACAGATTTTGCAATTCATTTGAAGAAGCTGTTCAAACAGGCATATCCAGGCGAGGAATTGACCTCTGGCATTCTACTACAATGCTTCTTAACTGGATTGGCATCCCCCATAAGTCAGCAAATCTTGCTGCAGGGACAGCCTACGAGCTTCGACCAAGCAGTCGAGAGCACCAAAGAGGTTGAGTACACACTGAACTTTGAAACTAAATCTGCTGAATCAGCACCAAAGGAGATTAACATGATCGGAAAACCACACCCTATGGAGGATCCAAAGCTGGCTATTCAACTACAACAGGCCTTAGATCAGATGATGAAGCGTCTAGAGCCCTTGAATCAAGACTTCAGTCGAACAGTACTGACCAAGATGCCCATAACCGCAACCCAACACAAAACCGTCGTAGCAGAAATCGTGGAAGGTATGCTTCGATAGTGGATGATGATCGTCGCAGTTGCTGGGGGTGTGGTGAGATTGGACACTTTCAACGCAACTGCCCTCATTTAAACTACGAGAGGCCAGCCCGACCGGTGGACGGCTGGCCAAGGAAATAAATTATATCCACCGACCAACCCAAAGTACTAGCAGCATCAATGCCATACTATATGCAGATGGTCATGTAGGAAAAGTGCCTACTAAAATCCTGTTGCATACTGGAGTGGCTGTGTCTGTCGCAAGATATGATTTCTTACAAGAGGAGTACCGCCAAAAGCTGGTCGAATCAACAGGAGCTGTGGGTGCCAGTGGTATGCCACTAGACGTAGTAGGAAAAATAAAAATGGCTGTATCCTTGGGATTGTTCAGCACTGAGGAAGAGTTCACTGTCATTCGCAACCTAACTGTGGATTGCTTGCTGGGAGCTGATTTTTTGAAGGAGCATGGTGCTGTCATGGACTGTCGAACTAGCACTCTTTCAATAGGGGAGAAATCCAGATATCATGTGCCGATGTTCATGGCACAGCAGCAGACAAAATGTGATGGTGTGGCCGTCACAGCCCCAGTCGACATGGAGATACCTGGACGTACAATACAGTTAATACATAGAGAGCTACAAGGGGAGTACGATGTCTGTGAAGCACTGGTTGAGCCAGCGAGTGTTGCACCACCCACAAATTTGTGCATTGCACGAACTCTTACCCCAGTTCGGTCTGGAAAGGAGGTCATTCTACAGGTAATGAATGTTAGTCCCACACCAGTAACCATCAACAAAGGTATGAAGCTTGGTGAGGCAATTCCTAGGCACCATGTGCTGATGGTGAATGATGGGGAAAACAAAGTGGTGAGTGTGCCAATGAGCCAATTGCAAGCATCAGATTTTAACCTTGATCACAGTGATTTATCACCTTCAGAAAAGAGACAGCTCCAGGACCTTTAACCCAATTCACTGATTTATTTGCACCTAAAAGAGGACCTGTTGGTAGAACACAGAATGTGAAACACTCAATTCCGACTGAAGGACCACCTGTGCGGCAACCATTACGAAGAATTCCTGAGTCCCTCAAAGGTGCAGTTGATACAGAGGTGACAAAGATGCTGGAACAAGGAGTGGTGCAACACAGCAGTAGCCCCTGGTCATCGCCAATTGTGATGGTGAAGAAGAAGGACGGTTCCTGGCGTTTCTGTGTGGACTACTGGAAACTTAATTCTGTCACCCATCAGGACGCCTATCCTCTCCCACGGATAGACGCCACCCTTGATTCTCTTAGTGGTGCTTCCTACTTCACCACATTAGATCTTGCCTCTGGCTACTGGCAAGTGGAAGTTGAAGAACAGGATAAGGAAAAAACAGCCTTCTCGACTCCTCAGGGCCATTTTGAATTCAACGTGATGCCATTCGGCCTCACCAATGCGCCTGCCACCTTCCAGCATCTAATGGAGTGTGTTCTCGCTGGACTTAGGGGAGAACAGTGCCTGATATATTTAGACGACATTGTTGTTTTCAGCAAAACCTTTCAAGAACACATTGTAAGGTTAACCAATGTCTTCCAAGCACTACGTCAAGCAGGTCTAACACTGAAACTCAGTAAGTGCAATTTTGCTCAAAGAGAAGTGAAGTACCTTGGACACATAGTATCCGCTGCAGGTGTTCGTCCAGATCCCACCAAGATTGAAGCAGTGTCCACATATCCAGTTCCTAACAATGTGAAGGAGCTAAGGCAGTTCTTAGGACTAGCCAATTACTACCGACGCTTTGTGGCTGACTATTCCAATGTTGCAGCACCACTCCACAGGCTCCTGACCAAGGAAAATGGCTTCCACTGGGATTCCAACTGCCAAAATGCTTTTGAGGAGCTCAAGAACAGGCTGGTGAGTCCACCGATCCTTGCCTTCCCTGACTTCAAGGAGAAATTTGTTTTATACACCGATGCATCTGACTCAGCTATAGGAGCAGTCCTAAGCCAAATTCAGGAAGGAAAGGAAAGAGTAATAGCGTATTGGAGTAGACAACTACAGAAAGCAGAAAAAACTATTCCACCACTGAGAAAGAGGCACTTGCAGCCATGGCAGCAATAAAGGAATTCTACCCTTACCTGTATGGTTTTCACTTCACGCTTGTTACTGACCATAACCCGCTGACATCACTAAGAGGTCTGAAGGATATTGGAGGGTGTCTCGCCAGGTGGATGATCTATTTATAACAATTCACCTTTCAATTCGAGTACAGGCCGGGAAGGAGTCATGGCAATGCTGATGCTGTGTCCAGGCACCCGGCCGCAGGGAGTGTCGTCACTGTGGTTCACCGTCTTGAGATGAACCCAGATGATGTGAGCAGAGCCCAACTAGCTGATGAACACCTTGCACCTGTAATCAAAGCACTTAAGGAAGAAAAGCCGCTACCAACAAATTCAGCCACTGGACTACGCAAAGCATTCATCCGAAATGGATTGCTGTGTAGAAAACTTCAACCCTCTTCTTCCTCCACCGCCAAAACACAACTTGTGATCCCCAACAATATGAAGGCAGCAATCCTACAGCAGCTTCATGATAATAATGGTCACTTTGGTTTGCACAAGACAACTAAGAGTGTGAAAGAGCGATTTTATTGGCCAGGGTATGAGCAAGAGATTGAAAAGTGGGTGAGAGAATGTCAGCAGTGCCAACAGCGTAATACCCCACAACCAAAACCCCAAGCTCCACTCGGAACAATCAGAGCCAACCGTTCATTTGAAAAGATATCGTGGGACATCATGGGACCCTTACCCACCTCCTCCAAGGGAAAGAAATACATTCTAGTTGTGACAGACATCTTCAGTAAGTGGGTTGAAGCCTTTGCTCTTCACTCAATGGACACAGAAACTCTGGCCACAGTACCATTTAATGAAGTTATTTGTCGATATGGAGTACCTTCATCCCTTCATAGTGACCAAGGCGCAAACCTGACAAGTCAAGTTATTTCATCTCTCTGCAAATGCCTGGGAATTGACCATACTCAAACAACTGCTTATCATCCACAAGGGAACGGGCAAGTGGAGCGGTTTAATTGCACTTTGGAAGCAATGCTAGCTAAATTAGTGAAAGAAAACCAGAGAGATTGGGATCAACACATCCCCAAGGTATTACTGGCATACAGAACATCACCTCATGAGTCTACAGGTTACTCTCCCTATAGGGTTAATTTTGGGCGATCACCGAACCTTCTGGTGGATGTAATGCTGGGAACAGTGCCATTGCCCAGAGAGGGAGAGGAGAAAGAGATTCCTGAATTTGTTGCAGAAATAAACTGCTCATTGAAAGAGGTGTTTGACAATGTGCGACAGAAAATGAATGAAGCACACAGAAAGAACAAAGCAAGACACGATGAGAAAAATTCAGGAAGCCATCTCACTGTTGGAGACAGAGTGTGGCTTTATGTCCCTGCTGTGAAGCAAGGAAGAACAAGAAAACTTTCTTCACTGTGGCGTGGGCCATACACAGTAATAGACAGAGTTGGTACTGCCGTCTACCGTGTACAGCTGATGGGTTCTCCAAAGGCACTGGTGGTGCACAGAAATAGACTGAAGCTCTGCTATGGAGAACCACGTACCCAAAGACCACCTGTACCCACCCCACAGGGAAGAGAAAGGGAATCACTCCAGACTTTACCCCCAACCCCAAAGCCCACATATGCTGATGTTGTTACAACTCACCCAGCTGCACCTGGTGGCTATACCACTTCATCAAGGGAAACATCAAGACCACAACGTAATCGTCAGCCCCCAGCACGCTATGGAAGTTATGTCACCCATTGACTTGGTTACTCAGCCAGTGATTTTTGTGAGGACACAAAACTTGAGGGGGAATGGTGTAATGTATGTAGCTACTCTATCTCTTAGTTGTTTATACTCAGTTGTATGCTCGAGTGTTAAGCTGTTAGTTTAATCACCTAGACCTGTTAACCTTGTCATCCTGATTATAATATGTTAACCACCTGTTTGTATGATGTAGACTTCTAGAACATTCTATAATCTCACTATAAGTAAGCCATGTGTGTCATTCTTTTTACTATTGTTAAATTGAGAGCTAAACAGACTTTCGGATTTACCCACACGTTACACACCACCCTATCTAAATTAGGTACAGTACATTCTTATTGGGTTCACATAATCACTATAAAACATGTAGTATGAAGAGGACACATAGTAAGAGTATAAATACAGTTAAGTCATAGTTGTATTCTATCTGTTTAGATTATGTCCAGGTCACCTTGACACCTTCCACAAAAAGGCCAGACAATGACACAAAACAGAAGTGAATTTAACTAGGGAAAATATTATCCCTTAAAAATGTGTAGTACCTTGAAAATTCTGAAGTCTTCATCGTAATATTCGTATCATCCCATTTAATCTCCTTAGATTTTAAGAGAGGCTTACCAAATGGCTTAGTTTCATTGTTTAGTATGTGAATCAATGGAAGAATGTAAATCCATTCATAGTTAGTCTGACCCCAACGACTTTTGAAGTAATTGGTGAATTCAATTATAGCAGAGACAACATGAGGAAGCCAAGCTCTTGGGCTAATAGCAGACAGTAATCTTAGCTCTTCACACTTTGGACTATCAGATATGCTGAAGTCTGGCTTGAGGACCAACATAGACAACATCATAGAAGCATCTTTAAGATTTATAGCTTTCCATTTTATCTGGCCTTCGCGTATAAGTTCTAACAGCAAACAAATAATTGATATCACAGAAACCATTCTTTTCCCATTATCAACTGGTGGCCACATTGAATGCAATTCTTTAATAATGTCTATAAGCCAGTCTGCAAAAACCTTCATAAAGGCAAAAATTTAAAATGCTAGCAGTTAACAATGATATCAACTTACCTTATGCAAGTTGGAATCAGTCAATACAGTCACATGATTACAGTCATTATAGCAAATTTTTCGACTCCAACATTGTTCATAGATTTCATAAACTGAGTTTACAACATTTTGTATAGTTTGCTTGTTTTCTGTGACTTCCAAACTACACAAAATTTTCTTGTGATTTTCAAGATGAATCAACAAAGAAAGTTTTTCGCCTTCTGATGTACTAGGCAACACTTTTTTTATTGCAGCACGAAGAGTTTCCCTCATACCCTTTGGTGATTCTTCTGGAAATATCATTCCATCATACTGATAGAATATTCCTACAGAAAAAAATGTGTTAGTTAAGTTACAAACAAGATGGACATTTTTTCCAATCAGGTGAAGTGAGGTGAATATATCTTGTATCAAGGTAATTATTAGAATCAACCAGTACATTGAGATTGCTTAGATAATTCACTCCACTTACCAGCTACTTTATTCATTATTGACATCAGTATAATAATGAAAAAAATATACATTGATTTTATTTTCATGGTGGAACCTCCCACCCCAATTAGTTAGAAAGCTAGCTAGAGGAGTGCTACTGTTAACAAGTTCTCCAGGGATAAAAAGCAGCTATAGGTTGGCTACAGTTTGAATACTTATAGCTAGTTGTCATTGCTGAACTACTTTGTATACCATTCAAGCTCCACCCCACTTCCAAAAAAATGACCAAGATAAATATCACCATGCAACATAATTATGCCCCATATCCTAATATTGAATATGTGCACAGTAGCTACATTCCTAGAGCTTTTATAATGTGTAAGAATTTGTAACAACTCACTGAACTATTGTAATGACACGTGTATGATAAGAACAAGTTGAGTAATAAAAAAATTTATTCTAGCATAATAGCTGTTTTCTAAAATACCCCTAAGACCCTGGAGGTTATAATTGGCGACACCCTGCTAGTACCAGACCTAGAGTCTATGCTGAATGTCTAGGAGAGAGCTGATAGCTTTAATTACAGAAAGTGTGAGCTGATACAAGAAAAGCGGCTGAGGTCTGGAACTGAGAGAAGTGACTTGGAAGTTATGAGTAGCAGAGATGATCAGAGTGAGCTGAAAGAGCTTAGACAGCAACTAGAGCTTGTCAAATCTCAGCTGGAAAGCAGGGATCAGGAATTGTATGTTGCTAACAGCAGTCTTCTTGAAGCAGAGGTCAAAGTTCAAGAAGCATGGGCCACTGCTAACCAGCTGGAAGAACAGATTCATACAGCAAGATTGGAGGCTGAACTGGACAAGCTTAGGACAATGGAAGCTCTTAGGGAAGAACTTGACGTAGAGAAGAGGATCAGGAAATTGACATAGCTTGTTTCAATGACTGGAAGGAGCAGTTATTGACGGAGAATGGAGACCTGATGAGATGTGTCAACGAATACAAGAGACAATTGGAGGAGAGTGAGTCATATACGTAACTGTAGTGGAGACAGATCAGGAGGTAGAAGTGGCTCAACTCATGAAGGGGAGTAAGTGGAATCTGGCACTGACAATGGGACTAATGTGGATGATGTTCCTGAGGGAGAGTCTACTACTACCCATGAAGCAGCTACTTCTAGTATGACTACAACAAGTGAGACTCTATGTAGCAGAGCATGGTGAACAATCTAGGCCCGGTGGAACCACCTTTGCTACAGATGAATTAAGCACAGTTGTGAGCTCTAGAACTGGCACTGAGGGTTCACGTTTGCCCTCTGGTGGAGGAAGCATGGAGATGGCCTCCAAAGCTTAGATGTTGCAGTCAGTTACTCGATTGCTAGAAGTTCAAAGACTGATAATGGCTGCTCAGGTGCAGGCCATGGCAGTTCCCCTATTGAGGAAATTCAGTGGTGAGGATGTCAACACTGAGGAAGGGAGTTTTGACCGATGGATTGAAAGTTTTGAAGAAAGAGCCAAGGCCACTGGTTGGAATGAGGAGCAACATTTGTTCCAGTTGAAGGCACACTTGGAAAAGACAGCTGAACATGCAATGAGCATGTTAACACGATTTTATCAGGCCCTACTCCCTAAGTGACAACGCAAGCTTGGAGCCCCCAAAGCTTCTGAGACCTTTGATGAATTGTATGCTAGAGCACGAACATTCCATGATCAACGGTTCAGCTCTGGACGAGGTGATGGTGGATCACACAAAGATTGTTCCAATAAACCGAGTGGTAGAGATGTTACCCAGAAAAAGGCCACTGAACTGCCAACTAGTGATCAACCCTTTCGCTCTTTTAACAAGAGCCTGGGACGGACCAAGCCAAAGCTGAAAGGGTGCTACCGCTGTGGAGACTTGGGACACTGGGAGAGGAACTGCCCTAAAGGTGGACCTGCTGAGTCTCCAGGAAGGTGTCTTCCCTTGCAACAGGAGCAGAGGATCTGTCAGTTGCACAGCTTGAGCAGCTGTTAGCCACAAAACGATTATTGTTGGAGCAGAGTCAAGTGAATGAAAGCGTGGGGAGGATTGAGACTGTTACTGGTGATTAATCTAAAGCTATTGGACCTATGCTCTACGTAGAAGTTGGTGTGGAAGGACACCCAGTGGAAGCCTTAGTGGACTCTGGTGCTCTGTCCACCATCATTTCTTGAAGACTGCTCCATGAGGTTGCTAAGCACCTGCACCTACAAGGTCATGAGCTAACTTGAACTACCTAGTGTGAAGCTATATGGACAGAGTGGAATAAACAGCAGTGAACTCAACCTCACTGCTCAGGCACAGTTGGAACTAACACTCGAAGGATGCAAAATTAGTACTCCAGTATTTGTTCAACCAGACAGCAAGATATTCTTGGGTATGAATGTACTACCACACTTGGGTCTATTCATTCTCCGTGCAGATGGAAGGCCACTGGAGGTGAAGCCTCCAGAAGGTTTGTGTTGTTAACTCTACCTACATTGCTGGCCATAAGATGACAATTGTGAAAGCTGAACTGGAGGTACCCTCTTCTGAGCAGGAAACTGAGTTAATTTTTGAACCCAATCTACCAGCACTTGAGGCAGTCGGGCTGGAAGTACCTGACATCCTATTCAAGCAACAATGAGATGGATATGTACTTGTTCCTGTGGTAAAACATGACTCGATCTTGAGCTCGTAAACCAAACTGACTTAAATTGATCTTTGATTGTATCACTGCTTAGCTATACATTTACCTTTGTGTCATTTTTTTTTTTGTGTGTGTGTGTGTGTTACCTGTTGTTTGAGGGTGAACTAACCCCTTAAGAGGGGGGATGTGTAACAACTCATTCTATCATGATGATGTCACTCATTATTATATCACTATGATGTAATGACACGTGTATGTTAAGAAAAAGTTGAGTAATAAAAGAATTGATAATAGCTGTTTTCTCAAATACCCGTAAGATTCTGGAGGTTACAGCTTAGTCTCACATACCATGGTGTTTGGCAGATTTCCAGCTAAAATTTCATCACATTCTTTGGATCCGCACCTCAGAATGTGGGTTACTCACATACCATGGTGTTTGGCAGATTTCCAGCTAAAATTTCATCACATTCTTTGGATCTGCACCTCAGAATGTGGGTTACTGTTTCAGCCAGGACATAAAAAGGCCAAAAAATCCAAGACAAAATCTGCATATTTGCCAGCTCTTTGTGGCTTTAATAGAGCCAGTGACTTCCTGCTTTATGAAATCATCCAAATTGAGGTATTGGTAGCTGTCACTTCTGGTTGAGGAAAGTGACTCTGTACTCATTTCCTCTTGTCATTGAACACACTCCACACTCTGTGTGTGCTTGACCTAGAGGAATTTTCTAGTCTTCATCTTAGTTAGAGAAGGAGTCTTCCTTTCTGTAGTAGCTAACTACCTTTTAGCTATCATCCTTACTAATTTTTGGTAAGAGTGGGCTTTTCCTCCTCAGTCCTGACCCTGGTGACTGGGCTTCTTGAGCATTCTCTCTCTCCTTCTCTGGAGTCCCTGGAGCTTCTATAATGGGTTAGGACTTCTATTCAAATTGTGTACATCTTTCTGGAGGTTGTCAATTTTTTTAAATAACATCTCGTGGACTCATGGATCGCTTCAGCAGCTAGCCTCATGCCTGAGGCATGAAAATGTTATGGCAGATCTGAACAAAGCCCTCTATCCTCTTACCGAAGGATGAGCTTTTCAAAAACTATCTTCTTGGCCCTAAGTTTGCTAAGAGGAGGAAGGAATATCTGGGGTGTCAAACTGGTGCTGATACAAGTTTTGAGCACCAGCCATCATTCTTGGCACCAGCTACAGCATGCATAGCTAGCTACCTAGAATACTAGATAAGGCCAAAGATTGACCTCATGACTCCACCCCAGTGTGCATAAGTTGTTAATGATGGCTGAGCAGTGGGATCCAGACAATTACAGTAACAGAGACTCTCAGTCTGACTCAGATGTTGAAGATTTAGCTAGAAAGTTGATTTTTTTTTCTCAAAATGTTGCTCATTTAAAGAGCTTTCTGATGAGTTTTTACTTTCCAACAGCCTAGTCAAAGTTAGCCTGCAAACTTTCATGTACAAATTTTGACTACTTTCAACTATTACTCAGCACCACATTGTCCTAGATGCAAAAGACTCATAACTCCTCTCCAATGTTTCATAAGCAAATTCTCTCTATTCAAATGAAAGAGCAGGAAAAGAGCTTTCAGAAAATTATTTTTTGCATCTAGGACAATGTGGTGTTGAGTAATAGTCGAAAGTAGTCAAAAGAAGTTTGCAGGCTAACTTCGACAAGGTTGTTGGAAAGTAAAAACTCATCAGAAAGCTCTTTAAATGAGCAACATTTTGAGAAAAAAATCAACTTTCTAGGACAAAGTATAGGATAATTATGAGTAGATATAAAATAGGGAAAAAACGTGAATTAGTGCCTTATGGCAACCATAAGTCAAGCAAGTTTATGACATGCATTGTTTGCTTAGAGAAGTTGACATCTTTCAAACTGTCTACCAGAAAAAGGCACATTGAAAGGAAGCATAACACAAGTATCAGAAAACATCTACCAAAGCAATTTAAAGGTAGCTAATCGGTAAGGCTGGGCTAGGATGTGATGGTGCTAGTGTTATGATTTCAAACCAACGGGGTATTTGGGAAACTTAGGAGGGGAATTAACCCCAACTCACTGTCCTCCACACAGACTTGCCTTGGCATCAAAAACAGCTCAAAAAGAGATTCCTAATTTCATTGAAAAGACAATAAGTGATGTAATTTAAGGACGGTCTAACCAGAAGGGATCAATTTCACCTGCTATTAGAGTTAACTGACCCTGAGCATGAATTCATTGGCATTGTAAATTACCATAAAGTAAGGTGGCTCTCCCTTAGTGACTGTGTTAACCGAGTATGTAGTTTGCTACCAAGCCTAGTGAGGTTCTTTGAAGAGGAGAAAAATGACACAGCTAACAGAATTGCAGTCCGAAAGAAAGCGGAGGATTTGCATAAAAGAGTTGTTGAGCCACTCTTTGCATTGTATATTTTTTTTCTGCAAACCAATCTAGAAATTTTAGCTGATGTGAACAGGAAGTTGCAGAAGGCTAATCAATTACTCTATTCTGCTTACTGCAAAATAAAAGCTTTCAAAGCAACTCTTTTAGAGTCCTTACTACATGACCCAACGGGAAATGTAACTGATACCAACCTGCTTTCTATTGATGTTGCTGTGACAAAATTCTTAGGGAAAGAATTTCAGAAACATTTGTCTCAATGTGAAGAGCACAGTCTGCTAACTGAAAGACAGCTTTCTGATGCAAGGAAGTGTATGTATGCCTACCTTAAAACTGTTGGCAAAGCTATTGAGAATAGATTTCCTGAGCTTGAATTCAGTTTTATTGATCTAGAACAGAGAAAGCTATGTCACTGTGATATTCAACTGGTTGTAGAGAAGTTTGCAAATGACAATGAAATGAATTTTAACAAAACATTGTACAAGCAATATTGTAGGCTCCTGAAACCGAGGTACACTATCAGTGGCATTTTTGTCCAGGACTCCAATGGGAGTTGCATTTACTCAAAAGAGCATTTGATACTACCTAGAAATTGATAAGATTGTTTACACGAAAATAGATTAGGTACACAAAATGTTTTACAGTGTATACTACTTATTTGATTATATCAATGATGAATCAAATGTTTTGTTGTAATGTTTACTTCACAGAGATCCACTGTTTCGATGATAGATTTAACTATGACCTAGTAGCAGTAGCAACAAACTTTCCAGTTCTGATTCACTCACTTCCCTGTCATATAGTCATCATGTTCCAGTTCTTGAACTCCTGTACCTGGTAAGGGTAGATTTACAGAAGTATGCTTCAATGTCATGAAGACTTCTTGCTTGCCATCTCACTATGCATGATCAGTGCTCGCTACTACACATAATTTAACTTGTAGCTAGCAATTGAATGCGCACACACCAACACATGGAATCTTCCACATGTATATATATAATATATATATTTTTAGTCAGTTCCATACCCTCCAAGTGTCCCTGAAAGTCTGGGACTGTCCCTGATTTGCTATTGATATCTGTCCTGCACTGAACTGTCGTAGGCTGCTGTTTGTCACGGAAGTGCATGAATAGCTAATTGACTCTACAACCTGTGCTGTCATCTTTAAGCTGCCTTAGGTAAAATTAGTACTAAAAATATCACACACGATTGAATTGTACATGCAAACATCAAGGCTACATAATTCAAATATTCCAGGTGCTTCTCTACTACTTCTTTAATGTTGTTTTGATACTAAGAACTTAACACAAAGCTGCATCATCAAGAAATAATTATATTCATTGTATTATAATAAAATTCATAGTGGGTATGGTCATAATTAATTGGAGGGTGTGGTTTGTTCCTGATTTTGATTTTGAAAAGTTGGAGGGTATTCGGTTCGGTCGAATTCCTCGAACTCCCCCTGGGTACAGGCCTGATCTGGTAATAGAAATCTCTCATTCAACTCCATATCGTGGGGTTCCCTCCACTCACTCAAAGGCAATTACACTCAATGCAAAAATTAGGAGCCCCTATTCCCCTCTAATGCAATTACACCACCACATAAAATTACCTTTATAGTGACGAGGAACTATCAAACATCTATTGAGGTTCACACCATGAGGAGGAGGAGGATGTGAATGAATATATTCAAATAGATCAGAGTCTTTTCTACTACCATGAGTAGGAGAATACACAAGGTACTTGTACGCTATAGGTTGTTGGACAAGTTTGATATCCATATATAATGTACATTCTAATAAAGCAACATCTTCATCTTTCCTGTATAAAATTCAATTATAATAGTGAACATATATGTAATTGAAGACACCACCCTCGTTAATAAATTGTTGAACTTACAAAGAGACTGCTATAACAAATCTAAAGTTCAAGGCACAGGGGAACTTGTAGCAAGCAAGCAAGCAGGTCGTGAGAGGTAGCTAATAAGGTAGAATTGGGAGCAGCTACCATCATAACTACCTCAAAGGCTACACTAACTCTAGGTTCAGTGCAAAGCGAACAGAATAGGCTTCAGTTGCAGATCAAATATTTTAACTCTCATGCTAAGACCTTTAAAATTTAACATGATGGTTGTACCTTATAGTATCAAATCCTCCAATGTTCTCTTTCCAGTTTCCAAGGCGAGGATCACCAAATCGTAAATAGATTTTGCTATTTTCATCCCACAGCCAAAACATTTTTGGCACTATCACCTTGAATGTAACAGCAACAGCATGATCATCCGAGTCATGTGTGCCAGAAAACGCATCATTTGATCTAATTATGCAAACTATAATTATTAGTATACGTACATACACAGATTACATTAACATTACCTTGAGTGTCTATTTGCTCCACTATTACTTGACAGTGCCTGTAGAGTACAGAATTGTAAATGATTGCTATTAGTCATGATATTACAGAAGTTACAAGAGAGTTAACATCTAGAAGTAAAAATGTCCCATCAGTCCCCCTCACCAGCAGTCATTCAACCATGATCATGGCACAAGGTATCCTCATTAGTCAACTCATGCTGCAGAGTGTCATACACCGACCCACCCCACAAACACCCGGTGATCATAGTTGCACAATAGTCCCATACCAAGTGATATACTAGCTATATCTATATTATATGCACTTATGATTTTAAAGTGTGTAGACATAATTTTAATTGCATGGTCATTGTATTTATCTACATGACATATTATAATCAACACGTTTGTTTATTTTAGTCAGATCTTGTTCTTGTAAAAGTGCCCTCTCTATCTTCTATACTTTAAACTATAACATTTTTATTACTAAAACACCACTCTCCATGATAAACTACTAGCGCAACAAGATTTGAACCACTCTGACTAAATTATACAAACTTGCTGATTATAATATATCATGGAGACTGTTTATGTCTAACCAATGATATTAGATAATGCTTCAGAGTATAGTACAGTAGGATGTCAGTTATCCGGACAGGTTGGGACCGGAAGGTGTCCAGATAACTGGATAACTGAAGTCATTGTGCACCAATGTACACATGCATACGTGTACATATTGAAAGTAGATAAAAGTGTAATATTGAATGTATTAGTCATGTTTGCAGTGCATGTAATCACTGATTTTTGTCTTTTTTTGTGTTTCGTATCTCTTCTTCACTGCTTCCATGAAAAAAAGGTCATTAATATTAATTACACTGTACTGTACATGTATGTACAGTACACCTGTTCTGGTTAACTGAAGTTTCTAGATAACTGGAGTCCGGATAACTGACATCCTACTGTAATTATAATGTTACATGCTATAATAATAATAGTGAAGTCCAGATCTTCACAATTTTACATACCATGTGTTTTTTGATTCATGCTTGCATCTAACTAGCCACTGCTCAATATATACAGTAATAGTATTTCAACAGGTTTTAGGCCCAGACACTTGGTCTACGTAGCTAGAGAGAGATTACTGTTCAGTTACATTCTTAGTATTGCTAGCTATAAACTCTTGAAGTTTGCTATGGCAGAAATAAAAACTATCTCATCAATCGTTCCACTGAATGAAAAGAACTACCCAACATGTAAAGTGTAATGTAATGAAAGATGACTTATGGGGAATTGTCAATAAGACTGAATTGGACCCTGGTGGTGATGAAGCCGAGGACCACAGGAAATTCATGTCTAGGAGTAACCATGCATTAGCAATAATTGTGTTGTCTGTAGAGCCGTCATTGCTCTATTTGATTGGTAATCCAGAAGATCCCATAGCAGTATGGAAAAAAACTAGAGAACCAGTTCCAAAAGAAAATGTAAGCGAATCAGGATTCCTTCAAAATTCCAAGTAGTTGGATTTCCAACTCTGGTGGCAAAAGCTATGACTTTATTGTTATCATTCACAGCTCTGGATGTGAATTATGAACAGTTAAATTTGGTTGAGAGAGAGAATAAAGAGAGATTGTGGCATCGTCGATATGGCCACCTTAGTGAGCATAGCCTTCAAAAGCTAGCCCAAAGTGGACTAGTATTACAATCCTACAAACCATATTGGCTTTTGCAAAGCTTATATTGGAGGAAAGCATCATCGTAGTCATATTGAGATCAGCAAGAATCATGCAAGGGAACCACTTGAGCGGATGTGTGTGGAAAGGTGCATGAGAAATCGATAGAAGGAGCTGAGTACTTTGTCACCTTCACTGACGACAACCATTACACTTGGGCCTATCTTCTGACATCACTTCTTGAAATAAGGCACTAGTGGAAATTTAAAAACACTACAAACTGACAATGGGTGAGAATGCACTTCAAAGAAGTTTGGAGCATATTTGAAATTGGAAGAAGGGCATCATGAATGTACTATTCCTAAAATATCCGAGTAAAGTGATGTTGCTGAGAGATTAAATTGAACCCTTGTTGAATTTGCTCGTTCCATGCTTATTGATGCCAAACTTCCCAAATTTTGCAGTTTTGACTGCTTTCTACCTTAGGAATCGATGCCCAACAAAGGTGGAGCATTTGAGAGATTTTGGATGTGATGCATATGCTCACATTCCAAAGGATAAACGAGGCAAGTTTGATTCTAAAACAAGAAAGTGTATTTTACTAGGGTATAACCAAGAGACAAAGGGATTCAGAGTGTATGATTCAACATGACAGAAAGTTTTGCATAGCTGTGAGTTCGATTCAATGAAAACGAGGATAATGAAGTAGTCACAAATGATGTTGGCTGACACTCGATTTCTCTAGCTATCCTGAATTTGAGTCAACTGAGAGTCAAAGTCCTGATGAAGGTATCACTGAGACAGTACTCAAAAGATCAATCAGAGAAAGGCACCGACCAAACTATTATGTAATGGAACTGAGCCATGTCAGAAATTCAAAGTGAACGAGTGTCAATTGAGGAAGCAACTGCTTGCCCCGATAGCTCAAAATGGATACAAGCAATGGAAATGGAGATGAGATCCTTGAAGGACAATGATGTCTGGGAACTCGTGGATCTACCAGCCTGCAGAAAAGCTTTAGGCAGCAAATGGGTGTTCAAGGTCAAGACAGGGGCTGATGGTTCAACTGAGCGTTATAAGGTTGCTCAAGGCTTCAAACTGACTATGATGAAACCTTCTGCCCGGTGGTCCGACAAGAATCATTTTGTAGTCTGATAACACTATGTGTACAATATTGGTTGAAGCTACAGTTGATGTCACCACAGCTTTTCTGAATGGCAACCTTGAGGAGGAGATCTAAACTAGAGGGTTTGTCACTAAAGGGAAAAGAGCATCTTTTGTGCAAGTTCAAGAAGAGTATTTATGGCCTCAAACAATCACCCCAATGCTGGAATACAGCCCTTGATTCTCACTCAAAGAGATGGATCAACTAGTGATCCTTGCATATACATAGGAGGAGACATGTACATTGGAGTTTATATAGATGATATTATCCTTGTTGGGCGAAATGAGGACAAAATCAAGGATCAGGTGAAGATGCAAAGTTTGACATCAAGGATATGGGAAAGTTACACTGGAATGACTGTACTACAAGATGAGGTAAAAGATTGGTTAACCAGCTCACACCGAAAATTTCCTGAAGAAATTTGGCATGCAGGACTGTAAACCTGTTGGCACTCCTGCTGATATCAGCACAAAGCTTGTGAAAGCCACTGACTGTGAAATATGGTATTCTCTAGAGTCAGAAAGGATCATGTGACTTTGTTGGTTTCTCAGATGCTGGAGACATAAATGATAGAAATCTACATCCGGTTATTTGTTTAAAATCAGTGGAGGTGCTGTCACTTGGAAGAGCAAGAAACAGAGCTGTGTTGCTCTCTCAACTACTGAAGCTGAGTATATAGACCTCTCAGATGCAGTTCAAGAATCAGTATGGATCAGCTCTGAATTGGGGAGTCCCCCCAAGATACCCACAACAATATTTGAGGACAACCAGTCCACAATAGCCATGTCCAAGAACCCTCAATTCCATGGTCATGTTAAGCATATTGATATCATTAATATCATTATTCTAACAGTGGAACTGTCAAAATTGAGTACTAGCCAACTAAAGAGATGACTGCCACTGCCACACATGAATACACACAGTTAACACCAATTCACACATCTATACATATTATGGTACAAGGTTTGATCAGTTCAGTTACTACACCTTGAACAAAAGTGAGGAGGAGTATTGAGATACTATGTCTATACATGCACTTATGATTTTAATGTGTGTGACTTGTATCACCCTTTTAGTTTTACTTTTAGACATAGCCAGCTCATTTTAGTAGCACAGTTCTATCTTATGATTTTACATGCGTTTTTTTTGATTCATGCTTGCATCTAGCTAGCCACTGCTCAATATATACAATAATAATATTTCAACACCACACCCATGATCATATTTCCACACCCCTAGTCCAACACCCAGTAATAAAGTCCCATACCCAGTGATCATTACAATTACACAAAAAATTACATTTTCTTGACCTGCTTGAACTAGTAAAAGAAGAGTTCTGGAGGAAACTAGTTATAGCTAACTGAGAAAACATGTCTAATAAGTGGAGCTATAATTTTAACAGATGATTTTGTACTATGATTATTGATTCAGGTCATTTATATCCAGCAACACATGACAGATCTATTTAACATGCATGATCCTTACCTCTGATTTACTAGATGAAGAACCACTAACAGAATCAGGAGTTGAAGACTGATGTCCTGAATCTGGATCTTGAGGCAGTGGCTTTTGAGGTGGACCTTGAGGTGGATCTTGAGGTGGATCTTGAGGCAGATCTTGATGTAGACCTTGAAGGGGCTGATCTTGAGGTAGACCTTCAAGTGAATCTTGCTGATCTTGAGGCTGATCTTGAGGCAGACTTTGCTGTCCTTGGATCAGTAAAGACTGTTGTGGTAAGGGTTGATTTTGCAGTTCTTGCTGTTGTTCTTGGGATACAAATTGTTCACACTGTTCTGTGATAACACAAACAAACAATTAAAGGTTGGATTGCTTAAAGCAACCATCTAAAATAGCTTCCTAGGAAAATTGTGTTGGTGTGACATTCCAAGAGAAGTAATTCATTTTTATTAGCTGTTCTTATTTTTATAGTTGATATGGACAATTATACATGAAACCACACCCACAACTTGCCATGATCCAGTGGACAATTTGAGTATTACAATTATAGCACTTCATGTTTTCAAGGCACTTATTTTTATCTTACCCACAAAAAATTCTCACTCAAAAATAAAATTAAGAGGTCAATGACTCATGCAACTTATTTCATGCTTTGTTAGGTGGGAGGTGTTATAAAATACTTTCATGAAATTTTGTTTGAGTGTAGATACAGAACCTTAAAAATTTGTTTGTGCCTCTATGGTATTTCACTATCTAACTAACTGCAGGAATTTAGCAACAATGATCTACTAATTTATCATAAGTATAATTATACAAGAAGCAGAATAAAATTTACCTGCACAATTAACTTCTTTTATAGTAATAACATCTTCTCAATATTTTTACTGACCAATCAGATTGCCTAAACCTAAGCTATATCTAAAATTAATAAAGATACCTTTATGCCTTTTCTTAGTTCCATCAGCTTCTTCGGCATCAGTTTTTTTGTTATTAGTTTCTTGAATGGGAGTCTTTAAGAATTCATTAGATGCTTGTTCATTATGGCTAGCATCATGATTAGCTTCACATTCAAAGTGATCTGCAAGTACTTCCTTAAATTTGCACTCCGGTTTGGAAGAGTTATGGTCAGACATCTTGCTTCCTTAGCTACCTGCCACTCACTATGTGAGATGACACGTCCTGTTTCACTCAGTCACAATCTAGCAACATAGTGAAGAAATAATGAGGTAGTATAGCAACTTAGTCAGCGAAGGTTTAGAATAATATAAACTGTAGAGAGGTAGCTAGGTATGTAGTTAACTGTATGGATTTAACCTATATCAGGGGTGTAGACAACTTTTCAGGACTGGGAGGGCTAATAAGGTAAAGCAAAAGAACTACAATTCGGCTCAAAGAGGAGGGTTCGGGAGGAAAATATGTCCCCTCAATATAGCTATAGCTGTCTGATGCTACCAACTAGTAAAAACTCACATGGAAGGACCTAAGACTCTCAGACTTCTAGCTATACCAGATTCTAAGAAAACACTTATACTACAGAGCAACCTAGAATGTGGTAGGTTAGAAAATCAGAGAAATGCAGTGAGAGAAGAATCCAAGCATGGGGTAATTTCTATTCCAGTTATTCAATAAGTGCTCAATAGTATAACTAAATTCATGGTAATAATATAATCATATTCAAGACTTCCTAGCTAGACCAGACTTCAAGCAACACCTGTACCAGGTATTAAGGAAATGAATTTGGATAACCAGAGGTTTCCCCATAATTGTCTGATAGTTACTTCATATAATTATAGCTACATTGAGTAGCATGTTAATATTACCTACCCACTCAATCTAGATTTCCTATAGCAGCTACTTTTATACAGGTTTATTGGCTGTGATCTAAAGCTATAAATCTCCTCTCTGTGACTGAGAGAACAAATCAAAGCATGAGAACAAGTTTTAAGCAAACAGGAATGCATGAATTCTAACAGTAGAAATAGCTAGGTTGTATATAACTATATAGCACAAAGTATGAGCAACATGAAAGTATATATACAGCTATGTGACATGGTTCGCAAATGAACCATGGCTCCACAACAACATTATCTTATCTGCAGCTATCAGTAAACAAATTAACTTAATATTCATGAGCTCACACACCCCTCTCCAATTCTGTTATTATAGGTATTACGTAGATCCGGTTTATTTCACTGTCACTTCAATTTCGCTATTTTCACGGTAGGTAAAGGGAAGCGAAAATAAAGAACTTCAATTAAATTCAAAAGCATTAGCTACCTAAATTGAAATCCTCTTCCTCAGTGAAAATAAAAAACGTGAATTGCTTTATAATACAAGATTTTATGAGATCAGTGAAAATATATAAAGTGTCTTGAAAATAACTGGATCTATGGTAACTAAAATAGTCTACTGAGTGACCCCTCCCCCAACACACACAAACACACACACACCAAACAATCAGATGCAGTTTCAGACAATAATTATTAATTAAGCACTATGACTATGGGTGCTGTTTGTGTCAAAATCAACTAAAAAACCTTAATATGCACACAACATTCACCTACTTTGTGTAGAAACTAGTTCAGAATGTGTCGACACAAAGTAGGCCTCTATGTCCTTTATAAAGTATACTTCCATTCATAAAGTAATAGTATTTTATCGTTACCTCCCTAAACTTGACAGCTCCGCCACTCGTACAATGTACCTCTGAAGTTCCGTTTAGTTGATTTTCAAGGTTGAAATAGAATAAATACGTACTACTTAGGCTAGCGAGACTAATCAGTGATTAGGCTAACACAATTCAAGCGAACAGTACTACTCGAATCATTATAGAAAAGTGCAAGTAGATACGCCCCCCACCCACCTCCCTGTATAGTAGTGAATTTACTTGTATAGTAGTGAATTTACATGACGACGCAGCTTAGTCTGGCACGAAAACTTTCCACTTAGCTGACTAGTCGAGTCGCAGCTAAGAACTTTCACAGTATTACAATTTACAGCTACCGTATTTCCCGAAATTTTCGTTTACTTAATTCATAATTTTCATGTTGTTTTAATTTCTGAAAGAGCCTAGCAAGCCCAGCATGCTGCGCTGTGCGTAAATTTCGTAATAAAAGTGACATCCAAAATTAAAATGACGAAAATTTCAGCAAATACGGTGTCACAGGGTATGGCCTCCGGTGTACATTTCCTCCTACGGAGCTGGCGCTCTTGGGGTATGGCCTCCCCCCAGTTAATTTGGTATAGCCTCTGCCCCCAGGGTATTTTCTCCAGCCTATGTTTTGGCAGGAGCAGCAGAGGTAGACAGTGGTAGCTAATAGAATTTTCCACACTGTCATCTATTTAAATCTCTTGTTAGGAGTTTCTGCACCAGGAGCTTCTGTCCTAGGGTATAGCCTCCCCCCCATAGAATTTTCTACACTGAGTTTCTGTTCCAGGAGCTTCTGTCCTAGGGTATAGCTTCCCCCTATAGAATTTCCTCTATAAAGTATATAATCTCTTCTCAGGAGTTTATACACCAGGAGCTTCTGTCCTAGGGTATAGCCTCCCCCCTCTGTCTTTGGATCTAGCCTATTAATTTACTATTTAGCTACCACCTCAACCGCTGCAGGGGGGGGGGGGGGGGGGGGGGGGCAATTCTTCAGGTAATATCCATGTAGCTATTATAACATTATAACAAGAGAATAAGTTATTCCTGTTTAATAGTGAACTATGTAATTCCAGACAGCAACTGTCTGATCCAAACAAATAGAGCCAGGAAACTTTCCCAGCTGATCACAATTAATTTCCAGATATTGGTACTTTTAGGGCAATTCTTCAGGTAATATCCATGTAGCTATTGTAACAAGAGAATAAGTTATTCCTGTTTGATAGTGAACTATGCAATTCCAGACAGCAACTGTCTGATCCAAACAAATGGAGCCAGAAAACTTTCCCAGCTGATCACAATTAATTTCCAGATAATCAATATTGGTACTTTTCAGACTACAAAAGAGCATAACAGTGTAGAGTGAAACTCATAACTTTACAAAACAACCTACATATCTACTTGTGTCACAAATCTTAAGGTGGGGTGTAAAAATATAAATACACGAGATGCCACAAAAGCCATTAGCCTATTCATAATCTCTATTAGTGACCCTTCCAAGAAATGGACAACCTAGCTAAATCAAATAAGTTTACCTATAACTAGTACATTTCAAACCTCTGAGAAGCAGCTACTCCTAAACTCCCCTCAATTCCTCAACTCTGAACGAATGAAGGCAACTGTAAACCACTTTTTCCCGTTTTATAATGCTCGAAATTTTCTTACACTTTGCACTTTGTCCAAAAAGGTTGATCTTGGTCTCAAAATGATCTATTAAGTTACAGGATATTAGGCAGGAACTTTCTTCAGAAAGTCCAGGGATAATATTATGTGTTTTATGCCCAACATGATGGACTGTACATACAAATGCACTACATAAAAATCATTTCTTCAAAATTAATTATGATGTATTACTATGTACAGTTCTGGGAGGAATCACTTGATTTTGTTAGAGAAACTGACATGACTGTCACACTTTTATTATGGAATTAAATTAGGTGAATTGGACCTTAGACATAATGACAAACTTAGTAAAACACTTCAGTCTTCTTGCTGTAGAAGCCCAAATGACTGTTATAACATTAGCTAAAGTCGCTAAGAACAGATAAAAAATTTGGACTTAAATATTAGTGAAGAATTAGGTGTAGCTACATGAACCAGAATTACCAAGAAAAAGAAGGGTACCACAAAGACTCAAAGTAGGTGAGTCTGAAGACCACTTTTTTTTGATGTTAAGAATTAATAGCTATTACTTTGCAGCAATAACATCTAGTGCCTGTTTATAGGGTGTACTCCAAGCTGAAAACTCTTATTTAAAGCAGTTAACAATTTTATAAGGAAGATTTAAATTGACACACAGCTGGGCATTATGGCTTACAATCTTCCCTGTGAAATATGATTTTAGTGATATTCCAGAGTATATTAAATAGGCAAGATTTGTCTGAAGTGTGTGCTTTAACATCTTAGTAATGTCTGCCTCAAATGCTGTGAGTGAGCCGTTGTTTAGTTCACTTCCAAGAGTAAAAATGATCAATCAGGACTCAACTTAGACTAAATAATGTAATGATTCTACATATTCATAAGTATTAAATTCAATAGATATAATTTGTAGCTGGTTACATTGCCAGCAAATATTTACAAACTGATTATCTAATTTGTATTTCATTTATGATGATGCAGCAGGTTGGTATAATAATTATTTAATAGAAGGGTATAACTATTATTAACTCACCCCCTACAAATCAGCCATTTTGGACACCCAGAGTACTAGAATAGCCTCAGACTCAGAACCAAATTTAAAATTTTCCTGGGGACATGTTTAGACTCATTATAGCTCTAGGGGATTTTTTGTACTGATCCCCACTTTGAAATACCTTCCTATAATTTATTATACACCCCTGCATCCCACATATCTCAATGTTGATTTAACCTATGAGATAAGACAGTCTACTTAGTACAGACAATAGACCTGACTAAGCATTGACAAAATTTGAGCAAAATTGGCAGCCAGAAGAAAGAAACAATTTTTGCAAGTAATATTGGGCTGCCAATTTTGTCAAAAAAAACAAAATGGATGCCAGTGAAGATGCCTAAGCAGAGATTAATTAAAATGGGCTAATGCTTTCAGACTGGTATTGTAAAGTCTAGTTATCTTTTGCTTAAAATCAAGAGTCGTTTCAATTCAACAGTGCTTTACAGCTTATCAGCAGTCATCTTTGGAAGACTACCTGGAATTCTGTTATGTTGCAATACAACCTTACTCATTAGGTTCACTAGAAATACACCTTAATTACAGTATGCAAAAAGAAAGCAAAATGGGTGAATCAGAAAAGCAATAGGAAGCATAAAAGCTAAGCAAAATAGGCAGGAAAAATTTTGTCAAGGCCAGACAAAGTGCATTATCACATTTTCCACTACCTGTATAGATATTCCAGCAGACAAGGTATCACTGTTGTATTAGTTAACTAAAACTAAAACTAAAATGGATAATAGTTCACTAATTTCTTTACTACTAAAACTAAACTAAACTGTAGTTCACTTACTTGCCAAAACTATAACTAAACTATTTACATCATATTGCACCAAAAACTAAACTAAAACTAATGAGAGCAGAGGTTGAATCTAATATTAGTTGAGCACACCTCCAGCTGATAATTATTGTATTAATGTTTGTAGTTAACAAGCAGCATTCATCCCATGGAAGCAAAAAATTACATTTCCAACTAACTTAAACTATGATTGTATAAGTTGATTGCCCCAAAATAGCTACCATGGTCTTGTAACTAACTAGAACTAAAACTAATGCTAGGCTCTTGTAACTAACTAAAACTAAACTAAAAGAAATACCAGGCTCTTGTAACTAACTAAAACTAAACTAAAAGAAATACCAGGCTCTTGTAACTAACTAAAACTAAACTAAAAGAAATACCAGGCTCTTGTAACTAACTAAAACTATACTAAAATGTTGTAAGATTCCAATAACTAACTGAAAACTAACTAATAGTCCAAAACTACTAACTAAACAACAATACAAGGTATCTGATGATCTTAATTTTAGGTATTACATGATTGTGTCACAGCATTCCTTAGTCTACCGTCTTTATTCAAACAGAACGAATGATCCAGTCTAGCTGAAGAAATTCAATTCTTGGAATTAATTAATGGATCTAATTGACAGCAAGTTAGCTGTTAGTTTTGGGCATGAATCTAATTTAGCATAATTATTCCAGGAACTTGTTCTCCAAGTAACAGTGGTCTAACACTATAGGACTGATGTGTTTGCACACTCTTTGTACCATAATAAACTTTTCCAGGAAATAACTCCTGTACTACGCATTATCCAATCTAACATAAGAAATTCAGTTCCTGGAATTTTTCAATGAATCTAATTAACTGCAAACTGATTGTAATTATTTTTTTGCCATGCGTTGTATTAGAATAAAGATGGTAATCAGGGAAATACAGTAAGGGGTTAAGATCACCACTAGCTATACTGACTACTGCTGTGTAGACAAAACATTGCAATAGTGATCTTTTGATGCAAGCTAACAACACAATAAGTTTAAAAAAATCATACAAACGTCATTATTTCCATGGTCACATACTTAATTCTACTTTACAATCTTTCTCCTCCCATTGCATATGTTCCATTGCTATTTTGCAAGCAAGTCTCTTGTTCTTTAAATCTGCAATAGCCCTAACAACTTCATTCCATGATGGTATGCGGTTATTGTAGTAACTTGTCAGACATCCACGCTTCTTCTGTGTAGATTTCTCTGTGGACTCTTCTAACTGGTTCATGATAGCTTCATCAACTTTCAAATAAGTACAGAGTCCATACCAGTCACCGAATTCTTCTGTTGCCTTGAAGAGGTCCCTCTTGTCAATTATGGGGTATTCTGAATAAATACAGCAAACAAGAACCTAACAAGACTACCACTCCTTGTGTACCACAAACTCCTACTCCCATAACTGAGCCCTCATTCTCTATGAAACAGGACCCCCACTCCTTGAGTGATGGAGACCCCAACTTCCTATGTAACTGAAACCACCCTCACTGTGTAACAAACCTTTGAGTTTCTTAACTTTGTTTGGGTCAGCCTGACAAAAAAAAATAATATAAAGATAAACTATAGTCAATTCTTATTAGATGAGGTCATGGTTTTGAAGATGAACTGTCTACCATGAAAATTTCAACTTTTGTTCTTTGCTTCCATCGTCATATTATAATTGCTATAGCTACAGTAGAACCTCCCTTATACGGGCAGTCTGGTTTTAGGGGGTGCCCATAACTCGGATTTGCCCGTATCTCAGAATAAAGGAAGATGTAATGTTATGAACCCTATGTATTACAAAAAAAAGATGATAATTTGGTTTGTTTCTTAGTCTCCATTCTTTTCCTTTTGCTTGCCATAGTAGTATGCTATGCACATGCTCAATATGGACATTGAACCATGCCCACATATTACATAATATGTATTATTGAAAGGTCAAAGTTCCAGATATAGCTGCCCGGTTGAAGGAGGTGCCCGTATCTTGGGAGTCCGGATAAGGGAGGTTCTACTGTACTTGCTCATAAAATCATTTAAAAAGGTCTTTTTTGTGTATGTAACTGAGTCCTGCCGGAAATTCCACAATCACTACTGTTCATATTATAAGAGTTTATATATCACTTGAAGGAAATTAACTCACTAGAGTTGTGCTAGGAGTGGCCAATGGTTCTTCCTGGATAGGATTTACTGAATAAATAATAAGTTAACCTTAGAGTAATACCATATCTACAACATAGCTATAGTATTACCTATAGTAGTTACATAAGGATTCAACTTGATAAAGAGAAATGCAGCCAAAATCATTCCAACAAAAATGATCATCAGTACATATTTCCAAGGAATTCTCTTCCCCATAAACATAGAAGCAGCCACATGGTGGTGGTCTGTGTATATAATTGAAGTTATTGATTTACAGACTACTTTAAGTGGTGATGTACAGTGAAAAGTGGTCTGTCTAATTACTGATAGGTGTATACTGTATAACACAATTAAGTAATTAGTTTATTGTTCATAGCCACTACTGCTATTGTTCTGCTAAGTAGCAGTTTACATGACCTTTGACCTCCAGCAGGCTCAGCTGCAATGTCTCAACCACAGACCAGCCATTACTGCTTTAATTTTAGCAACTAGCTAAAATTTTTACCAACCAATAAATGATTTGAGCCAAAATCGCTATTAATAATTTACCTGCTAAAATAATGTGTTACAGTTTAATTTTTCTTATAGCAAACTAAAATTAATGGTAAAAGGATAAAAAATTAGGTTGAGTGTTCAATGTTACATGTATTAACTAACAAGACTGATAGAATTGTAATTCACAAAATAATATATGTCAGAGTTGAGCTGCTGAGTAAAGGTCTATGGCCAAGGTGGAGGGGGTTTCAGGATTCTAATCCACACCCCCAACTCATTCTAAGGTCCATTTATTATTAAGGTACATCAAGAGGTTACTATACAGGCTAAATATCAACTTTATACAGTCGCATAAAGTGACAGTGTATCTCTTGTATGTGTGTAGTGATGACTATTTCACATACTCATAAACAGATTGTAAATTAGTTGTAGCTATAATAATGTATCCAGAGGAAGTATAGTTATTGTCTTGTCTTTCCAGGGGAAAATCTAGGACCTTGAATGGGGCAAGGGGTCAAAATAAGTGATTGTCCTGTCTAGACTAATAACCACCATCATTAAAACAAGTTGGTAAAGTAAACACAATGCCCCCTCCATGCCCCCCTCCATGCCCCCCTCCCCATAGATCTGTGTCTCATGAATCTGTCCCTGGCTTCTATGTACAATTACAATGATTGAGGGCTGGGTAGCTTTTCATTGTCAGAAGTCTATAGTGATTGTCATAGTTTACATGAAAGCTACTCCAAGCCACTGAACAGTTACCATAGTCTTCTGACAACTGACCTAAAAAACCTACAAGGCATTGTGTGGACAAGCATTTTTTGGTATACAACATATATTATCAATATTGTGATTGCTGATCACAATTATAGAGATAACCCCTCTAATACCTCCAGTTAGTCTGCTTAGAGTTATGCACCCAGGGCCATGGTCCCTAATAAAGCCAGTTAGTTCTCTACCTGTCCTGAGTTATACATCCAGGCTGCCACAGTCTCTAATACCATCTATGAATTCTCTACTTGTCAAGAGTTATATATCCAGGCTGCCTAATACAGCCTATGAATTCTCTACTTGCAAAGAGTCATACATCCAGGCTGTCATGATCACTATATACAGAGATGCTATACTAATACTGTATAAACCTGAAAAATTGGAAGTAGAATAATTATATAAATTATCATTACTTTGGTGAATTTTTATACTGGCAGTTAAGGTCAAAAAAATATATTCTCAGAGTTAACCTCACCTCTAAACTTGTATTTTTCTTTTGGCCTTTCATCATGTGACAGTACATGGCCTTCGTCTTCCCTAGTGATCACCCTCTCTTTCTCATTACTATTATGAAATGGCACAGGATCAGTATCTGGAATCGATCTCTGTGGTCTTCTCTTAAGCCCCTCTTGCTTTTGAGAAACAGTCTCATCAATTCTCTGTTTCTTTTCTGAAATGATAAGTTTATACAAGTGACTCTGTGTAGTGTGTACCACAGCAGACATGCAGATACTATTAAATAGGTAATGTGGCATATACAACTACAAATGCAAGCTTTTCCAGTTGCAAGATAACTCACACAATACTAGCTATGGTAGTTCATTGTACGGTATAATTTAGAATAAATACCAGTGGTATGTTCAGTTCTGTTTGCTTCAAGGGTTGTTTGTTGTCCTATACATTTTTGTCAGTCTGTCATACTTTGCTATCAAAGTGTATGTGTGGTTCTAAAAAAATATTCTAGCTAATCAGAAGATAGCTCTAACAGAGATAGCTATAAGAGATGAATATGAACGAAGTATAAATTTGCCAAACCCAAAATAATATATAAACTCACTCATCAGTTAATATTAGGTAAATCTCACCTCTAAACTTCTTTGGCCTTTCATCACGTGACAGTACATGAACTTCATCTTCCCTAGTGACCTCCCTCTCCTTCTTATTACTCTCTTTCTTATTACTATCATGAAATGGTACAGGATCAGTATCTGAAATCCCATTCTGGTACGATCTCTCTGGTCTTCTCTTAAGCTCCTCTTGCTTTTGAGAAACAGTCTCTTTGATTCTCTGTTTATTTTCTGAAATGGTAAGTTTAAACAAGACTGAAAGTGACTCTGTGTAGTGTGTACCAAAGCAGACATGTAGCTACGTAATGTGGTATATACAACTACAATATAAACTTTTCCAGTTGCAAAATAACTAACACAATACTAGCTATGGTAGTTCATTGTACGGTATAATTTAGAATCATGAATACCGGTGGTGGTACGTTCAGTTCTGTTTGCTTCAATTTTTGGTAAGGGCTATTGTCCTATACACTTTTTTGTTGGTCTGTCATTATTATGTGTGTGGGTCTAAAAAAATACTCTAGCTAATCAGAAGATAGCTCTAACAGAGATAGTTATAAGAGATGCATGTGAAGGTCATAGTATAAAATTGCCAAACCTCAACATAATATATATACTCACTCATCAGTTAATGTATTAGGTAAATCTTACCTCTAAACTTGTATTTTTCCTTTAACCTTTCATCATTTGATAGTACATAACCTTCATCTTCCCTAGTGATCTCCCTCTCTTTCTCATTACTATCATGAAATAGCACAGGATCAGTATCTGGAATCCCATTTTGGATTGATCTCTCTGGTTTTCTCTTAAGCTCCTCTTGCTTTTGAGAAACAGTCTCATCAATTCTCTGTTTATTTTCTGAAATGGTAAGTTTATTGTACAAGACTGAAAGTGACTCTGTGTAGTGTTGTGTAGTGTGTACGACAGCAGACATGCAAACTTTTCCTGTTGCAAGATAACTGACACAATACTAGCTTTGGCAGTTCATTGCTTGCATGAACAGTATAAATATCATAATGTAGAAATAATGAATAAAATATTATTAGAAAGTCTTTCATTAAAAAAAACATAGCTACTGAACACTTTTAACTAGAAAGGGTTGGAAGTGAATGATTTCCAAGTGTTTAAAGAATATGTAATCTAATTTAGTACACCCTAGAGGAGTGGTTAAAACCTTTATTTAGTAAGTGGTCCCTGTGCAGTTAAATGTATAATTAGTGATTAGAGGAGTGGTATCTGTTTCTAGGACATAGCTTAAGGTAAAAGTTCAGGGAATTGGAATAAGATAGATTCATTACCTTCAGCCTGCATTGCATTTTGTGGACTTTGACAAGACACAGTTGGTAGTAATTTCAATAGAGATAGTGTTTGACTCTCAGGAAAAACTTTATCTCTTTTGGGAATGTGATCTCTGTTAGGAAGAGTGACTTCCACAGCATAGAGTTGGTTGGGATGGCAACGCCACACCCTCCCCTGGCTATCACTCATACCACGAAGGATAAGAAGAGAGAACAATATGGTGTCTACCTCCGAGAGAACCTACATATATTTAATAGTGTTGACTCTTAGACAGGTCTGCTTATACAGTGACCTATACAGACAATCTCACTGAAACAGACATTTTACGTAAGTTGGTAAGCCTTATTTAAAGGAAAGATGCCTTCTCTACAGTGAGGTTACCTGTTGTTTGTACAGTGTGATTTCTATAAAGGTTTTACTGAATTAGAGAGGTTTGTACCCTTGCGTATTAAAAAAATATAACACTAAATGGGACACTCTCCTTATAAGTACATACATTAGGTGCTATATCAATGTGATAGATACAGCAGGTTGACCTATCCACATGATCTTTGAAGAGCTCCAGGACAGTGTCTGGAGTAACCACAGGACCGTGTAGAGGGATAGTCATGTGGACATTGCCACATTCTTTCAATCGGAGGTTCATCTTCAAATTCTCTGCCAATTGCTGGATGTATAGAGACTTTCCCACCCCTGAACGCTCCGATGTAACAATACGAACACGTGAACTGTAATACACAAGTTAGTTCATGAGTGACTGTATGTGAGTAAATTCTTGCCTTTCGTGGTCAACAGCAGATGCTGAAGTGATAGTTCCATATTGAGAGATAGAGGACTCCTCTATTTGCATCTGACTGGTAAAGTGCATGGTGAGGTACCTCCTATACTCCTGTAAATCAGTCTGTGTCACAAAATGACGGCGAAATTGGTGGAGCTTAGAGATAAAGTGGGATTTCTCTTCCTCCTCATTACTACAGATAATCACCAGCCGATAATCTAAACAAGGAAGTTTTTTTCGTGAACACTGAAGACTGATGTACCCACAGCCTTTCATCAATGTTACAAGATTATT
Source organism: Diacarnus erythraeanus (assembly GCA_964016965.1). Lineage (NCBI taxonomy): Eukaryota > Metazoa > Porifera > Demospongiae > Poecilosclerida > Podospongiidae > Diacarnus > Diacarnus erythraeanus. The sequence continues at coordinate 2,169,349 of OZ024686.1, read as the reverse complement.
ATATAGAGTGAAACCTGGCTATATTAACCACACTATTATTGGTGGCTATATTGACCACACTATTATTGGTGGCTATATTGACCACACTATTGGCTGTAAAAATAGTCCTATTGGCTATATAAAAGTAGCATTAATAGGAAAGTATTCTCAATAAGCACTATAAGGACATGACCTAGTTGAAAAGTGGTCTTATTAAGGTGTGGTCTGATTAGAAAGATCTCATTGTAGTGGCTTATATAGAGAGGTGGTCTTATTAAGAGTGGTCTAATTAGAAAGGTCTCACTGTAGTGGCCTTATAATAGAGAGGAGGTCTTATTAAGGTGTGGTAGGTTTCACTGTATAAACACTATCAGGACATGACCGATAGATATTGATTAAGGAGTGGTCTTATTAAGCAGGTTCCATTGTACTAATAAAATCAATTCCTGCTGCTGGTACATCCCTATAGCAACAAGTAGAACAGAGAAGTCTAGTAATTGTGATATTATACATAAATGAATGTCTTACCTTGCTTTCCTTGAGTAAGATCAGAGAGAGACCGAAGGGCCCAGTCACTGACTTGGTAAGAGAGCTTCTCGGCATGGACCAGGCAGAAGATGCGTTTAAACATGGGATCTTTCACAGCCCTCATCCAAAATAACTCAATCTGAAGTAATATTCATTAATAAACAAGTTTCTTCATCCTTGCAATGAAATATACTATTTAGCATACAAAACCACACACAATTATCATCCAAATTGCTTTACTTGTCACATTGAATGCACTCATCCCATTGCCAATTCAACGCCATGATATTGTAGCTAATAGTACCAATAATGTGCAATTAGTATTGCAGTATAGGCATTAAAAATGTGTTATAAACATAGGAGTTGAAGCTTTAATGTGATATTTTATAGCTATGGGCAACCTTTATTATAGTTACCATAGCAACACATGACAAGGAATATATCATCACCATAGCAACATACATGGACATCACAGTATGCATTACTATGGCACAATGACGAGAATGTGTGCATCAATAAAGTCAATTAATTAGTGACCTCTTCTTTAGTTGTAGATGGATTACAGAGTAATATCTCCTCTGGTGTAGGAAGAGGGAGATCATAACTAATATCTTCCATATAAAGACAAAGGGTTGCTTTCAGAATCAAGTCTACAATAGAATAAAGTTTACATAACACCGTCCGTTAACTTCTGTAAATAGTGTGGAACACCACTGCATATATTGTTAGCATAAAACAAAATTCCTAACAACAGACTCGTCCAACCATATTCATAGTTCCTTACCTGGATGCAGTACCAGTAAGTTAGGATAACCATCCTTCAGGAACTGCTTAGGAAAAGGTCTTTGCTCCCGTACCTCACCTAAAATAAATGATAAATGAATCATTAGCTAACAAAATTAAATATAATGTGCATAAAAATCTCTTGTACAATATTATTAATACCTTGTAACTTTTCACTCAAATTCGTCAAAACATTTCCAAGCTGTTCCAAATTTAAATGTCTTTCTTCAGCTCTTGAGTCAGCATGGATACTTATAGGCTCACTACTCTTCCTACTGATCATTCAAACAGCATCAAATTAACAACATTTAGAGAGTAATGTATATCAGTGTCATTTGCCAAGAAGAATCTATTCATATTTAATATGTTGGCATATAAATGAAATTGATTCAGTTCACTACTTGATTAGCTCAAGTATGTACTACTGTATATTCTACTATATAATTATATGAATGTTATTGTGATGCTGAGATCCTCAAAGATCTGAGGTCATCTGTTGCTTTATTAGCCCTAGCCTTATAGCCTTAGTCTTAGCCGTTAGGCCCTAGCCTTAGTCCTAGCCTTTGGCTCTAGCCTTAGTCCTAGCCTTTGGTCCTAGCCTTTGGTACTAATTTATGTGCTGACAGGATAATATGATCAAGCACTTGTTACTGTGAATATTAATCTAATTTTATGTAGAGCTAACTCAGCCTGAATTTCTTCAATAGAAAGAGTCTCTGATCACCATTACATTTTTCATGCAATACTGACATACTATCTTACCAGTCCTTCTTAAAATCATCTTGAGGGTGAGAATCTTCTCTGGAGAGCTGGGATATAAGTTCTTCTTCATTATCGTATTTGGCAGCTAATGAGTCTATGTAATCACATTTCTCCACTGCTTCAATATTCTGCTGCACAGTGTAACCAGCTCTTCCAACATCACTGCTTGTTGAGGCATGAATGTCTGCCGATTTCATGATTTCATCTGTTAAAGGAATTGTACCAGATGCATGACTACTAGTAGTATCCATTGGTTCCTGAGTGTTCACAGATGACTGCTCAATTTCTTGTGTAATGATCTGTTTGACTGCATCACACACGACATCTGAAGTGACGTCTAATGAAATGCTTTGAAGCAGTGCTAGAACATTTGGAGAGATGACAGATGTTTCTTTGGAGTTCTTAAGTGCTCCTAACTCTCTTCTGAGAGTCAAAAGTTGAAATGTAGTGTAGTAGTTTAGCTCATAAAATCTGTCTCGAATTTGCTTGACCTTTTCCTTCCAGTCAGAGAGCTCAGTTTCCATTTCTCTGGCTTGTGCTTGCAAATGACAAACAACTTCATTCTGGAATTCACTGTCGGCAGAACATGGTACTTGCAGGATCCAGCCAATGTATTTCACATTGCCAAACTTTTGAAGATCAATCAAGACTTCGGCAATACGACACACACTGTGGAAAGTCTGAGTGAAGGAAAGAGAATATATCACGACTAGGTAAAATTGCTAATAAATTTTCATGAGTACTTTATAACCATTACAATCCAAATTACCATAGAATTAGAACTGACTCTAGTACTTTATTTAGTACATACTCGGTGTTCTAATGCTCAGTGTTCTTGTGTACAATTCGAGCATTCTAGTACTTTAGCACATGCTCGGTGTTCTAGGTACAACATGATCACATGGTAGTCACTTAATTATGTATATTTACATGTGTTCAAGTTATAAATGTACCTTAGAACCCTGAGCCGAACCAGTAAAGACAATTCCAACAAGTCTGTATATATATACAGGTACAAAAAAAGACCTTCATTACATTGTTCGTGTATACAGATGTTGTGTACAGTGTGACTTCTCTATTCTGGACACCTTGGGACAAATAAAAGTGTCCTGATTAGAGAGGTGCCCTCATTTCAAGGCATGAAGTTCTATAAATGCTAAAGCTGTTTTCAGAGGGATATTCAAGTGTTCTTAATATAAAAATGTCCTCATTTCAGGAGTGTATGTAGAGATGCATTTCAGTGGGATATACAGACGTGTCCATTTTAGAGAGATAGAATTAAAGGGGGTTTACTTGTTGTGTCAAAGGTACTTACATCAAGAAAGAGGGTTCTATTCTCAGCATTACTACCAGTGATAAACACCAATATACTCTCCAAATCTCTCAACTCATCTACATTATAAGTTCGTTTTGTGAGAGGTTTCTCCCTCTCCTTCAGCAACAGGCTAATCATTTTACTGTGGCTCTTGCAAATAATAGGCTTTCTTGTTCCAATTTTATAACAACCACACTCAAATATGTTGTTCATTTGACCATAAGAGGTGACTTCAACTGAGCCTTGGGTGAGCTTCATAGACATGAACCATTCAACTTCCTTGTTACAATCTTTCTGTGAAGAGAGCAGTAGATCATCAATACAATGTTATAATTATATTATTTTACATTATCCTTAATGTGACATAATATTTGTCCCTTTAATTCATCTTAATTGATACTGACTATACTGTGGAAAAAATGTAGAATATTTAGAGGTAGATGCATGTATTTAGAGGTAGGTATTTAGAGGTAGGTACATGTAGAATATTTAGAGGTAGGTGTACAAATATTTAGAGGTAGGTGCACATAGAATATTTAGAGGTAGGATGTAGAATATTTAGAGGTAGGTGCTGCAGAATATTTAGAGGTAGGTGCTACAGAATATTTAGAGGTAGATTCATGTAGAATAGAATATTTTTGGTAGGTGCATATAGAAGTAGGTGCATGTAATAGTTGCATTGGTGGGATTTTTGCTACTATAATAAATGCTCTACTAGTAAAATTTGGTGAAGTGACAGATTGCAAGCACTTTCTGGAACTTACCAACAGTCTGGGTAGATATGGAGTTTGTTCTATTGCTTTCCATACTTTCTTGCAACTGGTTTTAAAGGTTTCAAAGCTTGAATCATTCTTTAAGTCATAAATCAGTGGACCAAAACCATTTCCAATCATCTTAAGATGGTAAAGTTTGTCAATAGTGAGGTCACCTTCTCCTGCTGCCGTATGCAGAGCCACACTCACAAACTTGTGCAGATTGCTAACCTCTAGATAGGAAATAGTATCATGGATTAGCTAGCTGTTCTAGTCCATTAATAATAATAATAGATAAGCCTTGAATCAATAGGCTTTTAACAGTCTATAAAATAGCTGCACGATACAAGTAAATATAAGGTAAGGGGTCGTCTATAATAAGAGTGTGATTATATGTGTGATACATGGTAAAGGGGTTATACATGGTAAATGTACAAATGTGTAGTTCCATATCATTCGCCCCTTGCTTTCAAATGTTCAGTAGTAGTCCGGAGGACGCCTCATGCGTTGTGAGCGCCGAAGTACTGGCTCAACTGTTGGAGTAACCGGATTGTTAGAGTCGGAGAATCGGTTGGGTATTGCTGGACCTGGGGCAGGAGTTGGAGCAGTTGCAGCCGGAGTAGCAATATTTTCAGATGCAGTGACATCTACAGGCAGTGTGGTGGTAGGAGTTTCCCCAGAAGCATGTTGGGGAGTATCGGCCTCATCAGTGTTGCCAGCTCCATTTGGTGGCAAAGCAGTACTGTCTGTCGGTGGATTGTCCTGCAGTGGCGTGTCTCCATAAGGAGCAAGGTGTCGAATAGACACTGTAGCCTCTCGCCCATCAGCATGCCGAATGTGTGCATACTGTGGATTGGCTTGCAGTAACTGGACCTCGTCTACCAAGGGGTCAGTTTTGCTAGTCCGAATGTGGCGCTTGAGGAGGACAGGACCGGGTACAGAGAGCCAGGTTGGCACAGATCCTCCAGTGGAAGATCGCCTCTCAAATTTGAAGAATCGCTCATGAGGTGTACAATTAGTAGCTGTGCACAGCAGAGATCGGAGGGAGTACAGGGCATCAGGGAGTACATCTTGCCAGCACGTAACTGGTAATCCTCGAGTCTTCAGAGCCATCATTATTGCCTTCCAGACTGTCCCATTGTACCTTTCCACTTGGCCATTACATGCAGGGTTGTAGGGAGTGGTACGACTGGTGGCGATGCCTCGACTCAAAAGAAACTGACGAAGTTCTTCACTCATGAAGGAGGAACCTCTGTCTGAGTGAATATATGCTGGCATTCCAAAGAGAGAAAAGAGCTGGCACAGACATTGGATGACACTCTGCGTAGTGATGTCCTTGCATGGGAACACAAAAGGGAATCGGCTATACTCATCAATGATGTTGAGGAAGTAGGTATTTTGGTTGTTGGACTTCAAGGGGCCTTTGAAATCTATATTCAATCGCTCGAATGGTTGAGTAGCCTTGATTAGATGAGCTTGAACAGGTGAATAAAACTGAGGTTTGTGTTCTGCACACACCTGACAGGCCCTGGTCATCTGTCTCACATCCTCAATGGAATATGGTAGATTCCGTGTTTTCACAAAGTGGAACATACGGGTGACACCAGGATGGCAAAGTGAGTTATGAAGTTCACACAGAGACCCAGCAGAAGGAAGGGCAGCACAGAAGGCTCGAGATAATGTGTCAGGGGGAACATTTTCAGCCCCTGGACGGTACACAATATCAAATCTATAGCAAGATAACTCTGTCCTCCACCTCATAATTTTGTCATTTTTAATTTTCCCCTTTTGCTTGCTGTCAAACATATAGGCAACTGACCGCTGATCAGTTGTTATAGTGAAGTGCCGACCAGTAAGATAATGCCTCCAGTGGCGAATTGCCTCAATGATGGCTTTGGCCTCCTTCTCAACTGATGCATGGCTGACCTCTGGACCGTGTAGCATACGGGAAAAAAAGGCTACAGGGCGTCCATTTTAATTGAGAGTGGCTGCAATGGCGTAGTCGAAGCATCAGTTTCAACTTCAAAAGGAGCATCCTCATTGATGGCACACACAACTGATTCCACAATATCCTTTTTGAGGTTTTCAAAAGCCATTTGGGCCTCCCGGGATATGGGGAAGGTGGATGTTGTGGTAAGTGGTCTTATCTTCTCTGAATAGCACTGAATCCATGGAGAATAGTGAGAAAAAAACCCGAGGACCCGGCGAAGACTTTTCATATCATTCGGGGTTGGGATCTGCAATAGAGAGCATAGATGGTCTGGATCAGGCCTGACCTGTCCATTTTCAACAATGTAACCAAGGATAGCCAGTTTGCGGGTGGAAAAGATACTCTTGTCATCATTGTAAGTGATTTGACGCTGAGTAGCTACATTTTGGAAACGCTTCAAATTTTCATCGTGCTCCTCTTGGTCTTTCCCACATATGGTGACATTGTCAAGGTAAGCAATAGTACCCTGTAGATTCTCACTTGCTATAATTTTAGCCATTATCCTCTGGAAACATGCCACTCCATTGGTTACACCGAAAGGTATACGTGTAAACTGGAACAATGCATTCCCAACCTGGAAAGCAGTGTAAGGTTTGTCACTCTCTTTAATACTGACCTGGTGGTAAGCACTGCGTAAGTCGATGGTGCTAAAAACTCAATACTGGGCAATGGCATTGATGGTTTCATCGATTCGAGGTAAAGGGTAAGCATCCAGGAGGGTAAAACGATTTATAGTCTGCGAATAGTCAATAACCATCCTCTTCTTGTGGTTTTCATTACGGGCCACCACAACTTGAGCTCTCCAGGGTGAATTACTGGGCTCAATAATTCCTTCAGTAAGTAGGCATTGCACTTCGGAATCAATAAACTTTCTGTCTTCATAGCAGAACCTTCGTGACTTGGTAGCAATTGGGTGGACATCAGCCGTTAGATTGGCAAAGAGGTCAGGAGGTTCTACCTTCAATGTGGTTAAGCCACAAACTACAAGAGGTGGCTTAGGACCACCATGATGGGAAGCTAATACTCTGGTGCTGCTTTTGGAAATCAAGTCTGAGAATCAAGTCTGAGCACAGACCAGGAAGAATAGACAGGTGGAGATTGGAGTATGTTTTACCATCAAGCTCTAGGTTGACAAGGCAATGACCAAGAGTCTCAGCAGAGAGTGTAGACTGGGCCATAGAGATGCTCTTACGAGTAGAATACTTCCTGAGTTTAAGAGCATTTGTGAGACGGGGATGGATAAAACTTTCGGAGCTGCAAGAGTCTATCAGAGCCCTAGTACTTACGCCATTGATGGTAACTCTGGTACTTGATTTGAGCAGGATAGGTGGAGTTGAAGAAGGGACAGTGGCTAGTGTTGGGTACACAGAAGCCGAGGTGTCAGGGTGGCCACCAGCTGGGTTAGATTTACAAGCCTTGGCAAAGTGTCCCTTCTTTTGACACCTCCTGCAGATGGCATCCTTAGCAGGGCATTTGTGGCGAGGGTGCTTACTATATCCACAAAAGTAGCACTTGGCTCCTGCAACTGCAGCTATAGTGTCATCAGAATTATTTTCTGGGTTGCCTATGTATGAGAAGACAACAGGGTAGCAGCTGCAGCAGGGAATGAAGGAGGATTAGGTGTGACGTACGTCTCAGAGCTCCTTTGGGCTACATCTAGGGATCGCGCCTGTGTAAACATAGTCTTCAAGTCAAGAGTAGTATTCTCCAGTAGGCGCTGACGAATGGAATTGGACTGTAAGCCACTAATAAAGGCATCACGCACTGCCTCATCCCGGTAAACTGTAGCAGTGACATCCTTAAACTTGCAATATTTAGCTAAAGTCTTGAGGGCCTGGAGGAATTCATCCATTGTCTCTCCACTTCGCTACCGTCGGGTTGCCAGCAAATGACGGGCAAACACTTCATTAGTGGGCTTTATATAGAGTGCCTTTAGGGTGGCTAGAGCATCATCATAGCTCTCACAGTGCTCAATATACTCAAAGATTCGTGGGCTAACATGGTTAGTTAATACCTGCAATTTATTGAGGCCTTCAGCGGGGAGGACGGAGACAAAATTTTCAAAAGTACGGATCCAGTGCAGCCAGTCCTTCTCAGCAGTGCTTGAACTGGGATCGGCATCCAGCTTTCCAGGACGTAGGAACTTATCCATTTATAGGCTGTTAAAATTGTTCTAGTCCATTAATAATAATAATAGATAAGCCTTGAATCAATAGGCTTTTAACAGCCTATAAAATAGCTGCATGATACAAGTAAATATAAGGTAAGGGGTCGTCTATAATAAGAGTGTGATTATATGTGTGATACATGGTAAAGGGGTTATACATGGTAAATGTACAAATGTGTAGTTCCATATCACTAGCACAATAATAATAATAATAATAATAATAATAATAAATAATTAATCAGGACATAATTATACCTGTAGTTTCATTTCGGATCCAGTCTACTATCTTCGTGTTATTGGCAAACATTTTAAGGCACTCTAACTTTGCAGGATTGTCAGTAAAGTCCTTCAAGAACTTTCCAGCTTGTATGAGTTCATCAATGATAGAGCTTAAAGGCATGGAGGAAGTCACCTACAAGAAATAAATCTTCATTTAAGCATAGTAGTAGAATGTGGGTTGTAATTAGCTGTATATAGGAATGAATTCCCTACATAATCACTTTTCCCTCTTTGACATAGAAAAAATATATTTGCTTCAATTGATAGCAAGAAAACTGACTTAAAACCATGCAATAGAGAGTTTAACTGTACAGTCAATACAGCAGCATCATTACTAATCATAATTGTAGAGAATAACTAGATAGACATCAAATATGTTGAATATGTCTAAAAAGATTGTCTAGAGGAGTATAGATTATTTACATCAAACATACCTGTTTTACCAAAGTCTCAATTAATGTGAAATCTCCAGTTAATCCCAGTTTTCCCTTCAAGTTAAGTACTACATCTGCTACTTCAACAATTTCATGCAGAGACCAATACTTGTCCACGAGATCTACTGCTACTGTTATCCAGTGAGGATCGTGATCCCACACTTCATTGTTCATACACTTCTCGATACCAGCGTATAAACTTTGTATCATTCTCTTCTTCTGGTCTACAGATTTAAAGTATCGATTGACTGCACCGAGCTGAATAGTTCTCTCACGAAGAGAATCAAGCAATGTTTGACACTCGGTGAAGGCAGGTTCCCAGATCTCTGTCTTGATGTCTGGTATTGTTAACTCTGAGCCAGACTTCCATTTGGCAGTAGCAGCTGTCTTCATATGCTCATTCCAAATTTTACTAAATAATCCAGAAAAATTCCTTAGGATGATATCAAATTTAATTTTGATATTGTCCAGTGGAGTGGCAGATTCCAGAGACAAGAAGCTGAAGTTTTCTTCTTTCTTCACACAAAGAACCTTTATAGGTGTCTTGCTGGTGTCCTTCATAATCTCAGCTCGGAGATGGTCCAATCCTACAAATATTTAACATGTCACCAGTAACCAAAGTAAGTTAGAACAGAATTAAAAATAATGTACAACTGAGAGGAAGCCAGTTATGTCATTATATTTACCATCCATTACAGCTGGACATTTACTATTTTACTAACCTTTCACAGGTACTGTTATACTCTGACAAACTTGTCCAAGAAGAACCACCCTCTTCCGGAACTCTTCAAGCTCATCAAATCTTTGGTGAAGCAGTTTCTTTAGTTGTTCTCCGTCAGCCTTCTTGGCCTCATTTTCAGCACACAAGACTTCAACATGATTTTTCTTTTTCTTCAGCAATGAGATCTCTTCCAGAGTCACTTCACCAGTTCTAATTCTTGTGCAAACACAATCAAGTGTATTTTCAGCACACACACATAAAAATGCACACTGTTCAGATAGGCCATACACTGAACCACCAGACATCATGACTTCATTCTCTATTATAAATTATACATAGAACCACAGGTGTGGAGAGGGCATAAAAATGGTGAAATGATGAATGTACCAAAAAATAGACTACATGCTGTGGTATAATAAAACTTATGACAAGAATTGAGGCTGGCTCTGGAAAGGCAAAAGTCGGGTTTATACCTGGTCTGGTTCTGCTGGAGTAAACTGTTTAACAAGAAGGCATCAGGCTCTGGCATAGAGAAATGAGTGGGTAAGTGCTAGAATTGCCAGTACATACTCTTGACAGTTAAAAACATGTTTACTATTATAGAGAGAATTTTGTGCATTTCTGGGAGAAAGATAACATGTTGACTTAATACAGCTGATGTGTTAGTGGACTAGCAGACTACCAATGCTCATGGTGTATTGCTACATAACATTCCTGTCAGATAGAAATTTATCCACAATCATACATGCAAAGGCCATTACAGGAACAAAGCTACAACATTGCAATGGAAACCACTACTTACTGTGAATCTTTATGAATGTCTTCCACATATCCCAGTCCAGCAATTCATCAAATGAAATTGATTCCGTATTGGGAGGGTAACGTTCTGCCAATATTTTATTAATGATTTTTCCAACATTTCTTTTTTGGACAGTGCTTGATGAAATAAGTCTTTCTATATTCTCAGTCGACTGTAACAAAAAATTTAAAAATAGGAAAGGTTCTCAATAATTTAAATTTTAATTAGTTTTAGGCCTCTACATTGATTCATTGCCAATGGGGTAATTTTGAAGAGATGTTTTAAATACTTGTGTCTTAAAAATTTGTCTTATAGATTATCATAATGAGGTAATGAGGTAGGGGTAGGAAGTTCAAAAAATTCATGATTAGGCCTGTCTAAATTATGCCAGATTTTTTGCCTAAAATGCTATTCTATAATTCTCTGGCAAGTTCCTATAATTTTTATGAAGTCAGGCTATAATTCTTGCTAAATCACCTATTATTCTTTTCAAACAAGTGACAATCAGTCAATATTTTTACAAGCTAGCTAATTAGGATTGTATTGCAACATGACTGAAGTTTTAATATAGTCCTCCAATGAACATATTTGTCTGTCAGTAAAACAGTTAGAAAAAAATACTTCTGCTGTAGCAGAAGATGGCAGGCTGCACAAGCAAAACATTCCTGTATGCCTAGGACCAGTGAGGGAGATCATATTCATGTTTCTCCTACCATTCTAACTTGTCCATTTGAGGTGAAATGTCCTTGGCTGTTGCTAAGTACTTAGGAAGTTCAACTTTTAACTCAATAATATTATGGAATCAGAAAGAGAAAATACAAAGTCCTTCAATATTATTTGCAAAAGGCAATACTAACTTTTGACTGAGTCATTGCTGACAATGTGTCAGCCTGTGTGGGTGTGGAACCACACTATCAGAAAATTCCCACCTAAAATGCTAGTATTGTTCTCAAATGCTAGTTCATATCTATTTTTCTCAAAAAAATGCCAGCATAATTTAGACAGGCCTATTCATGATACATTTTCAATAATTCAGTAAAATGGTCCTCAGACAACAAGGATTCCAAACAGTTTACAGAGAGTTCATAAAGTAGATATTTGAAATAGTAAACTAGAATTTTATGAGTTTTGATAGAAGTGTAGACTATGGTACATAGAAACTTACATTCAATTTAATCTCATCCATGACAGCATTGAGAATTGCATTGGTAATAATGCTGTGAGTGTTAGGTATCGATTCCAGAGAACAAAATATGTCAAATCTCTTACCCAAAACCTATAATAATAATAATAAATTTTACATAGAGTGTGTAGTAACTGTGTATTGGAGACACCTTGTCTAACAAGCAATAACAGAGTATTGAACTTGATCATGTTTGTGGAGTTATTTTTTTGTCTCAGAATGTTTTATAATTATAGCTGTGTACAGGTGTTTTTGCCCCTGCAATTTTAGTGCACAACAGATTAGGGTGTTGCCCTGACAGCTGACTACTCAGTTACTTCTTTGGTAGGCCAGTTTCTTATTCATTACCTCAAAGTACAGCTACAACAGAGTCTAATTATTATTAAACACAAAACTACTTCATAATGGATATCAAGTCACCAAATAAATTGACAATAACTATGTTGCACTTAGTGCAAAAAATATGCACAAACTTTTCATACCGGCAGTTATAACAGTATGATAAAAGTCAGACAAAGACTGTCTCAAAACCTCATAATTGTGCACCTCTTACAGAAAACCTGCAGAATCAGTTTGTAGTAGTGTAGGACTTGTATGAGCTCACATTGCACACATTCATTCTATTCAGTGTACCATGTTAGCCATTAATTATTGATTCTGTACTTTGAACCCACTTGGTGTGATTTGTATGATTATGACATTTGTTGATCTCTACTCCTGATTTATTGCTACAGTAGCTGTATAGATTTTTAATTGGTAGCATCAACTATATACAATTTCAATGCTATTATTTATAATTCTTATTTCTAATTGATAGTAGCTGTAAGCAATCTTAATTCTATTTCTAAATTGGTAGTAGCTGTATACAATCTTCTAATTGGCAGTAGCTATAATTTTATTTCTAATTGGTACTAGTTTTTATTCCAATTGATTGGATACTACCAATTATGGAGACAATCAAAAAGATTTAGTGGTAGCTAAATAGAAAGTGCCTTCATACCACTTTATCGATTCTTGACTTGACAATTTTGGCTACAACATCATTTTCCCACATGGACTTCACTTCATCACAACTAATCTCCATAGGAATAATAGTATTCCATATCTGTGCCATAGAGAACTATTATAATTAACCTGATACAAAGTCATTACACTTACATACTACTTAGGTAACAAAATATATATCTATCTCCTACATCTGAACATAAATTAACACATTTCAGAAATATAACTTATGACAGTGATAAAGTGTCATATGGTTACAAGTTCACTATCAATTGATTTGAACTGAGCATCACACCCCCCCCTCTTTGGAGTCAAGATGCATACATACATCTTCATACATGACACCCAGATATTTTACTTACATTATACCTTAACTTCTTCAACTTCTTGATTGATAAACTGTTGCATTCCAAATGATTTACCGACAGTTTCTTTGAAATATTTATTCAATATGTAGAATAATCTTTCAAGAGCTCCAGCAGACTGCTCATTCAAAGCCATTTTAGTGTCTCTGTCATTGGACTCAAACAATTTCATGAATTTTACACTTTCAAGCACTAATTCGATAGATCTCCTCAAAAAATCTAAATGATAATCTTCTTGATTTGATCCAAGTTTTGACATAGTCTCAGTCAAAAGGTATAATGATGCATCAAGTGTTGGTGTCAATAACCGAAACCTAAAATAGTGACAATATCCCAGAGAAAGTGAACAGCCAAACCCAGAAGTAAGGATATAGCTAATTTTTATAGGAAGCTATTAGTTAGTGAGACCTATCTAATCTATACCACCTCTCTACATAAGCCACTACAGTGAGACCTGTCACTACCTCTTAATCAGACCACCTCTCAATGTAGATCACTACAGTGAAACCTGTATCCTCATATAATATAGGCTACATGGTTGTGTTTCAATATTGCTTGTACCTTGACCTCCATATTGAGATCACTTAGCTTCCAATAAAGGCCACTTTTTTAGCCCAGAAGGTGCATGGTCACTATAATTATACAGGCTTCGTAACATTTTTGAGATCAGGTGCATATAAAATAGAGTGGCTATAACCTCTATGACCTATTTAGCATAAGTAAGTAATAATCCAACACAAACTATAGAACTTCCTACATGGGCTATTAACAGACCTTGTTTCCATATGTGACCTCATAAAGTATGCAATAAAAGACAAATGCTTGGTAGCTTCTTGAATCTGTATATCACCATTATTATGATACCCAATGAATGAGTGTCCAATTGGCTACATAAAACCACTTACATCTTCTCTGTTATATGTTCTACTATTTTTTAACAGTTTAGCACTGAAGGCCATAGAGAGAAAGGGAAGAAGATAAGAAAATAGTTGAGGCAGTTCCTTTCTTGGACAAATATAGACAAAACAGTAGAGCAACGATGGATCAAGTTCTGTCAAAGGCTTTAAATCACTGAACATGTATTCAACAATCCTATACATAATAATATATCTTTATTGATATCTGTTCACATTAAATAGCTATAGTAGAGCATAACAAAACCACAAGTCACACCTAAACCACTCCTATTTTATATGCTCACTATTACTTACCCATACTCATTGGTATAGGTTTTGCTTCTTATAGTGCTCAAACCTATGACTCTATCTTCCCAAGGAACTTTGGAGGGATCAAGACACAGTTCTTGAAAAGGTTGTATGGCTCCATGTAAGAGATGGACCAGGGGAACAGAATACAGCCACTGTGGTTTAGAAAGATATTCTGTGTGACCCAAATCAACAGTAAATCTCAGTACAGCTTCATACACAGTCTTCTTAAATGTAGGTGGAATCATATTCATCAAATATTCCCAATCCAAACATTGCCTTTGCACCGGATCAGGCATAAGACGAAGCATATTGAGAAGTGTTGATATATTTCGGGGATGTATCTGATCCATCTTGATGTGTTTTGGAATCATATGGTGTAAGCAACACAATATAACAAGAACTGAAGACATTCTTTTTCCATTCTGAAATGCTCCTTTGATCTCTAGCTGGCAAAGATCCTTTGCAATTGAAATCAGATGACCAAGAAAAAACTGGATTGAAAAATATAAGTTTCATAATGACATTGAGTTTACAAATTGGGATACTTAGTGATGAGGCATATAACTAAGTTTCTTGTTACCCACCATAACTCAAAATACTTCAATTAAGTATCATAGTTAATTGATAGGAGCTTATCTCCCTTACCAAACTAAAACATGCATGCCATCAACACTACTGTGAACAAAGGCTAAGGAAAAGACCAGTCCCTGGGGCTCATGGGTATCAGATTATCATATGGTTTTAGCCATAGTTCCCTAACCAACCTATTCCAAACCTCTACAACATACAATATAACAAGTATGCTGGTACAAACACATTTCTACTCCACTAGTGGCACACACCAGATGATTTACTGATGTATTTTGCTATCTCAAACCTCAGATAATTTTTCACATTTCCATAAAAATAGTTTCTCATCCTCATTAGATACTTGATGAAGATAAAGTGTGTCAAATATGTGCATTATCTTTGTAGTAGCTGCTTCAATATTTAGAGAAGATGATATTTTACATTTAAATAAAATAGCTTTGTATTGTTCAAAGTAAGCTTCCAATGCAAAGGATTGCATGGTTTCATGATTTGGTACTACCAGTTCCTCTTTCTTGAGATCTGAACCAGTGACAAAATCTTTCAATGCAGTAAACGTTTGTTTAATCAGACTTCTTCCTTTTATTTCAGGAAAAACCATGTTATCATATTGATGATAAACTCCTTCTATAAGAAAAAATATATAGAGTAAGAGTTGCATAAATGCATCATTGAATCTCTACCATGAACAATATAACACAACAGCACCTAATATATCACATTACAATTGATTTATTAACTTAATACCTCTTTCAGCTTCTTGTGTGGTGACTCTAAAGCTTCTGTTTTTTATACTGCTACTTCCAGGTGCACCATGCAAATATTCATATTCACCCTTATGGCTTGAAGTATTTACAACATATTTGTAATGCACACTTCTCTGGGATTTCAAAATATCATAGTTCATTGGTAGCTGACATTCAACTTCAATCAGATCTTGATTCACTTCCCTACTCATACACACAAATATAGATATAATACTAACAGTTACTACTTTAAACTCACCTCACAAGTTTAAATTCTCCAATGTTACTCTTCCAATTGCCTAATGTGTGATGACCAAACCTCAAAGACACGTCAGATGCAGTAATTTTTGAGTCCCATGCATATAATGGAATCAAAACATGAAAAATGACCAGAAATTCCTTTTCAGGAGGTGGATGAATACCAGTGGTGTTAATTTCAATAAATTCAGCATCACTCAGAGGATGTGATTCAGTAGCAACAGCAGCATATGTTTTTGACCTAGTGTTACATGATGGACGAGGAGAACTAGCTGCAGCTTGTGACCTATTAAAAATGAAGATCTAACAACAACAACAACAACAACAACATGATGATGATAGTAGCATTGTCATGAACATAAAAGGATCAAGCATTAGCATATGCAGTGAGACACAAATTTAAAATATGAGGCACACTAACATGCAGAGTGTCAGTGTGGGTAATTAGACTTGCTATTGGATTTTAAGGCTATGTCTTAACTAACAGGATATAGTGTCAGGTTCACTCAAATATGCCATTACAGTTTTGTATTAAAAATATAAATATGTAATGTGAAGAAAGCTACGTGCTCCTGAAATAATTCTTGTGTGAAATTTTTAGCTGTAGAGTATACTTACTGCAGTCTCTATAACACCTTCCTGACAAAAAATAGCTTAAGAGAATAAGGTATTTATCTATTCTAACGAGTTAGCTATCTATAAGGGTTTAAAATGCTACAGAATGGCTAACTGCATATGCTTCATTCACAAAGGAGAAAAGAATGGTCATTCTTGATACATAGATACAGAAATGTGCATTGTTGCAGATTGTCAGTATATATCTATACACATAGTGCATAATTAGAGCTGTTTGGTATACTTTAATATTATTTTGGGATGGTATCACATTGAAAAAGGAATTATATACCTGTTATTTTGTTTCTTCCTGTCCTCTTGCTTCTTGCTTTCTGAGAATAGATTTTCTTCTTCTCTCTCTTGCTTTGGTGGAAGAAACTGACCATTATTCTATAGTAAAGTCACAAAAATGAACTAAAAGTGTGGTAGTAGACTATTACATTATATTTAAGTCATTTATGTGACCACCACCAGTTCTGGGACCACCAGTGCAGGGACCACCAGTGCCAGCTTTGGAGCCACCACCAGTGCCAGTATTGAAACCACTAATGTTTGGACTACCAGTATTAGGACTGGGACCACCAGCACGGTGAACAGCATGGCTGGGATGACCACTCTGGTGAACAGAATGGCTAGGATGGCCACCCTGGTTAACAGCATGCCTAGGATGACCACCCTGGAGAATGGCATGGCTGGGTTGGTTGACCTGGAGAATGGCATGGCTAGGATGGCCACCCTGGTGAACAACATGGCTAGGCTGCTCTAGAACTGGGGCTTTGATGTAATTCTGAATTGTATCACACTCCAAGCAAGTATTTGCTGTTGGTGTTGCAAGTTCAGCTTTATACTTTTTACAGAGAGGTACCTCGCTGCCATCAGAAAGTACTTGTTTCTTTCCACAAAAAGGACATTTTTCACTGTCAAATCCTTCTGGAAGCTTATGAATTTGTATCTGACAATGAATGCATTGCCAGGAGGGGACTGATGCATCTCCGCCACTAGCCGATTGCTTGGCCATTTAAACAACTAATGTTATAAGTCTCTTCTTTGGTACCAGTATATCTAGCACTGCCAAAAAACAACAATGATCTACAGAGTATAAGAGATATTATACAGCAATAATGATTATTTCCTCAGATACAGAACACTCTTAAGAGAGTAAAACCTCCATATAAACACAGTCCCTATTTAACAGAGACACAGACTACATCCCAATATGAACAAAGACCTAAAACCATT